>JASCIP010000078.1:15761455-15773456 GCA_034783695.1 Sardinella gibbosa | reverse complement strand
ACACACACACACACACACACAGAGACACACACACACACACACATTTTTTCATTTCTGTCTCTCATGCACCTACACAAATAACTCAGGACTTTGTTTTCATGCTATTGTCCAATCTGACTCAAACGCAGACATTTGCAAGGCAGGAGAAAATTGCCTCCCAATCCTATTGCCCATCTTTCAGTGATTTAGCATGTGCTGATGCGCTGCGGTGTGCCTTATTCTGGTCTCCCAGGAAACATTAGAAAACATGATCAAGCAATGTTTATGCTCCTTCATGTTTATTGTGGACTATAAAAATGGTTGTGGGATTTTTTTTTGGTCCCTTTGGCAGAGATTGGCTGCAGCTGTTGAGTGAGTAAGCTGCCCAAAGCCCCTTTGTTCTGCGTCTCCGAAAGGCCACGGCGCGGCAATCATCCGTTTGTTTGTTTATTTTGTCGTCTAATCCCAATGTGCTGACAAAGGGACGAGAAAATTCAACTCTCAGCCATGCATTTACTTTATCAACCCGTATTGACCGAGCGAAGAGGGAGGAAAAAAATGCACCTCTGCTTTTTTTCTGTGACTGGTGCCCCGATCAATGGAAAACTTCCTTCGCAATTAGCCAGGCTCAGATGAGGCCGGTCTTTTCCAAATCCGTTCTGAAACGTCTCACATTCCCGCGGTGAACCATGCATCTCAATGAGCCCCAGGACCATGAATAGCACATACATGTGGCTGTGTGTTGGAGTGATTGTCTGTGTGGAATGCGTCTTTTGGAATGTGTGCATGTTTGTGTGTGTCTGGGTGTGCCTGGATGCTTTTTGTTTGCATGCATTTGTGTGGGACTGCACTACTGCACTGTACTGGGAATGTGCTGCTGCGCACTGTATGCATGCATGCATTTGTTTGTGTTTACAGAAAGGCAGGCTTCCAGTCCGTGCTGGCTAGTTCATTCCCAATAACGCCTAAAGCCGTGTCAGTCTGGACACCTCGGTCCTGCTGATGAGCCTCCGACTCCGAGCGCATGGCGGCCTTATCTCTCCAGCTCGGCCCCTAAATGCACCGCGGCTGCGGGAGAGCAGTAAGTGACAGGTGACAGTGTAATAACCGCCGCCCCCTCCTCTCTCCTCTGGAGCCCATTGATAAAGCCTCTGCTTGACTGCTGAGGTCAGGTTGCAGCCAGGCAGCAGGAAATTGGACTGACTGGAATCAATGAGGAGCTTTTTTTTTTTTCCCTCCCACCAGGTGACGGTGAGCCGAGGCATTCCCAGTCGTGATGCACCTGATTAAACAAACAAATTGGCCAACGGAGCGACGGGAGCAGAGCCTGAATAAAAATGAAATTTATTTATGAGAAGCAGGCTATTATTATTATTTTCAAATGTGTCCTGTAAGTACTGTATGTGGGCATTCAGAGTAGAATATTGTTTAAAGCTCTGTCAGCGCTCGGAGGTGGTGTGCCAGGGCTCGCTTCTCTTGGATGCGACTGTCTGCCTTGTAATTTGGGCAGAAGAGAGCTTCTCAGCATAAGCTTTGCCCTCTCAAGTGCTTCTGCTTTTTCAGAGGGTTTCACAAGCCTTTTTCGCTGATGGTGTTTTTTTTTTTGTTTTTTTTTAAAGTGCTATGTGTTGCATAAGCTATTGGAAATCTCTTAAAGATGCAGCCCACTGCGTGAACGAGGGAAAGGAGTTGAGAGCTCTATTATAAAATCCTGCTGCGGAGGAAGAATAAGATTCCTGGTGTTTAGTGTTATTTCATGTCTGGCCTTAGTCACCAGCGCTAGTAGTGAGCTGGGCTCTAAATAGTCTGCTGTGCCCTCTGGGAGTTTTGGCACTGAGCAGGAGGGGAAGATCGGCGCCTTTGTGTGCGGTGCTGGGTGATTGTCCTAATGAAAAAAGTAGGATGACCCACCCCAGACACTTTCATTACAGGTGCTAATGAATGTGCGATAACGGGGTCTAGTCTTTAATTTTTCTATCAAAAGATGACGGCGCGCGCCTTGGAGGCTGTTGCCATGGCAACCCGCAGTGTTTGTGTAGCCGTAGCCTGACATGAACCCAGGGGGATATTGGCAGATCAAACTGGCAGTCAGTCAGTGCCCAAGTATGTGAATGCGGGCTTGATTGGCACTGCACCTGGGATGAAAGACGCACCCACTGTTCCCAGTTCCCCCGTAAAAAATACAGTCCTTTTATTGTTCTCTCTAGGTGGTGCAACTCTTGGGTTTATGGCTTTGCCTTAGAGCAAGTAGTGTCCTGATTAAATGAGGATGTTTTTGTGAGATGTAGATGCTGGGAACCTCCGCATATAAGGTTATTGCCAAACCACTCGCACCAGCTCTTCAGATCTGTATAGCATAGCACTGCCTGGTGTGAACCTCCTCTCCTCTCCTCTCCTCTGCTCTCCTCTCCTCTCCAGTGCAGTTCATCTCCATAAGTCCACTCCCCTCTGCTGCAGTAAGGAGAGCCATGGTACGGCATGTTATTGTATATTACTTCTATGCAATTTCTGCATTGCTGACATATTTTGAGAGGGCTGAACCGAAAGAAAAACAGTATAATCGTATGCTGAGATTGTGGAAGCCTGAAAAATACTGAGCAACAGTAGCTTAGAATGTCATGGATGTGATGCATTGAATTGTTTGAGAGCTGCAATGTTGAACTTTGTGATTTAGGACATTTTTGTGAGTTTGTTGTGTCTTTTGGCCAAGATACAAGAATGCCTCCAACCTGCTTGATGTAGTTTCATTAAACTCAATGTGAGTTGTCAGGGAGAATAGATGGTGGTGATGGCCAACATTCTATGGTTTTTCTATAGAATCAAATATTTAGTGCTGGCTTTGTGCTGGCCTACTCACTGATGCCTCTGACCATTACTCAGTTGGGTCCATGAAATATGAATCACAGAATTATTGAGCTTCATTACAGAAGCTTATTGAAATGAACCACATTTGAACATTTGCTTTAATGGCAAATTTCCCTCGGTCCAATATGTTGGAGTTCACTTGCCAGTTCCCTCCTAGTTGACTAACCTGCTCTTGGTTGTTGAAAGAAAAGCCCAGTAAAATCCTTTCCTATCTGAGATGCCTGCGGCTCCATGCTGATCATAGGGGTTTATCAAACCCCCAGCGTGTCGCTCTGCTTTTCATTAGAGGGTGTTGCCCCCAAGCACACTTTCCATTCACTCATTCCAAGATGGACGCCCCTCTAGTCCACAGCAGTCCTCAACTTCACATGTAAAACGTCAGCTGCTATTACTAGAGCCGAAGGATGCTGTATTGTTGAACTTGAACTACCCCTGGTGTTCTCCTCTCTCTCTCTCTCTCTCTCTCTCTCTCTCTCTCTCTGTCTCTCTCTCTCAGGGAAGCATGTGACCAGCACCTTTCATCCCCAGCTCTCGGAGCATTGATGTGACATGCTGTCAGAGGTGAGTTGTTCTTACATGTACAATATGTCGGCCGTATTCCAACCCCTCAACAGCCATCTGAAAATTCTCAAATCTTAATGCAGATGGACCAGGCTGTGTCATGGAGTGCTTTTCATTAAATCAAACTGCTTTCCCCTGTGGCATGTTTTCTCCTAAAATAGGTATGGTAACCATTACTGTTTAAATGCAGTGGGCAAACACAGCATGATATTGGGAGATGTGCAGGAGAACAGTATAGTCCTGGTCAAAGTTATTTTGCCTGCACTGTGAAGCACACAGTCTACCCAGAGTCACTCAATGGCAGGAGATCAAAGAGGATTGATTCATACTTTTTCCTTGAGAAACGTTCACAAATCATTTCATAAGCTTTCATGCCATTTTGCCTTTGTTTGACTACAGTCAAATTAGATATTAAAAACAAAACTTATAAACTCAGTGAAGTTGCTTTTGCCACCTTTGCCACACTGTACTGGATGCTGGATGACACTTGGTTTAAGCCTATATTTCTTGGCAGACAGTTTTATCTAAAGCACATTACATATTACAAGGCAAAGATCAAACATAACACACGTGAGATTACACCCTCTTCTTTAGTGCTCTTCAAGAAACTACACACTGCACCCACTTTGTTGGATTCCAGATTAAGGAAAGAGGGCTGTGGAGAAGACTGTTCTCAGAGAATGAAGGGTTAGCATATTGTGAGGAGATATTTACTGAATGTTAAGAAAAGTATTACGTGTTTACAAATCACTTAGCAACGCTTACTTTACCTTCAATGAGTCACCATGGTTGGGCGGCTGAGGCATAGGCATGGTATTTGGCTCGCTACTGGTGTTCTCTGGACTAAAAAAAGCAGATGAAATTGGCATGGTAGAAATTAGATTTCCCAAAACATTTCAACCCATAGCCATGTTGTTTGACGTCTGGAGTGCTGTGGAGTGAGAAAATGCGTTAGGCTACAGTGTAAACTGAATTGTGAACTGTAGCAGCTACTGTAAGGCTGAGGGTGTTTTTGCCCTCAACAGAACCTTCCAGGCAGCGCTGCAGCTACTCTATCTAACCTATAACCCTATAACCCTATAACCCTAACCCTAACCCTAGATTGGTCCTTTTGCCCTCAATGGTGCCTCTCAGGCAGGACCGGCTAAGGCACCACCGTTGATGGCAAAAAAAAGACCAATGGGCGGCGGGCAACTAACTGAATTGGCCCACAAACACTCTCTGTTTCATTTTCCTGTGCATCTTTAAGCTAGCATTAGCTACAGTATGTTGTATCCAAGGATAGCAGCCTGTAACCTCAAACAACTGGGTGATGGGTTTGAAATGCTCTGGAATGTCCCTTGATAGCCTGTTAAACAAATCATTTATTTAAAAAAAAAAATTATACAGTAATCTGAATCAGAAAGGATTAAGCCAATAGCCCCACAGATTTCTGGTGTCAGAGATGAGACCCAATATAAATATCTAATATGCTAATGTATTAGGCTAAATTAGTGCAACAGAGACCAAAGCTGCTGTTGTCAAAGCAACAGACTGACTAGCAGAAGTCCTGCCAAAATTTCCCATCAACCATCTGTTTTCTCCCATGGCCAATGCTACCTTCTACCTTTTCATTGTTGACATTGTTGACAAAACCCACTTAACCCATACTTGTCCATGCGTGCTGTTGGTGTAATAAGCTGTACACATTTCCCCCTATGAGGCCTCTAGAGGACAGGAGACAGGCCTCCACAATCATCTTTTAGCCCTCTGCTAGCCCTCAGGTGATCTTGACTGCTAACCACGAGAAACTGCAGGATGCCAGCTCTTTTTTATCTCCTCATGCCTAGGGACAGAATGAGTGAGTCATCTTTCTTTCTCTCTCTCTCTCTCTCTCTCTCTCTCTCTCTCTCATGCATGCTCTGTCTCTGCCTCTCTCCCTGTCACATACACACAGAGAGAGAGAGAGAGAGAGAGAGAGAGAGAGAGAGAGAGAGAGAGAGAGAGAGAGAGAGAGAGATGTGTCTGGGGAAGAAAGCATCTTACTTTCATTAGTCATATACTCGAAGACACAATGCAGATGAATCTTGGATCTAAGTACCTATTTGCCTGTTTATCAATATTTATGCAGATGGTTTGAGAATGATTGCACAAGTCCTGTGCTGGCATACAGCAAGCATTTCCTTTCCCCTGAAGCAGGGGAGTCAGTCCCAGCGAGAAACCCAAACCAGCCATGATATGAAGCTGCCTCGCCAAACAAGCCAACCCCCTCCTGTTGCACCCACCCGTCACCTGGGACTATAAAAGGAAACAGAAACAGGCTGCCTATGCTACCTGAGTGCTTTAGAAGTGTGACCTGCTTTCAAGGTGAAAGCGAAAAGATGAGATATGTTGGTACCGCACCCAAAAATAGGGGTCACAAAGAAAAGACTTATTTTTCCCCATTCTTTTTTTTTTCACTGTGTGATGGATGGATGAACAACTTAGTTTGAAGCAGTTATGTGTAGATGATCAAGAAAAAAAGATTTGTAACATACGTTGCTTCACACATATAAAATATTTTACAATGCTGATAAATAGGCTAATTCGGTTGTGCATATTTAATAGACATATTATATTATTGACACATGCCATTTTGAATTATGCTGTCTCTTTCTAGCAGACCTCTGAATTTTAATGTGCTCATATTTTGTTCCCCTCAGGCAAAGAATGTACAAAGCATCCTGCCACTTTACAGCCATTACAGACTGTGGCTCTCTGTCTAAATTATTCAGGCATGTTTTGTTATGTCGCAATGCGGTTTAGTGTTTGTTTTGGTTTCCAGTGGGCTCCTCAAACTGCCCCGTTATCAAGTGGCTCTGCCAGAGAGGGTCGCCAGGGTCCTGTCAAGCTCCTTCAGCTGAGGCAAAGAGGGAGGAATTTGGTGAGTCTCTACCGCCTCACCCCGCATCACCCCTGGCCTGGCTGCAGAAGGAGCACCGAGTTCTCCACTGGGTATCCATTATACATCACACAACTAGTCAGCATGGCTCCCAGCCTCCCTGGCTCTCGCTCTCTCTCTCTCTCTCGCTCTCTCTCTCTCTCTCCCATTGGCCATGCTGGTCATTGCGTGTGTTTGCCCACAGAGGCCCCAGTGGCACCCTCGCTGAGAGGACGTTTCACATCTCATCATTCCGTCTGAGACGCACTCTGGCTCGCCCACCTCCCTGATGCAGCCCCTCTACCGCCCTGCTAATCCATTATGAATCAATTACCCCTGCTGGCGGGCCCGCCGTTCTTTAATCTTTCCCTTTCATCCAATTACAATGCCTGGCAGTCTTGCGAGGGGGAGAAGCTTCGCCCCTCTGCCTCTCTGCATGCTTTTACCACCCTGGTGCCGCCGCACAGCTGTTGGGGGAACGTCATCTGTGACCTCTAAAAAAGAGCAAGAAGTAATTGCACTCATTCATTTGTCCGTCCACCCTTTCCCTCTAACCACATAGCCACGTATCTCTCCGTCTCTTCATTCATTCATTCAGTCAGTCAGGCATACCGTACATTTATCTGCTCATCACTTATGTATATGTCATTCATTCATTCATTCATTCATTCATTCATTCATTCACCCAATCATCATTTAGTCCATCTTTAATTTGTTCCAACTATTGCAATCGTAACTAATGTTTTGTTTCACCATCCATGAAACATCCGAAGGGCCCATCTTTCTGTTGACTTTGTATTCATTGATGTTTTCCAAAAGGCAAAGGAAAGGGAGAGTTTGTTTCAGCCTGAGATGATCTGGGAACTTGGGTATGACTCATAAAAGCAAACTTCAAAGCAAAAAAAGACAAACACCTCCTCACACCTCCTCCCCTGCCCCAGAGAGAGCCTCCGCACTTGACTGTTTCACACCATTGCAGGAGTAAGTTAATATCACCTCACTGAAGTGAGGGTCTTTCATCAGCGCAGCTCTCTAGGGCTGGGATGGGTCCGCTCGGTTCTCAACAAGAACCCTTTAGAAAAGTACATTAGTAAAGACTGAACATTATGTACGGTCAAAAATACCATCGTCTTGTTACAGATCATAATTTTAGATCCTTGGGTTGAGGACCGTGGCAGTCTCCCGTTTCTCTCCCGTGCATTGAACTCTCCTTTGGATGATGATGTACCAGTGATTTATCAACCCAGTCTACTTGCTGCTGTCTTTCATCTCAATGCTGCTGTGTTCCCTTATCACAGGCTGCCAAGTGCAGGGGAGGAAGAGTGAGATATTGACGCCCTTTGAACACACGGTGATACACACGCTGCTTTCTCTCAAGGGCGCCTATTCTCTCCGTAGTTTAGTACGGATGGGGGTAAAACAGCTGGTTTTTATAGAGGTGGCCGGGCCGGAACTGCGGAATCCAGCCTCTGTGTTCTCCCCTCTCCCGTGGGTGTGTGTGAAGGCCCACTCTTCTCTGTCCCCTATCAATGATGCACAAGGATGGCCATCCGGCCCCCGAAACCTCTTAATGTTTTAGTGAACATGGTCACCTTGTTCACCCTCTGCCCAGGCTGCACTAGATGGCAGGCAGGGTTATATTTAGAGGGTGCAGACAGAGAGAGGTTGCTCTTTTAGGCTTGCACTGAGGAGAAGTGATTTCTGACGGCTTCGGTGGGTGAATGCTCGGGGGAGACGTGTGACGTGGGAGTGCTTTTGCGCAAAGAGGAATGTCGAGAAAATCGCTGGCAGTCACGGCGCACAAAGCCACATTCAAAACATTCAAAAATTGATGAATACGAGCTGCACAAACAGCACTCTGCTCAGAGAAGAGTGCAAATGTTCAGAGTCAACTGGAAACGGACAGAGCAGATTTATTTATGGCGAAAAGCCGTCCCCTCCATCTGAACATGATCTGATACTAACTGGAGGATTCTATGGAAATTATTGATGGAACCGTGTTATATTTACACTCTGGCATCACCCTTGCATTATCTAAGCAATAAATAAATCTCCCAACAACAGCAGCTCGATAGTCTCCATGACAACAGCCTTTAAAAGTATTAATGCGTTGACCTCAGCTGATGGTTCACTGTTCAGCGGATGCAGAGATATCCCATATTCCATTCTGACGCTGGAGCAACGCTGATGCTGTATCTGGGTTAATGACAAACCATTCTGTCAGCCCGACTGAAAGGATGACAAAGCACTGTGGCTCAATATGCAGGCATTAGTGTAAACAGACCCATGACAACAGTGGCAAATATTTGTGTGTCATGACAATATTCTAAATATCCACGAGTTCTCTCAGCCAAACAGACCCACTGATGCAATCTGGCGTAACCTTTTAACACTGCCTCTCCTCAGCACGATCGAGAGCCAGCAATGGTGTGGCAATTCATTACATTTAAAGAGTCCTTTAGCTTGGAGATGCTTTCATTCCATTCTCATATGTCTTCCAGTGCTTCTGTCCCTGGCATTGCCAAAAGCCACTTTGTGGACAGGCATGCTGACAGTCATAGAGAAACAAACAGCAGGCAGAGAATAAAAATGTCTCATGGTGCTGCCACCCCCCCCCCCCCCCCTCCTGCACTGCCTCTGTCTGCTACCGTACATCACTTCTGTCCTTAGACTTCTGTCTTCTACAGGAGCTGCTAGCTTGTTTGAAGTGGGGGAGGCCAAACAGCACTAATACTCCACGCTAGTTTAGTTCCACTCTTGAATATGCTTCCTGTGGGAAGAAAAGAATGAAAAGAAATAAAATTAAATGAAAAGACACAGAGAAGAACCACCATTTGACTTTCAATGCCAAAGTGTGTAAGAATGTCTTGCCTGGAAATATCTCAACTGATTGGGTGCCTTCAACTTGTTTCTTTGAGGATGCATATATCAAAAAAAAGACATTTTATTGTGAAACTACACAAAAAAAATGATTGCATGAAAAACTAAACACCAAGCCTGTTTTGCTGCAGTGTCCAGGAAATACCTTTGTCAAACTAAAAAGCCGGTGTAAGCATTTTAGCACGCACAACACGCTAGAAAACTAGGCCAGTGGCAGTGAATATACTGTATGTCGGCCTGTTGTGCTATGCAGACACATTTATTCTGCCTTTAAAAACTATATATCATTGTTCTCTGTCAGAGAGCAGACCTGGCCTGCAGGTTGCAGTCAATAACACGTGATGTGATGTGATGTGGCCCTCTGTCTCCCTGACAGTGAAAGGCGAAGTACTGTACCAGTGTAGGATGACTTTGCGAACTTTCCCCATTCTCTGACACACTTTCAAGTTTTAATCCTCCATCTGGGATGTATCAGAGTGGCTAGATCAATAAACACTGGTCTCTTAAAAAAACATATGCACTATTGATTTTTCCCCAACTCCCTGTCTGATTTGGTTGGACCTAACAATGGACGCTATTTGTTACAGTCAGAGCACAACATTTGGAATAGGCCTAAAACTAGGCATTTGAATACCTTTCTTCCTAACTACTTAGTCATAATAGGGTGTTTGTGGAACATTTCAGACATCAACTAAAATGTTTGATTCATAACTGCAACGTTTGTTTTGTGTATCTAAAATGAACACCAGCAAACATCCAAAATGCATTAAACATCTACTGCTGACTCTAAGAATTCTACTGTATGTTTTTTTTTCTAAAAAAAACCTTCTTTGTCTAGCATTAAAACGGGGTAAGGAATTCTCAAACAAATGGTCCTGCCCACGGTCCTGCCCCTTTCCTCCAATGGTTGAGTCCGACCTTTTGATTGACATGCAACTTTCCAATGGGGAATGCTGGTCTCTCAAATGATAAGCTGTAGTTTTCCAAGCTCTGTCTATTCCACAGATGATTGACATGTATAATTTTCATATCAGTGCTTCCAACTCAGTGTCTGTGAGTGGGTGATGAAGAGGATTTCAAGTAGCTGAGCTGAGGGATCAAAACGTAATGTGATCAACAACATTTGTGTACTGTAGGTGTAACAAATGCTATATTTGCAAAAACTAATTATCATACTCTACTCATACTCTATTTACAGTAATTGCATTATGGCCAATGCACATTGGGTGGAATTCTCCTGGGTGCGTAAGTTCAAATTCCCGCAAATGACGGAAATGCGCGCAGCTAAGTGATTTTTTTAACTTACGCCCCCTGGAGAATTCCCCCATTGAGAGTTCCACCCCTATTAAGTAAATCAAATTGATATTCACATTAGGACATTATTGACATCACATTTGCAGGTGTTTCCAAGGATCCTTATTTGAACAATGAGCCATTTAACCATCAAACAACAGTATAAATGTTGTTTAAATGTTGTCCAATTTACATGGAACCCTGGGTAATATATAGACCATACATTATTTTTACACATTCACAGAAGAGCTTTACTCCTACACATCAATGCTGTCTGTCAAAACCATTCTCCTCTTTGAAAAGTCCTTGGTTTGTCTGCTCTATGCATCTGCAGTGTGGAAGCATTTAGTTGGGTCAGCAGAGTGTTTGAGTGAAAGCCAAAAGAGTGAAAAGTAAAAATAAATAGGGCCTGAATGCTCACTTTCAGTGTCTGAATGTCGTCCATTCGATTCTTGAGCTTAAATGCTTTTGAGACTTTGAGATTTTAAGCCATCCACTCCATGACATTCAATGAAGGCAACTTTTAAGAATAATTGCTATAATAATAATTTACTTTTAAGAATTAAGAATAATTGCCTTACTAGACTAAGTAGTAGGGCTTTCAGACATTCAGTCTTAGTTGATGTCTGAGGATACAGTAGCCTGTAGTCAAACTATTCTTGGCAAGTAAAACTGTAAATATCATCTTTCAGTAGAGCACTCCACACAAACAATCAACCAGGTGTTGCAGGGAAGGTTTTGTGTTGTAGGGGGTTTTGGAGAAGTGCAAGCACAGTCTTCCAATCAGGTGGGATCACTGTCTCGGGTAGCATGTGTAGCCTACTGATCAGGCTTTAGGAGAGCTATAAAAGGAATCAAAAGCCCCTAAAAATTAAAGCATCCCTACGGCAATGTAATGAAAGGAGTATGAAATCCCATTAAGGAAATAAAAGCTTTGGAGCACAACAAACACAAAGGGGAAACTATAACATGCTTCAGACGATTCAGTGATCTACCAAACCCTGTCTAGGATTTAAGTAGCATAGCTTACTACTACTGTAGGTTGTGAACGTAAACAAATAGGTCTAATTTTGTGCACATAATAAGGTAGGCCTACTGTGTGCCACTCCATCAGCTCCAAGCCTCAGAGTTTCTGATGCAGATTCTGCTCATGAATGTGATCGCTAGCGTATGCCTTTGCCCTTTTGAACAGTGATCTGGCCATGACATCCATATGTTGAATGTAGGCCTATGAACAGATGGCAGGCACTTTGCACTTTGCCTTCTCCAGTGCATTAATAAACTATGATGATGTGTCCATTCATATTGTGATGATAGACGCTGAATAATTAATAAAAACGATTCTAGTGATAATTCATATTGGTAGACTACGTTGCTGTTCTGTTTGTTTACCAGAACCCTAGGCTGCTATGAATTCTCAAAACACTGCATTATTAAGCCTTCATTTATCATGTGAATTTTTTAATGTTGAACATAAGGTTTATTTTTCAGGCTAATATCCCAAAGCTAGATAAAGAATAGCAT
>JASCIP010000078.1:15266330-15284533 GCA_034783695.1 Sardinella gibbosa | reverse complement strand
GGGTAAACATAAAACCAACTGCTTTCCCACCAAATGTTTCCCTTGCATTTGTTTATGGAGGGGGAGCAGGATCAACAGCTGATGACCCTCCCCTTCCCCCCTCCACACAAATCCCCAAACTCCTCATGAAACTCAAACAAGCAAAGCCATGCATGACTTAGCTAATTATCATACAAGAAGCTTCTGCTTCATTAAGATCTCTTCTCAAATGAAGTATTGACTTGGTTAAAAGAGACTAAGCAGTGGTAAAATACACAGGACAAGGCACATGTAAGACAAAAACAAATTATATTGTATAATATTATAA
Source organism: Sardinella gibbosa (assembly GCA_034783695.1). NCBI lineage: Eukaryota > Metazoa > Chordata > Actinopteri > Clupeiformes > Clupeidae > Sardinella > Sardinella gibbosa. The sequence goes on along the minus strand of JASCIP010000078.1, from coordinate 15,284,226 downwards.
TTTATTTTGTAAGGAATCCACTGCCTGTCCTACTGTATGTCATGCCATAACAGCTAAAAATTTAGCCAACATTACAGAAATCATCACACAAGCTGAACCAGATCATTTTACTGTGTCACCTAAGAGGTTTAGAGCTAAACCATCTAAGCACCTCCTCTGATTTCAAAATAAGAGGCTGGTCTGACATTTTGGTTTGTTGTGGAAAATATAAACTGGCTATTCAAAGGGCCCCTTTTTTGCATTTAGCCATATTTAGATGCATTGAAGCCATGGTTACCATAGCACCCTGGAGACCACATGCTTACTTCATTATGGGAAACAATCATTGGCTAGAAGATAGTACAGGGATGCCTTCTAAAAGATGTAAAGGTTTATCTGCAGCTTCAATCTAATCACTAAATCAGCGTTGAGGGTGCCACTACTACCAATCAGGACTCTAGTCCTCTGAGCATAAAACACGTCTGCGCAAGAATATGTGTGATTGTTACATTTCTACTGTCCTGTGTATTTCAGTATTGTCCATCTTGTGAATATCAGGTCCAGGGCATTTGTAGTTATCCACTGTGTGAACTCTCTCAATATAGAGACACTGTACTCTGGCTTGTAGGTACTGCAGTGCATGCTTTTTTTAATTGAACTCAAGAGGACACAAATGCCATGCCAGTTTCACTGACAACTTGTAGAGCATCAGAGACAAGAGCTAGCTTGCTTGCCAAACAGCATTTGTTATGGTTATAGGGCTCCCATTTGCACAACTGCTCAAAAATACTGTAGGCCTACATGAGTCCTCTGACACAATCCATAGACTCTCACAAGTTATAATTGCCTTTTAACTTTTCACATCAAATGGTGTGAAACTCAACAAGGCTCTTACACCCAAAGTCAAAAGTTTAGCAAAGTTTAAGTCTGGCAATGACAAGTTCGGTGGTCAGACACTTAAGTAGAAATGTTAAGAAGAGAGATTTAATACCCCCAGTTGGAGGATTTTAGAATCAGAGTGGGCGATGGCCACTTTCCCCCAAGTTTTTATTGTATAGTAAGTACAGAAATAATTGGGGAACCTGCCAGGCCAAGAGCTGTCGATGGTGCCAGTGGATGCCTGTGGTTATATTTATCCAGTAAGGATATCCAACAGTATAGCAGTCGGGAGACGGAGTAAGGGTCAGATGTTCGGGTAAGCATGTGCCAAGTATTGTTGAGAACACGGCCATGGGATCTTGTGGGACAGCTGAAGGGACAATTAAAAATAATGAAGCGAAGCACTTACACTCCACCTTTTGATATGGAGTTGCAGACAGGGGAGGAGTATTATCAGCGGCCTGGTGTTGAAAGGGTCTGAGACAGAAGGCTTGGGCACACGAGGGAGGGGTGATTACTGGAATTGGGTTCCTGGCTTCTGGTTGTCTCTTTGAAATTAATCTCGCAACTCATGACTTGGCAGAGTGTAATTTCTGCACAGATACCTAGAATTTCCCTGTAACTCTCTTCAGCTGATGGGGCTATAAAGGTCTTTAAATAAGTGTGGCAAATGCATGCCTGAAGGGGATGGTAGGAGGGGGGGGGGGGTCTGTATTTAGGTTCTCAAAAGAAAACCTAAACCACTTATTTCATCCTACAGGCATGTCTTTCTTAATCAAGAGGTCTGGATGTTTGACATGGTTTTGTGAAGTGCACTACTGATTAAGGTCACTTAGTGCACTCAGGGGAGCACAAGCAGCTTCTGTCCACTCGCAGGGCCTCAACACTGGCCAAAGCAGATCTTTATGGTGTGTTTTAGTCTTTGCCTAGTCCTGCAAGTCAAAGACATGCAGGCTGCAAAGGCTAGGCTCTGTTGAATTCAATATTGCACAAAGTGTTGCCTAAGCTCATTTGTAGACAATGCAGCTCCTCTTTTTTGGAAACATCAAATCCATCTTTTCTGAGCCAAAGTTCTTCAATATGAGGACAAAACTCACTTTTTCCATGCTCTGGGTCCCCAGCTTGTAAAGAAGGCTTAGCGGGACTGTGTTTAACATCTGAAACACTGCCAAGACACTGGAGCGGCGCCAAGTGAGTGGTATCACGTGCAGTCCTCTATTCAAATGAGCTTTGGAACGAAAGCTAAAGCGGTATTGGTGTCTCTCCCCTTGGTCTTTGCTGAAGTTTTCATTAAGACAAGAGGACCTGAGTAGGCAAAGGAGGTGCATCTGATATGCCTCTCCTTAATAATTAATATGTGTACTGGACAATTATACTTCATGAATATCCCAAGTTTCTTGCAGCCCAAGGGCTAATAATGAAAGCCAATCCATCGCTCTTTCAACCATTTCTTTCCGATGGTCCACTGATCTCAAGCAAATAAAGAGGAGAATGTAAGAAGATGATGAAAAGGTGTTAGGAAAATGCTTCTGTATCACTTGCGGCCTTGGCTCACTGGCTGACTCACTAGCCTGTACACATTCTTTGCCCATAGCTTTTTCTATGGAAAAGCACTTCAATTACAGCTATTCAAGCTAAATACACACTAGTGCAGCACAACATGGGAATTAACTCACATTCCATTATTGAATGAAATAGCTGTTCAGGGTTTCTCCAACACTATCTGGCAGTATGGCCACATACTGCAACATTTCTTTTGGCATCGCATGTTGTGTTCAGGGTTCTGACTGACCACGCTGCAGCCTGATTCTAGTTAATATTTTAAGCCTGGACTCAATCCATGGCATGATTGCGCTACTGAAGCAATACTGCATGAAAGTGCAACTGCAAGAGGAGATGGGTAGGCCAAAGTAATATATCAATGTTTTATTTTTGCTGACTGACATCAGAAAAGGGATGAAACCAAACACATTTTCCAGCTGATAAAATACATCGGAGACCATTTTGGAATCTTTGGGAAAGTTCCAGGGGATTTTACATTTACTATGTATTCAGGCTATGGTAAGACAGTATCATTTTGGGTCAGATACCATCATGCATAAATGTCTTTTTGTTGGCTTTCATGACAGAAACATTACAAAAATCAAGCCATTAAAAACCCCTAAAACCCACATGCAGGAGATGAGCATGGTCTTGCCTGTTTAAGACTATGTAGCCAGAAACTGCTGGGTAACAGCTGCTCACTGCTCCTATATCATGCCTTCAAGTGAACAATACAAAGGTCTAATCTATGAGGAGCGTATCTCTATTCAAAGTCGTACAAAAATAACTACATTGTTCAAGTTATAAATAAGCACTTGCTCTTGAAAAATGTTGAAGGCAGGCAGACAGACATTAGTGCTTTTCTTGCACATGCAATGGGAGGTACACCTCTCAAAGCAAAAACAAAGCAGATGCAAGCCTATACTATACAGCACAATCCTAATTTTGGTCTGAGGTCTCACCAACATCTAAGTTTTGGGTTTTGAAAAACCACACAACCAGTCGCTGCCTTTCCCATGATCTTTACCACCTCAAAACAATTGCTGGGTGTGACAAGACTGGCTCTTGGCACAAGGGCAACTGCTTGGGATTGTGTTGAGACTCCTCCATCCATTGGTATCTTGACAGCATGCAAAACCTGAGGCACAGACGCTGAGCCACAACAGAAACTTGTGCTCAAGGCTAGAAATTAGGCTCTTTTTGTTCTCGCTCTGCAGAGTCGGCAATGAAACATGACACTTGCATTTTCCCCCTTTCTTTCTTTTTTCTGGAGTAGGCCTACAGTACATGACAGGGGTTTTCAACAGTCTGGAATCTTCCATTTGGCCACATGGTGTTACCTTAATTCCCTCTCTAAATTCAAATGCATTCCACTAACCTGTAGATGAAACAAACAGCAATGGCAGCATTAGGATAATGGAGTCTAACCTGGTTTGGTCTGACCACACATGTTCCCATTTAAAGCTCAGCATGAGCATGTCGCTGCCTCAGGATCACATGTTCCTGACAGAGACTACTGTGTGAGCTGAGTTTCTCCACAGCTGTTACCCACAAGCCTCCCAGGTGTCAGTGACAAATATGTGCACATTGTAGTAATGCTTTTAGGGGGTGAAATCATTCAAGCATGGGAAAGACGGGTTATTCTCTCTTGTATATTTCACTGTGGGGTGATTGAATTGGTAGATTAGTACCGGTAGTATGATGGTCTGGTCCTTGACACACACTCTAAAGGTAAAGTCAATGCTGTCAACAATTTGGATGATGTTCAAGTTGCAAGATTGCTGCTCCAAGTCAACTTGCCATTGCATATGTGGTGTGTATGCAAACAAAATTCTTCCATGCATTTTCAACTCTGACCACACCTATTTCCTGAAGTGGTCTCAGCCTCCCAAAAGAGGGACCATATATCATTATTCAGAAGCTGGTGATTTCTGTCGCATTTACTGACACACAATACTAATGCTATAGGCTATTCATCGTCACTGACCAAGACCTTGTGCACAACACAGTCTGATAATGGATTATGTGAAATCCAGTATGTTATGAATATATGCCAGTTATCTAACCCAAATGCCTCCATGTGAAGTCAGAGAAATCCATCATGTTAGGATAAAATTTATAGATGTCAGGCTTGTGTAATTAGCTGTGCAGCACTCAAACTCACAAACACAACTTCAAGTTTTGATGTTCCTCTGGCTCTCACGAAGGGTCCTTCTATCATGGCTATGTTTACAAGGCACAACATTCTTCTTCATGTGCAAGTCAAGTGTTGTAAATTTGGAGCATTTCTTGAATTATTTTTTTCTTCCATATCTTGGCAAGCAGCAATAAGTTCAGACACAACATAGGGCTCTTTCACAAACAAGTAGATCAGCTGGCAACCACTGCGGGGCTCTGGTGGTCCATGTTATGCATAGAATAATCCTTTGCAAAAGTCCAGTTCTCATTACGAGTGCAGCATGTCATTCTCACTCACACAAATCACACACAACTAATCATCAGATGAAGCAAGTCAAGTCAACTAGCATATAGTAGCAAAACTGAGTAATGTTCTGGAAAAATGGTCTAAAATTCAGTCCCCCTAAAAGGTATATTGATAATAGTGGCTGAAACTACTTTATTAGAGTGAGAAAATGGGTAGTACACAGTAGATGGCAGCCTTTCAACTCCGTGTGGTCATGGACACTTGACCTCCCTCTGTGTCTGCCTTATCCAGGCTGAAACTGAATACTATGGTCGAGGAGAAGTGCCCGTCTAAATCTATCCAGAGCCTGGCAGAGGACTCTTCAGAGAACAGTTCCCAAAGTATTCTGCTGAATCACTGTGTTGCGACCCAGTGCCCAATGCAACAGCAGGCACACCGGAAAAGCAGCTCTAATTACAGCTTGACTTCAAGGGAAACATCAGGATTCTGACAAAGAGATGACCCTAAAAGTGTTCCCCATGCCTCAAACTTAGAATCTACAGTGTTGCTTTTTGGCAGTGATATATTTGTCATTTGTGTTTTAAGAATGCTGTGTAGGTCTTCTGTCTTCTATTTTCAGAACAATGCCTGTAGAGTGGGCTGAATTCCATTCATGCTGTTTCATGGATTGACGTTGCCCTCAGGAGGGACATAGGGGGTTGGGAGGTGTACAGTTTGCTTTGAGAACATCAGAATCAATGGAGCATTCAACTTGAAATCTGAAAACACTAAAATTAGGTTATGAAGCTGTATTAACGAGCGAGACATTAAGTCATTTCAGATCAAGTGGAGGTGTTTCAAACTCACAGAGGCACCATATATCTCACCTCAAAGTGTTTTGTCAAGCTCCCTCCCCTTGCTTTTGATCTGAACAGTAGGCTACTCCATACCACCCACAAATATAAACCCCATTTATCTAGGCGTTGCAATTATTTTAAACTTCACTTTGTCATGGCAGCTATAGAACAAGTGGTCAACTGCCACAGGGCTGTCTAAAATGAATGGCTCAGTGAAAAAATGCTACACTAGCCTATGCCAGCCTCTATTCATGTCAAACACTTGGGTTATGTTTCAAATTAAGATGAATTTGAGAACAGAAAGCGAACTGGGGAGACACATCCATCTCAAGTCAATATGATGTAAAATGAACTAAACATCACACAACATAGCAGCTTCCAGGAAATGTTTTGAGCGAGTCCCGTGGTAGCCTATCAGGTAGACTTTGCAACAGCACACGCGAACCAAACAGAAACAATAATAAACGAACTCAAATGCGCACTGTCTGAAATCCAACCCTGGCTCCCAAAACGTCCTAAACCCATACAGTTGTTCATGCACGTGCGGGTGCGGGCTACAACACACACGCGAGTCGAAGCGATACAGAAGGCAGCATTAGAGGAAAACAGCATACAAGACGGCTACTATGGCCCGCCATGAATAATAGCCTACAACTCGACTCCGTGTCATTGTTTTGCCGGCCGGCTATGGAATTAATGCTGTAGCAACCAAGACGCATGACTGAATGTAAAATACGGTTTCAGGATCGCGCTTCTGACAACAGCCATGAAACTCTGATAATCAATGTAGGACTTATAATAAACGCTATCTATCAACAGTTCTGATACATGTAATAACGTTTTCTGTCTGGTTAGGAATGTAAGTCAGTCAGATGCAGTCACCTGTGCATATTTCATTGGCAAAGCAAAAGTTGTTCTCATAATAAAACAGCTTGGCTGTAACGTTACTTCAGTAAGACGTGAAGGGACGTTCCACCACTCACCTATCGGGGGATGGAGAGGTTTGTACCCTTTTTCATTTGTGCACACTCCTCTGCCGTGAAGAAGGGCGTGAAGCGGCTTCTCTTCACCGTTCCGTGGCAAGCACCGGAGCCCATGTGTGCATGTTCCGGTGTAAACGCCGCACGCCTGACCTTCCGAGAGAGCGCAGGTCAGGCAGCAGCCACAACCCGGCTCCTTAACCAGCTCGCAGCCGACAGGCACTGGTGGGCACATGGAGAGCGCCTTCTGGTCACAGGGCTCGCAAGGGACATACGAGCAGTAGCACCGGGATAAACCCAACAAAAATGTAACCGCCACGAAAAAATTGTGTGTCATCTTCTTGCCTTTTTTTCTTTACTTCCGATAAAAAAAATAAGCGCCAGTGGTTTGTTTAAAAATGCCTCACTCAGGTCATCAGACCATAAAATACGACTGTGTTCAAAATGATCCAAACTGCTGAAATACCGCACCGTGAGACTTCTCAGACAAGCGTGAAATATTCTGTTTTTGAAAACATCCAATTAATAAGTCGAGCTGTGCAGAAAAACTAAATTGAGCTTTCTGCTACAAAAAAAGCATTGCCTCTTTATTATTTTTAAGTTTTGTCCGGCCTGTGCAATGCAATTTGGAAGCGCTCAAAAATCTGGTCTTTTTCCCCTTTGAAACCGATTCCAATACTTTCCCCTCTGGAGAAGTTTCTGAGCAGACTGATCAACTTCAGAGCAGGCTTGCCTTTTTAAAAACAGCCAAACCCAAACCCCTGACTATGAATAAGCCAAATTGCGGTGAAGGGAGGCGCACTTGTTTCTGGCAGAACGCCAGCCTTTTTTTAAGCTATAGGTCTCTCCGGTCTTTCATGTCGCAGGCTAAGTGATCCCAACCAACCGACGAAATCTTGATAGAAAATATGATAGCAAATGCGAGAAAAGTGAATTTGATGTAGACCACAGCTAAAGTTGTGCTATTTAGCGGCGGTCAATAGCTATTAGAGTGCTGTGTCAACACGCGCACACACCGCATTCATCTGTCTCCGTCTCCGTCCGTGGCAGAGCAACCCGCCCCAATTATTCCAGTCAGACGTCGAGCTATAGCCTACCTGGTAATTTAAAGGTGTTTGAAAAGTGTATCTTAAACCACGGTTCAAGACGTTTAGATAACCTTACGCAGATTACCGAAGGGGTACTGTAAAAGGAGAGTATCAGTTTCTGGGTGGCAAATAATGAACAGTGATGCGTTGCTTAGGCTATGAGTAAAACATGAATTTGAGGAATAGCCTACTTCAACAACAACTCAGTAGACAGTATTAGTTGTTGTATAGTTACTGTGTCTATTGTGGAATCGCTTAGTGTACCCTTGTGGGGGTGTGGAGCAAGTCACCTCTTGTAAATTTGTTGCTGTGTTGATGCAGTTTATACCAAGGATGGAAGTGGCAGTTAGGCTATTACAAGATAGTTTCTGATTGAGAGCCAACACCCAACACTCAGTTCAAATACGATTGAAATCCCTTTTGTTCCAACACCAGATCCAAGTATGGTGTAGTGGACTTATAGTGGAGAGCTGTGCTCATTATTAGCCTAAAGGATGTGGATGTAGTGTGTGTGTGTGTGTGTGTGTGTGCACATCATAATGCATATGATGCCTATGTAGGCTATGTAGCCTGTATGTATACTTGACTTATGTATGTAGGCTAGGTTGCACATCTAATAAATCACAGATCTTTTAACAAAAACCCTTCTCTCTTTGACTGAAATTCTTCAAACTTATTCCATCCAATACTTGAGGTGTAACTTTCACTCTGTTATGATTCCTTTGTCATCTTCCTGTGCTGTCTTCCAATAGGCTATATTTGTTAAAGATACTTGTTGATATTTTCCATAATTTTGAAAACATGCAGAGATTAAGTGTCTTTTTAAGTTACTATAGTGAACACTTCATATTTGATTTATTGATAAACACTTTGATCACTGAGAAGCCTGAGTGAATTTAATATTGACCACTAGAAGGAGCTGTTAACAACGAGAAAAGCACAAGACATGGAAAGCCAGCACCAATGCATAGTCCTCTATTTGCAGCACTTTTTTTTAGCTTAATGTTTTCATGGCAATTTTTTTTCAACATGATTTATTTTCAAAGTATTCACTATTTCTGTGTTTGCTTCCTTCTTACCTGGCCCTGAAGAGAATCTACACATGATAATGTACGCTTTGTGTCACTGTTTGTACCCCTTGTAATGCAGGCCATTACAGTGGCTCTAAATTTGTTTGGTCACAGGGTTTGTTTGCATCTGGAGAGAGTTCAGCACCTGGTTACCGAAAATTATTTTCCTCTTAGAATGGGACAAAGTCGCCTAAGACACACAAACCTTATAGACCATATCACAGCTGAAAGCTACTGAACCTTGTTTCCTTCTCCTTCTCAGTAGTTCAAAATGTCAGATTAACTCTGGTCAATATGTGTTTGCTTTACACAGGAAAGAAAATAAACCTGCTCACAACAGGGCTAGAACGAGGCCTCTGGAAACACATTGGGAACATGATATCCTTGCTAATTAGGAGATAAACCATCATGTTCTCCTTCTAGTCCAGATTCATAGTCAACATTATCCTTTTAGTTTGTTTCATTAACTGAAATGAAATTAAATGGTTTAAGAACAATAATCAACTAATTAAAAAAGCAACGATGAGTGTGCACATGTAGCCTCTCGCAGCTAATTCTGAGCTATGGATGTTTCCATCCGAAACATGAGAGCTTGCAAGAGCTTGAAGAGAATACTTATTCTTTAGGCTACTTAAATATTCTCTACTCGGTATTCCATGTTACAGGCTGTGTCCTCACAAGCTGTGAATATTTAACTTAATTCATGAACATTTATTGGGAACCTTTTATGTTTTTTAAAATCCCACACAGTGATGATATGCTTTAAAGAAAACTGATTTCCCCTTTGATGAGTTTAAAAGATCAACTGCAAAACATTTTATAGGGAAAGCTTCAACAGATAGCTTGCCAATCAGTGCCAGTCCAAGAGCTAAATAGATGTTCTTTATTCAAGGAGACTGTTGTTCCTTGCTTCATTTTTACTTGGAAAAAAAGCCAGTGGCTGAATTATCAGACTTTATCAAGTCAAAGTCTCTCTAGGGATTAGTAAGCACATATCTCTTTTGCACCATCAGGACATAATGATAAACACAAGGGCCATGCTTTGTGTCAGCCGGCAAATATGTTTGCCAGCACATGACCTCACTTAAGAGTCTGCAATATGAAATATTAAGCTCAGAGGCATTAGATATGTAATCTATCCCTGACAAAATAGCCTGGCAGTAGTATCGTGGGTAAATTGTGTTAGCTAGTTAAGAGGATTGCTCTTTTGGCTCACTCTGACCTTCTCTCATGGTTTAAAAAGTGCTTACTGAATGCCCAGTAGGATCAATTATAAGGAGAATAGAAGTGTTCTATTTTTGCACTGCACCTTACTGAGAGATGAATCGTGATGAATATTAGCATTGAGATATAGCATAGTAAATGATTATGCAAGACATTAGATCAGATCGTATCTTATTGTTTATTCAAAGATTCTTCATCACATTGCAAGATGTTAAAAATTTTCAAGTGCTAACTGCTGAAATGCTAATGTTAGCAAACATTTTGAACATACTGTATGCATTATGATACAGTTGTAATCTTCTTGGGTATCTTAATCAAAAGTACTGTATGTCTGTCATTGTAAGTATGGCTGGCTTACCAATTACATTAGGCGAGACAGCCCTGGTATTTTTGTGTGTGACGGACTTAATTGATAAACAATTTCAAAGTTTATCAATGCTCAATGTTCTGACAGCTAAATGACCCAAGACGGACGAGGGTGGAAACTCTTCATCAATGGCCTATGTTCCGTAAGGAATTTAAAGGCGTAAGTAAGAAAGTAAGTAAGTAATGTTTTGACAGTACTGTGCACACAAGATATGTTATACAGTAGTTATAGTCTGTGGTCAAATCAGGTTAATATTTCAGGGCACAGAGATGGAACTGTCAAAATATTTGAAAATATATGTTTTTATTTATTGATTGATTAACTCAAGTTTGAACAAAAACATACATGTACACAACAATGGTAGTCTAACTTAAATGTAAGAATACACTATGAAAGATGTTTACATTCAAAACTTGTCATAGAAGTAGTCCAAGTTAGAAAGAAATGTAAAGGCATCAACTACAGCTTCAAAACTATCCATGTCGGCATCCAGTTTAGTTAACTTTGATCAAAACGAAATGAGCCAACGGTTCAAAATGATCCAGGTTTGGACCAACGGGTCTGATTTGAATGCAATCTAAATCAACAAGACCATCATGTAGAGCAAAACATAACTCTACAGTGATTCAGCAGTGGACACAATGGGCACGGAAAAATAAATGTCGAATAGCTCGCTGGGTGGTATCATCACTATCTGCAAGATATTGTCATGTTAGCTGTTGAGTGTTGAAATTCCTAAGATTTGTAATGCTGATGCTCTATTTGTAGCAAAACATGGAGGGTAAACAGAGTTGTTGGAACCAAATACTTATTCTACGTCAATTGGCAATAGTGTCTAAGATCAAAGCGTAATCCCATAGCCCTAGTCATTGCAGAATGCAAAAACTGCTTTGACATTTCAATAGCCCATGACCATCCATAACAAGAGGGCTTTGTAGCTGTAATGAAATAATAGACCTCAAACGTGGAAAAAAAGCTTGCTGATAAGCAGGAACAGCAACAGTACTGTTTTTGTTGATTTTCTGTGGGTAGGCCTTAACCTTGAAAAATGGCCCAGAGTCACCTAAAAATAACAGCAGTTTAGTGAGACTGGCCCATGAAGCTTTTGTCGATTGGTTACAACAAAGGAGGGGGCAGTGGCAGTGTTTTGTGCAGCTATCTTAATTAATAAATTGGCACCAATCCAAGCCGTTTGTCTTTGACTCTGCTGAACCGCTGCACTCCTCTGTGCCTTTAAGCATCTAAATGACTTGCCAGCTTGTTTCAAAGCATACATGCTGGCTCTATGCTCTTCACCATTGTCAGCCACCCAGTTCTAAGGAACTGATGCATGTTTGACATGCTCTGCTGTCATTCAGTGTCGTCACTATCTTAGCAAGATGGCTTTTTTCTTTCTCTAAGCAATCTGTCTTCTTTGACAGCACATAGCTGAAACTATGCAGAGAGTGCACTACAATGGTGGTATTGTTGAAGACTGTGTTCTCTTTTCTTTTCAGAAAGGTAGTTGTGCTTTGACCACAACTGGGGTTTAAGCAGAAGCAGCAGCAGCAGCAGAGTGCTATGCTCTCTCTCTCAGTGGCCAGGCCGGATATAATGAAGGGATTTCTCCTGTGCTTTCCAATAACAATGCCCCAGCAGAAAACTAAATGAAAGTTGTTACCAATCAAAAATGTGCAAATTACACCCAAATTGTCTTTGGAAGCGTTCCTAGGGGAGATTTCCCCTCGTCCCCAGTTAAAAGGTCAGTTTAAATTTGATTTCTGTGTCCACAATAGTAGAGTGATTGAGCCAGAATGGACAGAGAGGCTTTTCAAGGATATGCAATTAAGCAGTAAATTACACTGAGGCTTCTGAAAGACAGGAAGAAGGCCTTAATTTTCCAAACCACCTTACAAGATAGCTTCATTCCTCTTAGCGTCAGACCACAGTCTTGGCACAGCATTTGAACTGATATTCTTGGCCACTGTTTTTTGTCTTTGGATTCTTAGAAAGGTTTAAGGCTACAGAAATGATGAACAAGCATAATGTTAAAATGCTCTCATTAGATAGTAACGACTCATTATATGAATAAGTAGGCTACACTAATTGGTTCTTATTTGTTAACCACACTATTATGCTAACTGAAATTAAAACAGCTAGTTTTGATATGGAGATGCACCACACTCTAAAATGGAAACACATCTGTGGTGAAATTTTCATGTCCATATTACCATGGGCCATACAGGACCTATAAACAAACAAACATGTTAAATCTTTCCATCCATCAACTGTAGGGTACAAACAAGTATTTAGTAATTTGTAATCATGCTTGGTAACTTAACCACTGATATGCCTAAAAGTGTTGTGTCTTCCAAAAGAGTGTTTGTTATGAAAAATAAATTACCTCAACTCTGACTGCTTTAAGGAGCAAAACAACTACTGTATATTGACTATATACTTCACAATCTGCAGTCCTTCTTAACCACAACACCAAAGAACAACTGAGAGCCATTAACAGATAAAACCCATCGGGAATTACTTAGTTAGTGAGACAAAATGATGGACTTTTTATTCAGTATTCAAACTGAAGTGAGGTGCTGACCTACCCTGTGGTAAAGCAGTGAGCCAACCTGGCCGTCAGTGCCACACACATGATGTCAGACTTGACTATAGGGGCGCATGCTGGCTGGGCCCCTATACCATCTTTTGATGCCACAGTGGAATGTTAAAGTATGACAATGAGACTCCCCATCACAGCACACCAGTAGAAACCCGTGCAGCCGCATACAGAGAGGAGATAAAAGCTCTAGCCACAATTCTATGCTGTAATGGCAGGGTAAGGCTGGTCTATAGCTGGCAGAGGCTAGGATGTAAAAGGCCTTAACTTTATTTGGCTGCTCTGAAGCATTCTTTTTGTTTGGTCTTGCTTTTTTGCCCAGTAGGGGGACTTGTAAGAGTCTTTGAAACAAGCAGCCTGACAGCTGATCCAAGGCACGATAGCCCACTCTTGAGGAACCCGCTTTGTAAAGCAAAGGGATTTTTGCTCTTGTCCACTGTAGCCATGACCACTGATGTTTGTTGGATCACCTTTTTTCTGTGCCAATGAATTTTGGCATGGTTTCACATTAAGTTGGCAGTATCCAGGGTAAAGAGTTTTTGTTACCATGGTTATGTCACAAGTGTAGGAGTTAAATGTTTCTGACATCATGCTTCAAGACATTTTCAAAAAAAAAAAAAAAAGAAAGAAAACACTTGAGAAGCTTTTTATCAGGTTGTCAAAGACCTGATGATCAATATAATGTATGCTGTAGGCTACGGAGGGAGACACATAGTGTGGTATGGCAATGTAGTGTAATGTGTGCCCCTTTACTTCACTGGGCACACTGCCTGATTACATGACACATAGATAATCAGGTTGGACTGCTGGAGTTGTCAGTTGTGGCTGAAACTTCACTTCAATGCCAGGTGCCCAATTCCATTGCAGGACTAGGCCGCAGTGGTCTTATCCAGCAGCAAGTTTTTCTCTCTTTGGAGGGTTTACGTGTATTGCAATCCCCCCAACCCCATCCTTTCACGAAGGCTTTCAGATACCTAGTTTTGTGTCTCTCCTCTTGTGCTGGTGCCAAAACAAGCATAGCGGAACACTGAGGTCAACATTTCAGAGGAACGATGTCTTGAGTTTAAGACTCTGAAAAAGGTAGGCACTGGATCATAATTAAAATGTATGTTGTGCTCAAAGTATACATGAGTGCATTAGTGCCACATCCTCAAAGATTTACAGCATGTACCGGGTGATCTCTCATCTCAGTTTACCATTCTTTCATTGCCTTGCTCGCCGTTATGCCGTCCTACTTAGCTTTGACAGTGATACAACTCTCCTCTCTGAAGAAATGAAAACTTATTGGCACAGGACAAGAGTTCTCTGTGGAAACTAGAGAAAATGATCTGCATTCTTGTGTCTGTGCAGACAGAGTTTTTGAGTCGTTCACAGAGAACAGGAAAAACATCCTTAAAAAGTGATATCGGAACTCAAATAATTGGCAGGTCGTTTCGGCTGATGGTGCTGAAATTACTTTTCTAATCCTCAATTTGTAGATCTATTACATTTTGTAATGCCAAACACACTTAGTTAACCTTTGAAATGTTATTTGTAAGACTGTGCAACACTAAAAACTTTGGTTGATAAATACTAATGAAAACATATTTTTAGCAACAGTATACGGTCATGGACATCCTCCTGTGGGTTTGTAAACCCCTGCAGATTTTTAGGAACTTCGGAAATACTAAACACTGTTGCCTACGCAAGGTCAATTTGAACTGGGTGCAATCAAAACATCCATAGTAAATAAACGTGGCCCATCTGGTTGCAGCCCTGGTGTTGACATTATTGAGTCAGAAATGGTTGAGTATGGTCGGGATGTCTTGGATTGTTTACAGCGCATCTGTTCCCTCTCAGAACTGAACTGTTGTGAAAGATTTATGTTTCAGACCTGACATTAGCAAACGCTTGTGATGAGTTGCCATGGAGCTTCCAATTAGTGGTTACACATACAGTAATCTACCCCCAGATATGGAAAGATAATGGATTTCGTCCACGGTTAAATTACTCTAGGAATTAGGATGAAGGCCAATTTTCCATCCAACTATTACAACATTTTTAATAGGCAAGAAGCAAAAAATAAATAGTTTTGAAAGACCATAGAGAAAGGACATCACTGGCCAGTGAGACAGATTCTTAATAAAGAAGCACAACAACAAGTTAATCTGAGTGAAAAGTATGACATTATTTGCTTATCTGAAACAGAAGTGCTATTGTGCACACAGAAAATTATGACAACAGCCTCACTCCTCCCTCTGCTGCCCATGTCAAATAAGATTTTATAAAGTGTCCTAAAACAAACCGATTAGTTTCACCTGGACACTAATTAGGCTGCCTGTTGAGTGGCTTTAGGGAGGCTTTTCCAATTCTACCTGCTACTGCTCACTTCTGCAGCTTTAAATAATGAGGCCTTTTGTGTCCCATTACTCTCTAAGCCATAACAGAACAAGTCCCTGCAGTTGATCCCTGCTGACAGCAACCATGTGCTGAGGTCTATCTGAATTGGCTCCACTGGGCAGGACCAGAATCCTCTCAAAAGGATAAAACAATCTTGATGATATTAGGGTCATTCGACCATCAGTGACATTATCCAGAGGATCTGGCTTTAAGAAAGCTTCAAGGACATTGCCCATGAGAGCCTCTATTGTTGGCAATGGCCCTGCTATCTTTTTCACTGGCTTAGATTTGGTTCCTCTATCAGCGTTTTGCCCTGAGGGCAAACCCTTGCATTACATGAGTGGTGTTGTTCTGACATGTCAATGTCTGGCCAGAGGACACATCAGCCAAGGGCTGTGACTACTGTATATCCAGCAGACACTTGGTATCCAAGGGCATCACTTTTTGCCACATCACCTTGTAGTCCTTTGCCAGGTCAATATACAGGCCTTCATTACACTGAACCCAAAATCTCTTTCTGAATACTGGTCACCATTCAGTATTTCTGACCTATAACTATCCAGACCTACAGTATGACTCCAAATGATCACATTAACCCATTAAGAAGTATTAAAAGTATGACAATGTCAGCCATCTAGGCCTGATACTATAATTTTTACACTGTGACCTGGAATGTGTGTGTGATGACAGTACTGTATGTATCAAACTTCTGCAGACATCATTAGGAGTTGACCTCTTTTATATGCAGTATATTCTTATGCTTTAGGCTGGCAGTCTCTTGGATTCAGTAAGCTATTCACTGTGTATCCACTTAGCTGACTAAAGGAAACTTAAAGGAATTATCCGGAGTGAATCAACACATAGCCCTGTTGTTTCATGTTGCTAAGTACTATCGCTAGGTAAGAGAACTACAGATTTTCATGCATATTAGACCGAATAGTGAAACGCCAGCCATCGCTAACTAATCAGGGCACGTAAGTTTTGTTTTCATATGCGCTAATCTGATAGCGTTAGTGGCCAGTTTGTGAATTCGGTCTGCGTTGTACTGACCCCTGTTGTTCTGATACAGTACCTATCAGTAGGACTCGGCAGCCTCAGACAACAAGGCTTCGGGTTGATTCACACCAGATAAACCCTATGACCCAAAATTAAGTTAATGTTACTGATATGCACAATAAGAGGACCTACTGAGATTTTGTATAGTGTTTGCAGTTGCAGGGTTTTTTTTTTTGGTCTATCATCTATATACCGGTATGTGCAGGTCACATACTAGATTTAGAAATAATCTTTTTTTTTCTCAATGTGCTGAAACATCTGAGTATTTTTGTTATATAAAACATTTGTTCTTACATGAATCATGGCAGGCTACAGAACAGCTCAGATTTGTGGTATGCATAGTCACGATCAAGTGTGACGACCAATGCAGGTTTTTGAGCAGTCACTGCAGATGTTTGATAAATCTCTTGTGTATGGTTGCACTGAAGTTCAGTGTGTACTTTCACATAATAAGCATTTCGTAAGTTACCATGATGCATTGTGCAGGACGTGCTCCCAGTGTCACAAAAAAAAAAAAACACTCTTATCCACACTCCTCTGCTCGTGACCTGACATTTGAAGGTTTATAACCTGTAAACAGACTTTCACCAAGTTGACCTCTCGGCCTCCAGAGCCCTCAGGACACAGTGCAGTGCCTATGCTCAGACCAAAGGATCAAAGGCATCAAAGGAAGGGACACAAAGGTCCTCATTCTCTCTTCTTCTCTGTCCACTGAGTGCTAACTTTTATGTTCTGCGGCTGTGTATTTTGCATTCATCAGTGTCGTAATATAGTTTAAAGAATTTTACAGCGTTGAGAGCGGGCCTCAGCAGATGGCTTTTGGCCGTTTGACAGATGTCTCGGCTCAGGCGTCTTGCTGGTAAATAGGGAACGAAGTAGAGGCTGGGTGAGTCACCGAAAAAGTGCTGATATCCCTCTTTTCTTTTCTCTTCTTTGCAGAAAAGGATGAGAGTCACTCTGCCCGTAAAATGAGTCAGCAATCTATTAAACTCTTGAGTTTTCATGTCACTATTTAAGAGTGTCTTTTATATTGTTCCTTCTACAGTCATGAGCTGAGGTTTTGGATCTACAGGCCTTTTATAGTTGTTGTTTCAGAACTGTTGGTAGTGTTTTTTTGGGGTGGGGGTACAAAATTGCAGTTGGCCGCTGAAACGAAGTAATATTATTTCTCTCAAGTGATTAAAACAGAAAGGGAAGACATTTTGTTTTTGACTAAAGTTCAAAATACCATTCCAATTAATTCTGTTCACCCACAGCTGGGGGAACCTGTGGTTTTCTAATTCAAAGCAAACTGAATCACTGTGAATGTTTTCATCATAATCTGAAAACTATTTCTACTGTATATGCTGTAATAGTTTCATTTTTCATTATATTTCTCTTAAACACTTATAAGTTGACCCAGTTCTGTATTTTCCTACATTTTATGTGTATATTATTACATGAATTATATAGCTGTGCCTTTTATTCAATATCTG
>JASCIP010000078.1:14808160-14820415 GCA_034783695.1 Sardinella gibbosa | reverse complement strand
CGATCTATGTCGAAATTAAAAAAAAAAAAGCACCACCACCTACACTTGAGTGTGTTTGTTTAAAATTTAATGAAAGACATTCAGAAGTGGCATTGCTACTAGAAGGTCAGAATTTTCCCATTGCCCAGTTGCTCATGATCGCACAATGGGCTAATGCTACAATGCTAGTATGTAGTGTTCAGCAGTAATAAAGAACTGCTGTTCTCCATGAACACCGTGTTTTCTGTTGTTAAGGTTTGTAGTCGTCTTTGTATTAATGGGATAAACAACTCTCTCTTTCTGCACAGTTGAGTATCAAGCAAGAGATGAAATTCTCTGATCCACTGCTGCTCACCAAGAAAGACAAGAAGCCGGGAAGGGACCTTTCAGAATGCCTCAAGAAGAAGAAAAGGAAGCAGCGTTCTCCAGCAAAGGTATGCCATATCATATTCTTCATATGTACATGCACAGTATGCTAAGCTCCATTTTTGTGCACTATGCAGATAATATTTCAGAGCTCTAGTGTTATTGAATTTTCATGCTGTATTGGATTTATCTGGGTTGCTATCATTTTACTTTATTCGCTCCGTTAGATTCTCACCATTAATGAAGATGGATCACTAGGGCTCCAGAGCCCAAAGTCTCATGTGTGTGAGCACTGTAATGCAGCCTTCAGGACCAACTATCATCTGCAGAGACACGTCTTCATTCACACAGGTCAGACCAGTCATGCTAGCTAGCACGCTAGTGTAGCTACCGCTGACTTAGGTGGGTGTAGATGCATCAGAACCCTGTTGTTTTTGCTTGTAGCTGGAGCCAAAGATAGAGTGCACTCCCTAGCCCAGTTGGGACTGTGATGACCTGCTTTGAGAAGTTTGTGTGTGTGTGTGTGTGGTCTATCCTGTGAGTTTCAGCTTGTGAATTCTCTCTCTAACAGGAGAGAAGCCGTTTCAGTGTAATCAATGTGACATGCGCTTCATTCAGAAGTATCTGCTTCAAAGGCATGAGAAGATTCACACAGGTATGGCTGGAGTACTGAGGAGCTAGAAAAGTTCATTTAAGCATTTTAAGGGGTAGTCTGGAGTATTTCCAACTAGCTAACTAATAACAGCCCTGTTGTTTGAGCTCATCGAGTGCTGTTAGTAGTACAAAGAACCAGAGAATTTGGTGCAACTTAGATCGAATAGTGAACTGGCGGCTTTCACAAACTGAATGGCACCATAAACCCACTTTTAGTTTCATTTCCTATGGTACCATTACGATACGATACGAGTGTGTTAGTGTAAGCTGTTAAATTCTCTCATTCCTCTTTGTACTGATAGCACTCAGTGAGCTCAAACAACAGGGCTATGGTTGGAAACACGCTGCACTATTGCTTTAACATTTTACACTCTACACTATATATGTCTACTGGCATTAAACAATGATACTGAGTGTTCTGTCATAATATAGCACGTATTTGCTGATGTTTCTGAATGTGTCCCCATGTTTTTGTATACTGAAGGGGAGAAGCCTTTTCGCTGCGATGAGTGCGGGATGAGATTTATCCAGAAGTATCATATGGAAAGACACAAGCGAACACATAGTGGAGAAAAGCCCTATCAATGTGACTACTGCCATCAGGTAAGTCCTGTTGTTTGTTTGTTTGTTGTGTGCTGGGTTCATGAGCTAGTAAATGAAAGGGGTAACTGCCACAATGGCGTCCCCAGTATAGAAAAATATTGGATAAGGTTCAATTTTTAGCTGTTTTTAAATCTAGGCTAGCAGTTTGGTAGTGAACCATTTTTACTCTGCCCTGGCATGGCTGTTATTAGAAGTTTACTTAAGCTTTTGTTCAAACCTGCTTCTTATCTTTATGTACTGTAGTACTCAGTAATGGTGCAAACCTGCCAACCAGTTAGAGTTAGCGTGTGTCTGCGGCTGTATTATCAGTGAAGGTTTTAGGCTGTCCTCGATAGGATTATTTTAGGCTACCTGGAATAATTTAGAACAAAAAATGAATTATCCTGTCTACCTGGGGAGGGTGTAAAGTAGCACACATTATAAATAACCATATTAATGCATCAGTAGAGTTAACCTCTCAAGAGATCGCATTCATCATAGCACTGAAACTGTCGAGCTTGTTGTTGTTCTTGACACTGTGCTCCCCCATTCTTTGTTTGTACTTAGTACTTCTCTCGAACGGACCGAGTACTGAAGCACAGACGCATGTGCCATGAGAACAAGGACCGGAAAGCACAGAAAGCCGCCGCTAAAGAGGGCCTGCTGCGGACCTCCGAGACGTTGAGCTTTGCCTTCCCAGCAAAAGAGTGCTCGCTGCCAAAGAAAAAACGTCAAAAGTCCTGTGAGAAGACCCACATCTCCATCGCTGCTCTCTCCGACAAAGATGTAGGCGGGAGCGCAGAGGACAAAGCCGAGAAGAGGTTGCCCAAAAGCGAGAGTCTGCCGCTCTACGCAGTCACGTCTAAAGTCAAAGACGAGTACGTGGTGGCAGAATACTCTGTTGAGCTTCCTGACTCTTCTCCAGGCAACCGTCAACTTGGGGAGGTGTCCCCTGATGAAGTCAACCCTCCGAAACTGGTCCTCAAGAAGGTTGCCGGTAAGAGAAATCTGAAACAGGCTTTGGAGCAGCCACAGAGTTTGTCCCCGCTGTCTACATTCGAGGAGGGCAAAGTCACCAGGTACACATTTGAGATCGTGGACAAGCAAAGTCTTTTGGACGTGGAGAACCTGGAGTCAGTTGACAACCTTCAAGGAGCACAGCCCAAACCAGCGACGAGTAGCACAAACTACGACGACGCCATGCAATTCCTGAAGAAGAAGCGTTACTTGGCCGCAACCAACAACAGCCGTGACTACGCACTGAACGTGGGAAGCATCGCGTCGCAGCCCTCGGTCACCCAGGCGGCTGTAGCGAGCGTCATCGACGAGACCGTTCCCGCCACCATCTTGGAGCCCCAGCCCATGAGCGTGGAGATCAAGTCCAACCACGAGAAGAACGTGCTCCCTGACGAGGTCCTCCAGACCCTGCTGGACCACTACTCCACCAAAGCCAACGGGCAGCCCGAGATCTCGTTCAGCGTGGCAGACACAGAGGTCACCTCCAGCATATCCATCAACTCGTCCGACGTCTCGGAGGGCAGCCCGCCAGAGCCCCTGGGCACCAGTGCTCAGGCGCCGCCAGGGGAGAAGTCCAGTCTCCTGCACGAGTACTCTAAGTTTTTGCAGCAAGCGCTGGAGAGGACCAGTCAGAACGACAGCTATCTCAGCAACCAGAGTCTTACGTTTGTGACGGACAGCCCGAGCTTGGCCGGGCAGCCGTTGTTCTCCACTGACAAACAGCTGACCTCGCCCGGCCGCTTCCGCTCGGGCCTCAACTCCCCGTTGAGGTCCACCCTGGAGAAGCCCAGCTTCGCTCTCCTGGGAGACTCGCAGCACTCGTTCTCTTTCTCGGGGGACGAAACTAACCAGTCGGCGGCAGTCTCCCCCACCGAAGACTTCCTCGAGCACGTCACCTCCTCGTCGAAAAAGACGGACGCTCAGGGGATCAGTCAGACGTTTCAGATTGCTGCGTTTGAGCCGAACTTCCGCTCCCAGTTCCAGACCTCTCGCTCGGGAATCAACTCCCAGTTTAGCATTGCCAATGGTCAGGTCAGCCTCCGGAGTCACGGTGGAGCAGACTTCTCAGAGTTTCCGCTGGTCAGTGTGACAGAGACCAGAACACAGATGACCTCCTCCCCTGATCATTCAAGCAGCCAAACGTTTGGCTGATTTGAAAACGTGTATGTGTGTATACATCTATACACACACACAAAAAAAAACATACACAGATATTTTTCAAATGTTTGCAAGGCACTTTATAACATTGTTTATTGTATTTTGCCAATGTATGCTTCATTTTAGGTGTTGTTATGCTTCATTGTCTCAGTGTAACTAAACATGTAAAAAAAAAAGTACTATACTGGCAGAGATGGAAACAGTACTTACAAATTTTTAATTGAATCAGTTTTCTAGCACTTTTGAAGTATAATATTAATATTTTATTATATAACATGGTTAAAAAGATAAGGGGAAGCCAAATAGCTAAAGCTTTGTTAATCCAAACAAGGAGTGCCTCCACCAACCCCTTTCATCAGTGATGTGTTTGAAGATGGTTTACCTAAGACGTATAGGTATCAAATTTTGGATTCCACGGGTGACGTAGGTACTGGAAGTGTGTAGGGTAGCACTGACGTACAGTAGGCCTACTACTATTGTAAATGCATGCCTTGAAAGATGAGACCTGTTCAAATGCTTCAACGTCAGAAAAGGCATTGGTACTGTTGTCTCTGCTTATGACAGAAATGTGCGATGATCATGCAGACTAACTTTCAGTACAAATACACCCCTTATAGAGTTGTCTTTAGTAACAATGTATACAATTACTTCTTTCAGTTAAACCGTTAAGGCACCTAAAGATGAATTAGTCAGATTTTAGTTTTGTAACAGGAACGAGATTTTATGAATGTTGGTTGGCTTGTTGGAGAACTTTTTTTTTTTCTTTTTTTTTTTTTTTGTTTCTTTTCCGTGTCCCATCTGATTGTTGTGTAAAGCAAAATGTTATTCCTGACTAACTGTAATTGCAAAGTATGGTTGGAATCCACAGATCATTGGGACATATGTAGTCAATTTGAACAAAAATCAACTGATGTAGACATTATATCAAACATTTTGCAAAAGAATAGCACTTAAGTCATCAAGTTCCACAGATGGGAAAGTGAAACTAAGTTTGCGGCCTATCGATTGGTGCTTGTGGCATGCGTTACACTTTTTTTGTTTACCAAATTGGACCTGCAGGTTTTGCTTATCCGCGTTGGCAAAACAAACCCAACAAACAAACAACATGCTATATGACGTATAACCTCTGGTCGAAGTAAAATAATATATCTACAGTATATTAATTGAGATCATTTAAGTAGTTCACACTAGCGTGGTGAACTTTACAAAGAGTCTGTACAGTCTTCATAGGCACACGTTTACTTCACAGTAGGGTGGCACCTTGTTTGAACTTTAAACCAATTGGTTCTGCCTTCAATTTCTGTTTGCGGATTGGTTGAAACTGAAGTCCTATGAAGAGTATCCTGACGTAGTATTGTGGTGAAATACAATTTTGAGTGGAGGTTCACCCAGCCTAAAAGAAAAAAAAAATGTATGTATTTTTTTTTGTTTTGTTTTTAATTCTGGCTTTGAAATCTGTCCAGACAAGGGAGGTTTGAGAGAGCATCTTAAGATCTTTAAAAGCATGACACATGACATGGGCTTCGAGATCAAAGCAAGTAAAAGGAAAAGTTTGGCGTGAATCAATCCATAGCCCTGTTGTTAGAGATCAATGAATGCTGTCTGTAGCAAAAAGAATTAAAAAAAATTGATGCAACATAGGCCTAGTATCAAACCAGTAACTATTGTTAACTGAATGGGGCATAGCGAAATGAAACTGAAAGTATGTCACTATGCCCCATTAACTTAGCGTCAGTTGCCAGATCATAATTCGGCCTATGTCATATCAAATTTTTTCCTACAGACCTTGAACAACAGGGCTATAGATTGATTTCCACCAGACTTCTCCTTTAAGCTATTAGACATTTTAAACTTAATTTTAGTTTTTTTCCTTAGTCATCCATTTTGCAATCTTAATTGACCAATAATCCAAATGTATAGTTTTTGTAACATAAATCGAGATATCCCAAACTATTTTTGCACATTGAACTTTAACTTGTCAGGCTGAGAGATTGTTGCATGCAAAAGTACAGTATCTTACCTCTGCAAACATGGGCACATTTGTATATAGACCAACTTTATCTTTTTCAAAAAACAAAACAGCGATGGCTACAATTAGGGGAAAACAACAGGTACTATACCTCAAGGAATCTGGGGATTGTTGGCAGTTGAATGCAGTTTGTGGATTGAATCCAAATGTAATGAACTTTGCACACTTTCCACAATAGGGAATGTCCTTTGAAGATTTTTCATATAACAACATTAATGTCTACATTACCTCCCTGACTTTTTATATACTTTGAGGTTGAGATGTGATATGTGAGTAATCAGGTTTTGGTCTACCTGGGACTCTGTCATTGTGACTTTAAAAATAGCATTTATCATTGATTTTGATAATCCAACGTCAATACGATAATCCATCATGCATCTGATCAGTCGAGAGAGATGCCTTTAAGGTAATCACTAGTCATCTAATTTCTGTCGTG
The DNA here is from genome assembly GCA_034783695.1 of Sardinella gibbosa. Classification (NCBI taxonomy): domain Eukaryota; kingdom Metazoa; phylum Chordata; class Actinopteri; order Clupeiformes; family Clupeidae; genus Sardinella; species Sardinella gibbosa. The sequence continues at coordinate 14,814,194 of JASCIP010000078.1, read as the reverse complement.
TCTTGTTTTCAAAATTTCTTCTCCCTTTGGTTGGATGGTTAAAACTAGTCCACTTTTACTTTTTGCACTCTATATATTTGTGGTTGTAAAGCTAAAGCTTTCTCTCAAGTTTCAATGTCTTTGGAACTTGCACAGCTTACTTGTTACTTTTTTTAAATTTGTTTTTCAAGCACTTTTTTATATCGCCATGTCTAGCGCTCATGTTATCTCATGCACTTTCCTTGAGGTCATAACTTTTCTCCCAGTTTTCTTGAGAATGGTCTTAGGTTGTTGTAATTCACCGTTTGTCACGGCAGTCATCTGTGGCCTTCTAGTGGGTAAAGAACTTGCTCGGAAAGTTAGAAGTGGCAAATATAATGACAACAACAACAACAAAATCATGTTGAAATCATTTTTTTGAATAATGTATAATATGCATCACACTTAACATGATCCACACAGTAATGGTAGATGAGTTTTATAATAACTTGTTTGATTTTAACCAGTGCATGTGCTTTTCCCTTTCTGGTACTGTTGTGCTCTTATAATGACTTGATCTCTATGAATATTATTATGTATTGTGCGCATAGCTACTCAAATCCTTGTGTTTTCTGTGAGCTGATCATTTAAACATTTAGATTTCATAGCAGGTTTTATTATTTTACATTTTTGGCAGTTTCATGCAAAGATCAATTACATGTCACCTTCAAAACACTGACATGCTGTATTCTGTAATCTCTGGATGTGTTTTTGCATAAGGTTACATCACACAGGCAAAATAATCTGGTGTAGTTTGGTGTGCCTTACAGAGGAGACTGCAGTGCTCAGGTTTCTAAAGGTAACAGAATGGTCATTTGCATGAAATTGCCAGTGTGTGCTCTGGTTTGTCAAATGCTGTGAGGTTCAATTTTCTGGTTTAAGCCAAACATAGTGGTGAAATTCCTTGATTTTCAATAGCCTGTCTCTGTTGTCAATCAGGGAAGAACATCTTCACTTTGAATTGCAATTACTCTTTACACTTTGTGTAAGCATTCCTTAGTTTAATGGTGTTGATTGAAAGCTTGCCTCTGTTGTAAATACATTGTACATTTTAACTGTATAGCCCTGTTTAGAGAACAGTATTTTTGGGAAAGTACAGAATCATTTTGGATTTTCAGTGTATTTTTTTATTGTGTAACCTTAGATTGTGTTCTCTAAATATGGTTTGTGGGATCAGGGGAGAGTTAGCTAGTTATCATTCTGCTATAGATCACGTTGCAACTTTCTAATATTTGTGGCTTACTGTTCCAGGGGTGTGGGTAAATCAGCCAAGGGATGTTTCAAGATGGAGTTTTCTACTCTACTTGATGATAATTGGTAATTAAGTACTTAATAAGCTGGATAATTCTTATGTAACATGGTGGGATAGTGCTGATATAGATATCGACTAGTACTACATGTACATCCCAGTTATGAAGCTGTCTGTCACGGCCTAACTTTTCTTTTGTTTGTTTTCTGCTCCTCGTTTTGTCGACATGACACGTGGCACAACTCCCTCAAGCATCTCTCAGCAATAATGGGTCATTTTGATTTCTTTTTCATGTAGAATTGGTACAAAGTGAAATATTTGTTTGGGATAGAACACCTGTTGTATATGAATGGATTGAATCTTAATTAGTGGGTTCAGTTGGAGTATCGAGGGGTACAGGTAATGGTTTTGATTTAGATTTAATCATGGCAAAATTAACGCTTACATTCAGAATCCTATCTTGATTTATCAATGATTTCTGGTCACCACTGATGGTCTTAATAAATACACCAGTTTGTTTAGAGATTGTTCTACACAGAAGGTTAGCTTTTATTTTATTATTGTTTTTTTAGTTTCAGAATTGTTAATGAGGGCATACGATGAAGGAAAATCAAGTGCTTCAGTGTTTAAAGCAAACAATTAGACATTGTACTGCATAAAACAATGTCATATCACAATTTCTGCTCCACAAAATACTTGGTTTTGCCAAGTGCTGACCATAAGTGCCCTTTAAATGAGTGGGGGAGAAGGAATTACTTCTGAACATTAGAGTTTGACAAGAATTCAATTTAAAGTTCTACTCTTCAGCCTAGCCTAACTGTGTGAGACTTTGACACATTTTTCTGCTGCTTGTAAAAGTCATTGTGCATTTCAAATTCAACAGTCCTATGATTGAACATTCACATACTCTCAACAGATTAACTGTTAAGAAAACAAAGGTAATGTCATTTATGTTGATGAGAAATTTTTACATGTGGTTTTGAAGAGTTTCATTTTAAATCGGAAGATTTCTTAATCCTTTCATGCTTACATTCTGATATATTTCATTCCCGGGGAACCGCATGTCCCCTGATTTGTCAGTTTTTGTACACTGGTTATATTTTTGTATGTATTGTATGCATTATATTGTAGCTGAATTGTTTTCATTTAGAATACCATTACATTTATGCAATATTATGGATACTGTATGACAAGTGAAATTTTATTTCAACTGAATATTGTTGGGTTTTGATTGTCTTTCTTGTGTGTTACATTGTCTTTCCAAATATAAACAATGATTGTGGATTAATCTTCTTGTCTAGTTTTGCTTATGATATTCTGCAGTCCTCTTGAATGGCCACTCATGGTCTAAACCTCAAAGTTCTTAGTCATTCATAGCCTACCTTTTATTTGCCCTGACAGTGTAAAGGAATTTGAGTCATGCCTGCCTTATGTCAATAGTCTTTGGAATTCCTTCTGTAAACTTAGACAGAGGTAAATTTAGTTTGATTAAAATGTTAATCTCATGCGTCTGCTTCATTAGGCCTTCTGTCATTTTTAACCCACTTAGTCTACACAGCAAGCATTTGCTGTCCCCTAAAGGTTGACCAAAACTAACAACCTAGTGGCCGGGGTGTGACTTTTCGAGGCAAGGAAACACACCTTAGTAGGCATTGGTCAAAACAAACATTTGTTTAATGACGTTAACATTGAACACGTCGCATAATTTTTAATACTGTAGATAACCCACCTGCGCGGTGCTCTTCAACACATTGTCGCTGGTTGTTGAGAGAAGAAACAGCTGTGTGTAAGCAGTCCTAGTTTTAATGAAATTTTACTTTTACATTATCATTCATATGATAAGGAAGCACAAATGAGACGTCTGGGGAAGGATGGGAATAAACTTGTATTAACGACTGGTAAGTAAGAAAGAAGTAGGCTATAGGCTCACTTTTAGGGGGGTGAGCTTGGGCTTTAAAAATAATTTGAAGTTCCATAATGGTGTTAGAAATTATGCCAGACAGTCTGTTGTGCGAATGCTTCACAAGTTTGCTTTGTTTGTCGTTTAAAGTTGCTCACATTTGCATTTTCTCAGAATTTGCCATAACTTGTCTGAAACATCCCGATATGCATCCTGGTCACGTGGCTATGGCTTTGTTGGCCAAATTAGCATACGCTCGTGAAATGCACCTGTCACAATTTCAGTGCGGGTTGCCTATTATCTGCAGAAGAGTGCCATCAGGTGTGAAGGTTATTTTAACCATTATGAAAATAGAGTAGGTAACTGTTGTCTGTCCCGATTAGCCAACTCTGTTCAGGGCAGACCGAGAGTGCAGTGAGGCATGCTGTGTTTAGTCGTGACCATTGGAAACGGTGCCATAATCAAAAATATTAACTAAACCTGTCACATGGCTGTTGTCGCTGGACTGATAAACTGTTTGTTTAATGAATGGAGTAGGTCTAGTAACAACATAGTGTCACATAGTGAATGGGTTTTGCATTTATGTATGTCATTCAGAATCCTAAAATGCTGTCCATGGAAGACCCATCTTTCTCATGGACCCTGACAAGGCCCTCTGTTGAGGACAATAATGTCCTTTTACAGGCATGGGAAGGCAGCAGTGATTCACGGAGAAGCTCTTGTCATGTCCAGGAGCTTTTTCATGAAAATGCCCAGGTTATCATTTAATTCAGTCTTTTTCATGTCTGTGAGCCTTTTAAATTGCCTTGATATTTATTTGTGTTTGGTTGACATTTATTAACTTAGCCTGTAGGTTGCAACATATTCATTTGAATCTTTTGTCTGTGCAGGTTTCCCAGAGTCATACGCAACCATGGTGGAAAGTGAAGCTGTTTGTCTGGGAGCCTGTGCTCTTTGGTACATGGGATGGAGTTTTCACCACCTGCATGATCAACATCTTTGGTGTTGTTCTCTTTCTAAGAACAGGATGGCTTGTGGTGAGTTTGCACTTGAGCCTAAAGGGTGGACATTGTGCAAAATGCTTGTCTGTTTAGTTAGTAGCTGAAAAAACATAGTCTAACAGTTATATATGTGCCTGTCACTGACCAAAAGCAAATACAAATTTTGAAACCTTGAATAGTGAGATTGATCACCTAAGCATGAGTGTCAGAACAGGATTTTTGTGTAGTTTCTTGTGTAGTTTACTTTTCATGTTCCGTCTTGTTTGAACAAGTCTTTGATCCAAAATGTTTTCATTCTATTTGAGAGAAGAAGGTAAACTTCTACCTTGATGTCTCTGTCTTGTTGCCAGGGCAACGCAGGTGTATTGCTGGGCATGCTGCTGGTGTCTTTGGTGGTGCTGGTGGCCTTGGTGACGGTAATGTCAGGGATCGGGGTGTGTGAACGCTGCAAGGTGGGGGGTGGCGGAGTGTACTCCATGATCTCCACTGTACTGGGACGGCGAGTCGGAGGAACCGTTGGCCTCCTCTACGTGTTTGGGCAGGTGAGAGTGTTGAGACCCAGCCTGCTATCAAACACTACTGTGAACATTCAGCGTAGGCTATACCCCCTTACTCAGTTTTAGTTCTGACTTAATATGGTTATTGAAGAAGTTTAATTCCAGCCAGTGATTTCCACCTTTTAGTCCCAGGCTAAGAGACTCCTCCATTTTTTGTGTGTGTGAAATCACTTCATAGTGTGTCGCAGGAGCCATGTACATCACAGGCTTTGCTGAGTCAATCGCTGAGGTCCTGGCTCTTCAGAGTGTGTGGTTGGTGCGTGGGATCTCTGTGGCTGTGCTGTTGGGTCTGCTCGGCATCAACCTCGCCGGGGTCAAGTGGATCGTCCGCCTACAACTGGTGCTGCTGGGAATTCTCGCCGTGTCTACTCTGGACTTCGTCATCGGAACGTTCTCACACCTGGACCCAGGTGTGTAACATGCTTGTGCTGTGCGCATGAGGTCTTTGTAAGGACTGATTTCATAATCTTCAAGGGATTTTAAAGGTGCACTATGAAATCCTGAATAATATAATTTCTGTTGATGTTCCATGTAAATAAACAGAACGTTACTCTCAAATTTGCGCTACTAAATCAACTTTGCTCACTGCCCCCCACCCATGTATGGATGCTTACTAACCCCTAACCCCCTCCATCTTGTTGATGTTTGGCTGAAATTTGGTTTGTTTGTTTGCACAAACCGTGCTCCTAGTGTTTTGTTTGCAGTTTGTAGCCCCTGTGGTGTCTGCAGAGACCGGAGTTTTTCACAATGTGTACAGGGGGCATGCAGCAAGCAGATCAAGGGGAGATGCCTACTGAAATCTAAAAACTAAAAACATACAAGATCTCTCAGTGCACCTTTAAGGTCACTCACGATTTCTGCCCTTTTTAACCTTTCATGCTTGTTGACCAGTAGGTGTCTCTGTAGTATCACATAGCTGTGTTTTGTTTTCCATTCCTGTAAGTTTGACCACTGGAGGGCAGCCTGAAGGCCTTAGTCTTTACTTTCACTTTGTGTGTTTTCTTTTCATGGCCTACATGATGATGCCTTCCTGACCTAGCGACTCCATTTTTTCTTCTTTTTTTTTTGCTTCTTTTTAAAATCATCTCTGAGTCTCTTGATGATTGAAAATCTGTGATTGAACCAACTCTCCAGTTGTAAGTTGTGTAAACTGGCCAGTGTATCACCTTTCATTGGTTTGTACACTTTTGTTGTGGCTCTTGTTTTTTTTTTTTTATTAATCTATCCAGATCCCTTGTCACATCCATGTGGTTGAAGCTATGTAGAATTTACAGTGTTGGCAAGTCATTTAAGTAGCATGGTACTTTCC
>JASCIP010000078.1:14109137-14120162 GCA_034783695.1 Sardinella gibbosa | reverse complement strand
AAAATTTCTGACAAAAATATAGCATAACCACCTCCAGTAGGCTATAACAATCTCCCAAGTTTGTGCGATACTACAGCAGGGCTTTGACGTGTTCATAACGTGTTGACGTCAGGGCTAGTTGGGACTGCTGCAACTACTCAAAAGATTTGGGGGGGGTTCATGATTAGTAAAATCTTTAAAATATGTTGAACTTAATCACTTTAGTATTACACCATATCAACTTAATGGGTTGATAATAAACATTATTTGGAGTAAGTGGATTTGCAACGTTAATGCCCCCCTTTGCCTATTAGAAATGTCAGATATCTTCTCCAATCACCCTCACAGAATGTAATGACCCGAACTTTAAGAGCCTGGTGGCGCTGCATACAACTGGTTGTGTCTGCTCTTCAGTACGCAGTATCGGAGACTACGAGGAAGTAGGTGTGCGACTCCAATCTTTTCGTGTTTCACAACGGTTTTTGATCAGCAAATTCAAATTAGGTAAGCCTGGTGTGTAGTAATTGTTTGATATGCTTGTCTTTCACAAAAGCGAGTCACACAATTTGGTAGTGCTAACGCTGTGTGAAAATTGACATGGCTTGCTGCTAATCCTACCATGTTGCAGTTGGACGACATGCGGTTAGTAGCCGCTAACATTCGTGATCACTAACATCTTGGCCGTGTTTTAACATTTGGTGGCTTTTGGTGGTGTTATACTGAAGCCGATGAAAGACGACAGCGATTTGCGGGCAAATTGTTAGATCTTACTACTTCGTCTCTTTCAAAGGAGGTCGTGAATTTCCAACCCAACTGGTGGCTAACGTTGACGTTATGGCCGACATCACAGCCACATGAAAGTTAGCTAGTGATGGACCTTACCGATAGACGCTTGAAGCTAGCATGCTAGGCAAGTTATTGCTACTCTAGTAACGACAAAAGCAGGCCCAAAGTTTCACTGTGTAATTTCACCTGGAACTTGTGCAGTTAGTTGTTATCTAACACTTCACATTGAAAATCCTTTGACCCTTTTCAAAAAATCATTTGTTTCTAATAAGCTGAACTGAAGGAATTGCGGTTGATTTAAATAAACTTCTTATGTAGGCCAACGTAAGTTTTAATATTTTAACAAATCATGTCTAAACATTGTATTTGTTCCTTAACAAAAGCACTAGTATTGTTATATTTCCGAGAAAGTGACATTGAGCGTTTCTACCTGTTTTTTTTACAAAACGGAAATTTAGTTGGTGTTTAAACGTGTAACTTCACGTTAGCTTACAACGTGATGTGCTTTAGCTTCTTATTCAACCGGCCAGGCAGTTAACTGAAGTTCTGACCCCCTTTAGTCATCTGGCGTTAGCGATATTCAAATGCTCAATCGCTTACAGTGGAGGTGATGAAACGACAAAGCTTACAACTAATTGCCTTATATATACCTTAGCGCCTTTGGTCTTTGTTACTTTTTACTTGGGAAAGATGGGTTGCTCTAGCCTGCCGCTAGGGTAACGTTAGCTAGGCAAACATTGTCTGCCAAACATGGACATGAACCACCGGATGTGGGAAATGGCTTCTTCGTTTGACTAAAATTGTCCTGCTTTTTGAAATCCACATTAGAAATATTTGTTTGACTGTCTCACATAATTTGGTTGTGTCGAAATATGTATGTCATAGAGGTGTCGTAGTTGCGTCACGGTGTTTAATGTAGCTCGTGCTTCAAAGCGGGCATAACCTCACATTGGTATCTTTCCTCATTTTCTTTCTTTTGTTTGACCTCATAGGGCGTTTTTTATGAATAATCAAAAGCAGCCGAAGCCGACGCTTACAGGCCAGCGTTTTAAAACTAGAAAAAGAGGTATGTGACTTTTCAATTAAAATGTATCAATAGGCCTCAACGCAATGACGAGTGATCCTATATGAACTGTTCATTTCACCCTCTTTTCCCCAGATGAAAAGGAGAGGTTTGACCCTACCCAGTTTCAGGAAAGCATTGTACAAGGTCTAAATCAATCTGGCACTGATTTGGAAGCAGTCGCAAAATTCCTTGATGCCTCTGGTGCCAAGCTCGACTATCGTCGCTATGCTGAGACACTGTTTGATATCCTGGTGGCTGGCGGAATGCTGGGTGAGTAAAATGTACCTCCCTTTTTGGAGTTTGTGTTGATTATGTGTCTGAAAAGTGTGAGCTTATTGCTTGCCTCTCCCCTCTAGCCCCAGGAGGGACCTTGGCCGATGACATGACCCGCACGGAGTTCTGTGTCTTTACTGCACAGGAAGACCTGGAGACCATGCAAGCATATGCCCAGGTATGTAACGAAGTCTATGCCTGTTTAATTATGTGTCAAGGGGTCACAAAAGCTGATGTTTTCATAGTGCCCTATAATTTGTGTTCTCCTCCAGGTTTTTAACAAGCTGATCAGGCGTTACAAGTACCTGGAGAAAGGGTTCGAAGAGGAGATGAAGAAGGTTGGTGAATTGCACTACACAAAATCTGTGAAGAGCTGCATTTTTGGTTTCCAAACAATGGCTCATGCTTTTTTAATTTTGATTTTCTAACCTTAACATTTCTTTGCAGTTGCTGCTGTTTTTAAAGGGCTTCACAGAGTCTGAGCGCAACAAGCTTGCAATGCTGACGGGCATTCTCTTGGCCAATGGGAACATATCAGCTTTGATTTTAAGCAGCCTCTTCAATGAGAACCTGGTCAAAGAGGGTAAGGACGTAATGCTCATACCTTTTTGAGTTTCATTTCAGTGGCCACACATGCATTGCCACTCTTGTCAGAACTTGCATGTGGGATGAATCTGACTTGCTGTAGTGCAAGACTTGATGTACAGCCAACTGAGCTTGTTTGTGTGTCCTGCTTAAGACAGATCTGGCTTTGGAGTGGACATGTCTGAATAGTGTGTGCTCTTTACCAGAGGTTGCTACCATAAGCTATGGATTGTGTGTGTGTGCTGTTCTCCCATTTTGCTCGTAGTCTGCTAGTGCAGTCCAAATGAGTGGTATTCCTTGCTCTGATTCACCTCTGATGGCATCTTGCTTTTCAGGTGTGTCTGCGGCATTTGCTGTCAAACTGTTTAAAGCATGGATTAATGAGAGGGACATAAACTCTGTGGCTGCCAGTATGAGGAAGGCTGGCATGGACAATCGGCTGATGGTAAGTGTAAAAAAAAAAAAGTGCCTTTGGTTCCACATCCCTCCTGCAGGCCTTGGTTTTTTTTTTTTTTTTTTTGGTTGATGTGTTGGCCTTGGACAGGAGCATTAGAAAAGCCAGCCTTGCTCGGGGCTGTCATGTGTATCACACATGTTTGGTCCCCCCCTTCCTTTCCCCTGTCTCAGGAACTCTTCCCAGCCAACAAGCGGAGCTGTGACCACTTTTCGAAATATTTCACCGACGCTGGGCTGAAGGAGCTGTCAGACTTTGCCCGCAACCAGCAGAGCATCGGGGCACGCAAGGAACTGCAAAAAGAGCTTCAGGAGCAGATGTCCCGTGGAGAACCAATCAGAGAGGTGAGCATGTCCGAGCAAGCCCTGACTCCTTTTGGGGTAAAACAATGACTGAATGCATTACAGTTGACGCAGGGTGTGGATCCTTGTTTATTTTTATGAGTATGTTGTCTGTGTAATTGAACTTAATGCAAAGAGGGTGTTGATGAATGATTATGTTGAATTGTCATAAAGTCCTCATTGGGCTCCCTGGAATCAAGGTTTGACCTTTTGAAGAATCTTTGTCTTGTAAGGTCTTACTAACAAACTCTTAGATAATGGGTCTCTTAACAGTCTCCCTCCCTCCGCCCCCTTAGATCATTGCTTATATCCGTGAGGAAATGAAGAAGACCAGTATCTCTGAGCAAACGATGATCAGCATCATCTGGACCTGTGTGATGAGCTGTGTCGAGTGGAACAAGAAGGAGGAGCTGGTCACTGAACAAGCCATCAAACACTTGAAGGTGAATATTGGAGATGGCTCAATGCCCATGCCTACTTTTCCCATCTCGTCCAGTCTAGAGTAGTCGCTCAACGGAACCTTCCAGGCAGCGTTGCCTGAAGGGCACTTCCCTGACCCTCACCTACCTTGATTTTGGAGTTGGGTGCCTTTCAGGCAGCGCTGCCTGGAAGGCACCGTTGAGGGCAAAAAACACGCCACTGAGCAGAGTAGTACATGTTGCCTCTACATAACACGTGTAGCATTGGTCACAAATGAATTTATATATTGAGATGCCAAACTGTCTTACAATGATCGTGGCACATTTAGATTGCTGTGTCCATCCATGATGCCTGGCTTGGACAGGATCCAGGCAGCAATGCATTCCAGTGGGTTTTCCTAACTCTTGTCTACAACCAGACACCTTGCATAAAGTTTGATGTGGCTGCAGTTTGTTCGTTATGCAGCAGAAGTTGGAAGTTCCTAACTATGAAACTGTTCAGCAGCATTGCGTAAACCGTGTGTCATGAAGAGAGCCACTCCTCTGCCGCTTGCGTCTGAATGTGTGAATGTGTTTGCTTGACACCAAGTCAATCGAGTTGATTGAGCAATACGTTTTGAAAACTCAGTTTTAGGTGACAGAAATGGTTTAGAAGGGTTCACTCCAGAACGGCTGCTTAGACAATGCTTTTATCTAACAATGATTAGCTTTAACACTCTTCTTCTATTCAAGTAGATTTATGATTCTGGAAGTTGCAAAGTATATTGAGGAATTGTCAGTAATTCAAGGAAATGCTTGTGAAATTGAAGTCTCGGTCAGAACTGCCTTTTTTTAGTAAAAATATGGAGCTCAGGAAGTTAAAATGACTATAATGTAGCCCACCTGAGGTGCATGTCGAGACAGTATGGTTTTGTGTTCTCCCCACACACACTGACTGTCGCTAACCAAGTTGCAACACTGTTTATCTCCTGTCAGGCAGTTCCTCAGGTTTTTTTTTAACTTTTAGCGTTATTTAGTATTGCTTTAGTTATGGTTAAGTTAAATGACTATGATCTGATTTTTATTTTGGTCTCACCTTATATATATATATATATATATATATATTTTTTTTTTTTTTTTTAACTTGACTAAAATGGTGTTTTGGCTTTGTTTTTTGTTCAGTACTTGTCAATTTTTTTAATAGTTATTTTTATTATATAACGTGCTTTATAAGTAAAATGACATTTGCATTTTGTTCCCTTCATCTGCAGCAATACAGTCCACTGCTGAAAGCCTTCACCTCCCAGGGCTCATCAGAACTGACCCTCCTGCTCAAGATTCAAGAGTACTGCTATGACAATATCCATTTCATGAAGGCCTTCCAGAAGATTGTGGTGCTGCTGTACAAAGGTATCGTGGTTTCCAGCAAGATGCACATTCAAGGGACATTTTTGTTAGTACTGACCAGTGTTTTATGTATGTGTTTATTCATATACACTTTGCCATTTTACAGCGGACGTCTTGAGTGAGGAGGCCATTCTGAAATGGTACAGCGAGGCTCATGTCGCCAAAGGGAAGAGTGTTTTCCTGGAGCAGATGAAGAAATTTGTGGAGTGGCTTAAGAACGCAGAAGAAGGTAAGCAGTGCCTGCATGAAGCCTTTGGTTTTAAGTCATATATATATATATATATATATATATATTTCTTTTTATATATATTGGTGAGTCTTAAAAAGGCCTATTGAGGTAATAAGTCTGTCTGTTTTTACAGAAACTGAGTCTGAAGAGGAGGAAGCGGACTGATCTAAAAGCCTTGAACTATTTTAAAAAATAAAAGTAGCATCAGAAGCTGTAGAATGTTTCGTTGCATAAGTGCGTGTATTTCTAGATTTCCTTTGTTTTGTTTTAATTTTTTTTTTTTTTATATCTACCTCCTGTATTCTCAAACTGTAATGTCCTAGATGTAACTTAAGGGCTTTGTAACATTGGTCATTTTTTTTCCCTCTAACTAATAAAAGTTTATACTTCATATGGTGCAAGTCACTATTAAACACAGCTTCTTTTTAAACATGGTGACAAATTGACACACTTTAGAAAATGGACCTTTAATTTATTGGAAAGTTTCGCTACAAGTACATAACTTTTTTTGAGAAATGCAAACTAAATTGAACACTTTGCCATACCTTATTTGGAATACAAAGATAATTTTATATCCTCCATTGGTGCATTAATTATGTTTTTTGCTCTATTGCCACACTTGTTGCTGTATCATGGTAACCCTGCTCTTTATCATGGCCAAAATATGCCCAGGTTTGTTTCCTGGTTTTTATTGCTCATCTTTGTAATTGACCACAGTGGAAATGCCTTTATGACAAGTCACATGATGGTTCATCAATGTGCCAGCCTCAAGATTCAGTAATCCCCTTCATGCCTGATCTTGACTTTTTAAGAATAAAGACCATGAAATGCAAGTGTGAGTTTGATCATTTGATGTTCTTGTTTAGATACATCTCCATTAGTATAACAAATTACTCGGTAATAAAGCAGCCCAGCCTGCTATGTAACTATATTCACATTTTGCTTTTCAATGACCTGGTAGCCTAGGAATCTATACCCACACTAGCAGTAGCAAATAGCTGTTCGGCAAATACATGTAGTTATGCACCATTGGGGCCTTAGTACAGTATATCTACCATTGGTCTCACCAAGGCTTGGTAACACCAATCACAATGCCCTACCTTTGTAGAGTCACTGGGAGGGCTTAAAACAATAACAAGGCTGTGATGGTGCAGACCAAGTGGCCAAGGATGGTGGTCATTTGAGTTGACTTTGGAAGAGTTTTACTTGGGCTTTTCTTTGAAAGTTGGGCAGAAAAGTGTAATCAAGTCACATGCCAGTGTTGCTAGCATTACTGTTAGCAATATTCAGTTGGAAAGACACTGATTCTGCCCAGACTACACATTCTGATGTAGAAGATGACTTGTCAGGATAATGGCCAGGCAAAATACAATGTAATTGTATAGTTTATATTCCATTAGTCCCACACACATTTGACTAAGCAGCTGATGGCATCCTTTGGTGAGGCAAAGGATGTACATGTAAAGTAGATTTATAGTATACTCAATGGTATGTCATATGGCTCAGTTTACACAAGGTTCAGGCTGTGCTGTGATCCAGTCCTATAGTGTGAAGTTACTGTGTTTGGATCAGAATGTCCTCTGCAGAAGTCTGGACTGCTATTAAAGAGTCTAGAGTGAAGAGGCTTAAATGTTAGTTACATTAGTTAATGACTTACTAAATTATCTGGAACTGAGAAACTGACAACAGATTTAGCAAATTATTATGGCAACAGCGACATGAAATAGCATCATGGTAATAAATTCAAACGTTACACTTCTAAGTTCATTACTACACCCTAGTGGACAAAGTTTCCCTCTGAAGCAAGTACTGATTATAAGTGACAAAATCCACACTTATAGAGTAGGCCTAAACCGTTACATATTTCTTTCAGTCTATGCATGTTAAAAGAAAGACATCACAACACTTTAAATTATTACATTTTTTTATGACATTCATCATTGTAAACACTAAAAATGTAAAAAGTTATCATATTTACAATATTATTAATTTAACATCCTTCATTCAATTCATATAAAATTTCTGACCATTACACTATATTTTACTTGTGCACCCTTCTCTGTTCCTACATCTCCCTTTTTCCTTCTTCTAAATTTTAACCTACTCTCTTATTTCAACTTCTGTGGCTGGCTTGACTCTTCGCTAACTTGCTCTGTACTTTGACCCATGTCATCATGGTGCATCTGTACGTTCTTTTCCTTTTCTGACTGGGAATCATTTATCTTTTCATTCTTCTCTGGGACGATGGTTCCTCCATCCTTTTTTTCACACATTGTTTTCACTATTTGCATGTTCCATCTGCTTCATTTGATCTTCATTGCCCTTCATTGGTTCCTCCCCACCAGTTGATTGCTTCTCATCATCCACATGTTTATCTGCCTCATCATCATCATCATCACTGTGTTCAACTTGGCTCTGATCTTCATCAGTCTCTTCTGGAGGGATTATAGTGTCGTCTCTTCCTCCCTCCATCAACACCTCTTTCTCTGGCTCTCTGTTTGCATTCATCTCATTGTCTTTCTCATCCGACTTATTTCTGTTTCTATCAGAAGTGCTATTGTTCAGATCATCCTGCTGCCCATCTTTCTGTGTCCTGTCTGGCCTTTGGTCCACATGCTTTTCCTCTGGTGGGTGAGGTTTTTCAGTCTCACAAAGATCCCCCACATTTTCAGTCACTGGATCCCCCATCGCATTGTGTTCCTTTTCATCTACTGCAATTACCGCCTCATTGCCAACAGGATCTTCCTGGACTTTGTCTGCAGCAACCTCACTCACTTCTCCCTTTTCCAGTTCAGACTTCCCTTCTATCTGCGCCTCACCTTCGCTCTTCTCTTTTGCCAAATGCACGTCTGTGTCCGTGTGCACGTCACTCTCATTTTCCTCCTCTCCAGAACTGTCAGTAATATTTGCCTTATCTGGCCTTTCTTCCAAATTCGTTGTGGTGGGCTGCTCTGCTTGTAAAGGTTGGTCCTGCAATGGTGGGCTGTCAATCTGCCCCTTCTCCTCTTTTTCCCCTGTCTCCTCCAGGTCTTCCAGTGGTGCCTTATGCAGTAGCTCATCTGATGGCTCCATGGCTTTCTCTACACACTCTGTTTTGGGAAGCTCATTTTCTTCTCTTTCCTCCTCCTGGCTGTGCTCATTTTCTTGCTCACTCTCAGTCTTGTCCTCATCCTTTGTACCAGGTGAGCTAACTCTATTTTCATGCACTATAGGACTTTTTGCATCATTTTGCTGTTGATTTAGTTCGGCCTGTGCTTGCTTGAAATCTTGCAGAGAATCCTTTGGTTGGTCATGGTCAATCATAACATCTGTTTCTCTACCCTGGTCTTGATCCTGTTGAGTTTCATCATCACTGACAACTTTATCAGTGCTTTGGTCTTGTTCCTCTGGCACAACAGGCTCTTCTTGGGGTTTACTGCGATCATCTTCTTGCCTTGGTGGGTTCTGCTCCTCATGTGTTTTCTCTTCCAAATGAGTATCACTTTCATTCTCAGTCTTCCCCTCATCTTTTGTCTCTGGTGTGCTGGCTTCACTTTCATGCACAACAAGGCTCTTTGTGTCATTTGGCTGTTGATCGGTCTCTGCCTGCTCTGGTTTGAAGTCTTTCTCGAGAAAATCCTTAGCTTGGTCATGATCATTCACTATTTCTGGTTTTCTACCTTGATTATCTTGAGTTTCATCATCATCACTGATAACTTCATCAGTCCTTTCATCCTCAGGTAAACGGTCCTGTTCCTCTACCATAACAGGCTCTTCTTTAGGTATACTGAGATCATCTTGCCTCACTGGGTCCCTCTCTTCCTCTGATTTCTCTTCTAATTGAGGATTGCTTTCGGTAATTTCATGTTCTGACTTTATCTTACTTTCTTCATCAGTCGTTTCATCTGTCACACTGACATCTTGAATATCTTGGTCTTTGGGTAAACTATTGTCTTGTTCCTCTGTTACATCATTCTCTTTTTCAGGTGTACTCAGATATCCCACTTCCTTGAGGTGATTCTGTTCCTCCTGTTTTTCATCCTCCTCTGGAATAGTCTGTTTTTCCTCCCTTGGTGACTTCATCACACTTTCATCACCATTTGTTTCATCTGTCTCTACCTTGGCCTCAGGAACCTGCAGCAGAGCAAGTTGGTCCTCATGCTCACTATCTCCACTCACTGCGTCTTCATCAGGGTCATGCCTTAACTCATTCTCCTCTTCTTTTTTATAGGTGTTAACTTTCCCATCGTCACCCTGCTCCACTGCACTCTCCATTTCCCTTTCTCTCCCATCATGGCTCTTCTTTTCTGGGTCCAGTTCTTCATCCTCTCCATCCTCTTCTTCTCCAGTCCTTTCTTCATCCAAACTTTCATCTCCATGTGGCTCCTGTTCTTCTCCATCCACTATCTGAATCTGTTGCACTTCCAGCTCTGTCTTCTCCTGAGGTTCAGGGGTACTATCGCCTTGTTCACTCTCTCTGAGAGGCTGCTCTTGGGTTATGATGCTCTCTTCCTCCTCCACAGCTATCCTTCCCCTCTCCTGTACTGGACCACTGTCCTCTTCCCTTCCTATGTTCTCTGTCTCAGAGTTCACCTCAGCTTCATGTTGGCCATTGTGTTCATTCTCTTTTTTCTCCTTTGGTACATCTTCTTTTAGATGCTCTTTAAGAACCTGTTCCGTCTCAGGGAGTTCTTCTCTGACTTCACTGATGTCTGCTTCCTCCTCTTCAGTTTGATCAGAATGGACCACCCCACCGTTTCTTTCCTTACCCATAGAACTTTCTTGCACAAGGATCTCATGGTTCTCCTCTGGCTCTTCTTGTTGTCGACCCTCATCCTCCTGATTATTTTTCGAGTCTGTCCGTGGTCTGTGTTCTTGTTTCTCCTCCTCTGCTCCACTTTCAGACACTTGATCAGTGCCCTTCTCTGTGTCACTCACATGCTCCTCTTCTTCAAGGCTTTCCCTTCTTTCTGTTCCCTCAATCGTGACAGTGATGTTGTGGGAGTGGTACGGTTTGACTTCTTCCAGCACACCCTCTGGACTCCCATTAGCAAGCTCCTCATCTTCATCCATGGACTGATCCCTGTCCTGCTTTACAGTCATTTGTGGGCCCATATGTTCCTCACTGGCTGAGATGTTAATGACAGCGGGTACTAATCTTGTACCATGTGACGATAATGGGACCACCACAGTGCTCTGGTCCAATGTGGCGACCTCTACAGACACAGGTGTGAGTTTCTCAGTACTGTGATCTACCCGCTGCAACCCAGTGACTGAAGATTGGTCTGGACCGTTGACATCCTTAGCTTCACAGGTACCATTTGCTTGTTCATGTCTTACTCTAGGAGGCTGGAGTTTAGCATGGCTTGGAAGGGTTGCTCGTAAGGAGAAGGAAGCCCTCTCATCATTGTCTGTGTCTTCAGGGCCAGAGCTCTTCTTGTGGTGCATGGCTGTGAACACAAAAATATATAACTGATTGACACAGGAAAATATACTAACGGCTGAAAAAAATATACTTAGTATCATTA
>JASCIP010000078.1:13746926-13757167 GCA_034783695.1 Sardinella gibbosa | reverse complement strand
TTTCCAGCCTGATTTCGATGCAAAGGGAGAAGATTAAGAGGACACCACATGTGGGACCCAGACAAAAAAAAATTACGTCCAAGAGCCACTGGTGCCTAAAATCAAATCAATCAAATGTCTTTTTGCACATGCCCAATGACACTGTGCAAAATATTTGTTTTTAAAAAGTGTAATACCATGACTTCTTTTCCACTCACATTATACACTATATACTGTACATACACATTTATAAAACAAAAGTACCACATAAAATATAATGTTATTTGCTTAAATTAATAACAATTTCAAATAATTCTCACTTGCACAGCGAACACTGAGCCACTCATTTTAAAAACTCTCTATAAAACAGTTCCTAACACCATGGCCATAGTTAAGGCTACAACTTCACTGAGTCTCAGATGTTTGGTTCTAATAGGACCACCACTGAGGCCCTATGACTTCTGCTATGCAGAAAACATGGAGGAAGTAACAGAAATCAGTGACTAAACCAGACGTAATGGTTACGTACGGCTTTAGAACTTGTTGCACACGGAACTAAAGGGAAACAACTGAGAAATTTTTCTCTTGAGGTAGGCTATTCACATTAGTCTCGGCCAGACCCATAATCTGAAAGATTATCAGGGTTTGGATTTCCAGGCTACTGGTTTGCCCCAGTAAAGGCAAATATACACATTTCAATGTGTTGTTGTGGAAAACAAACAGGACATTTCATCACTCATTGTAGGCAAACACAGGAAACCAAACTGTCCACTGGGGAAGGATTTGTTGTTAGATAGAACATAAGACTATGGATGTCATCATAACAAGCGACCTAATGAAGTAAATCAGAAATTAGAGGGTGATCTATTTAAAAGAGGAATTTATATTGATTGAAGTGAATTGAACTGTATTACTTTTGTAGTTATAATAGAATTGCTATCTGACAGGCCCTACAGTACCTTGCTTCATCACAGTTACAGTATAAAACTTTAAAAGGTTTCTTTCGAAATTAGTTTAAAACACAGCAAACCTATGCGCCTTTTTGCATTTTTGATTGGACGTGTGACTTCATCCTCCTCTGACTCACACATGGTTTATTTTCAAACTGGTTTATTTTGGCTTTATAGCCAGATTTACTGACGTAGTGGGGTACAGACTGGATGTAGGATGGTGAAGACTGATATATATGTGTATGTTTACCTTCTACTAGCTTGACAACAACATTTTCGTCACGCACCGACTTTCTGTACTTGCCCTTTTTTGAAGTATAAACACTACTTCAAAAGAAAAGAGGAGGGGTATGACTTTGCTCCACTTCCTGCTATAAACTTCCTTTTTGACACATAAACATAAACAAATGACAAGGCAACTCATCATCACTACAGCCAAGTTAGCCAATGGGTGGTTTAGATGAGGCTGGAAACATCAAAGCTAACATCACAATGACCTTTTTCTTTTGAAATTGTGACCACTGTCAGGGGACGTCTGGAAAGCTTACGATCCTAATCTCAAATATCACATGATGCAAGCAGAGTAAAGAAAAGTCCATCAGGGAAAAAAAAAACAATAGAAAAAACAGATACAGAAGAGGTGTTGAAATACAGAAGAATTGACGTCTCAACAAAGCACAGAAATAGCGACTAGCATACACTTACAGGGATGGCAGTTGGAATATGTACACTTGGGTTTGCAATGGATGCTGGGATGGCGACTGGCATTGTCTGCCCATTGGGGAGCTGTAAGAGTACAGGGAAAGTGCCAGAGACGGGACTGGAGGGGAGAAGGGGAGAACATGGTTACATGGTCAGTAGAATCCTCTCAAACACCAGCAGAATTATATAGAAAGAAATATGAATGTATGAGGTGTCTGCAGTGTTGCACTCATGCCAAACAGCACTGAAAATGCACATAAGAAAGTAAAACACACCTAGATGGTAAATAATAATTGGATCAAACCAAATCAATGAAATCAATGGGAGAAAATTAAAAAGGAAAAAGAGTTGGAGGCAAATCAAGAGGTATAAACTGACCATTTCAGGAAGAAAACTGGAAGAATGACTGCAACTAACATACAGGTCAACTTACAAAAACTTAAAAAACTTACAGCAACTCAACTTACAAAAACTTAAAAAAGCACCACAGCTAAAAAAATGAAACAAAGCAATGGATCAACCAAATGTGGGGAAAAACAGTAACATTTTGGAGTTACTTACACTATTGGCCTATTAGAGGACGGGACTTGAGTAATAACCGAGCTAGATGTTGGCGATGGGAGGGCTTGCTGTATAACAACACTAGCATCTGAGGTTGCAAGAAGTACATTTGGGACTTGAAGGGACGCAGGACGGACTATAGTGGATGCTGGCAGTGAGGTCGGCTGCAAAGAAACCTCCTGAAAACACCACACGACACCTTAGCTAGGTTACAGATTCATTCAGAAATGTGCAGTTTGATATCCAGGCTTACCTGTGTGTCTTTTTTTTGTTTTTGTTTTTTTTTTAACTAATCTTCCTTTAAAAATGTGTTTAACAGGACAGACTCGACTAGTGAATGAATCTGTCCTTTTCAAGAGTATGGAAAATGTGGTCTGATTTTACTCTGAAATAATGGAGACAAAATATGCCACATGCGTGTGGTCCTTAGACAAGTTGGTCATTAGATACACACTCTTTAATAGAAGTGCAGAATACTGGGTGTTCCTGATTAGATTAAAAAGAGGAATCCGTCTCTTAACGACTGAACTGGGTGCCAATATCTAGACAGGAGCTTGACTTGAAAGCCTGACACACAACATCAGTTACAGGAAAGGTTGCTAGGGTCAACTGCTACAATTCATTGGGCCTCACTCATCAACCATTCTTACAGAAAAATCTGTTCTTATATCCCACTTCCAGAATTTGTTGCAAAGATTTTGTCTGGGATTTGTTTTTTCTCTCAGCATACACTCTGATTAATCTTTGATATGCTTGTTGCATTTTCATTTTTTCTGCAGTTTTAAAATATTGTAATAATATAATTTATCATCATGATCATTAGTTTGCATGTTTATATCTTTTAAAATAAATAAATGTAAATAATGACTTTTTGCACTTTTACCACCACGGAGACACCCCTGAATATAACCCACTGACTATTCACTTTCTGCGGTAGGATCTTCACTTCAAAGCAGCCATCCTATTCATCTATTTTTATCTATGCATTCTGCTCGTGCTTTTATCCCAAACAACTTACATACACCAATTTCAAAGACCACTATCCCCTTTATCATCTTAAACTTGCCTTGGTCAAGGGCGCGGCAGTGACAGCTGTGAACTGAACCAATGACGTTACATGGCTACTATACAAACTGAACATTTTAGCCACCAGACCATCACCATGCCATACACACTAGCTAAACTGGGTTACGCATCAATTCTGCAAACTCTGTGAAAAATGGCTTTACTCTATTTACTTACTTCCTCACAAAGGCAATGCAGGTTTGGTTTAAATCATTTCTCTCTCGATAGCTTGCATATGGCCCTGCATAATCATGTCCTTTTACGTGAACTGATAAGGCCTTCAATGCTAAGGAAGAAAAAACAGCATGACCTTTTAGTCAACTTTAGTGTAATAAAAATGAACCTGCAAACAATCCTAGCGTTTAAAAACACCTGTGTGACTTTGCGTTGAAAAACACCTTTTAGAGTATGAAAACTCTCACGTAGATGTTGCTGAATGAGGCCCATTGTCCTGTACAGATTTGCCCATGTTGTTTCAAGACACTTGTTTAGATCTAGAACTTCCATTCAAGAGAGGAAAGACACACTCACACATAAACACACACACTTGTATGCACTGAATCGGAAGGTTCAGGGGACAATTTTATACAGTGAGGAAAATTCTTCCACATATTGCTCAAGGGGGGGAAAAAAGCTAAATTCTATTCGATTGGGTATGGATGAAAGCATGCTGTACCTTGTCATCATTTGTCGTTGATTCAGGGTGTGGTAATGGACTGTCTCGATGTGCCTCTAGTGATGCCGGCTCCTCTGCTTTGCTGCGCACTGGTGTAGCCAGAGGTGACAAATCCAATGGTAGCTGATAACCCACACAACAGAAACGTTTTAACAAACAACATGGTATACTGCCGTTCCCACATTTGAGAGAAGTAATTACTTACCTTTTTGATATCATCCTCTGCTTTTTTGAAGTCATGCTCGAAAGGGCTTGCAAGCTCATTGAACAGACCCACTTCTTCACAGTTCTTCAGAAAGCGAGTAGGGGTTGGAGTTTGGTCTGTTTGACAGATTAGAGATCAGTCATGCAAACAAGCCTGCTTTCACATGCTGCAGTAATGAGGTAGGTAGCTTTATGTAAAACCACAACAGGCCTACATCACCTAGTCCGCCTGACAAGCTCTGGTGTCTGAACTTATCTAGCAGCCTCCTGGCACAACTTACCAGCAACAATGACACTGTCATTCCTTGCTGGACCAAACTTCAGGGTCATCTCATGTTTATGTTTGTGGACAGCCAGATGATCTTCATTGGTGAAGCGCTGTTAAAATTAAAATCACAGCATACTTTCTGTCATCTGGGAGAACTGACACACATACAACATAAAAAACTGAAAGGCACAGAAATAATGCAAGATGTGGTTAACACTGACCTGACCACACCCAGGAGCAGTACATAGGAAAGGTTTGTCATCACTCATATTCAGAAATTCCGTGTATCCTGAAAACAAGCACACGGATAAAAACAATTTATTAAGCCGTAGTAGCGGGTCCAATGTCATAGGTAATAGCGGTTATGCACGGTTATTAGCAAACCCCAGTTACTTTGAAAAGTGCTTTGACTCATTGTTAAAAACAAAGGTTACTTTTAATGATGATGCTTAAGTAATGGATGGATAATGTTTGTAATCGCATCACCTATCAGCTGCTTCCCCCACTAAGTTGATTCCGAAACGTTTGCAATCATTCAATCATTTGCAAAAACAGGGATCATAATGCACAGACTGAGTGGTACACAGTAGTAAAGTAGTAAAAGCAATAATTCATCATTGCATCAAGGATAACCACAGATAATTGTATCTTCAAAGCAGGCTGAATATCTCAGTATAGTGGCAAGCGACTATTGTGTAGCCTAGTTAACCTAAATACTTGTCGAACAAACATTAACACATTTCAGGGTTATTGTACAAAATTATTACAGCAACATCCGAATATTTCCAAAGCGCTAAGACGGTTTTCCCAAATCAATTCATTCTGACAGCAGCGACGCTGACGATAACAATGCGGTGGACCTTGTTTACACACTTCAATAGCCAGAGCCATAGATAGCGACGAAGCTAGCTTCACCACCCATTCTTTCACTAGAGGTGGGATGGAAGCTATGAAGCTAGCAATATCGCCGTCGCCATATTAGCTATTCTATGCAGCTAATAGTGGGTTGATGTGCATATGTCAGTAGCTCAGAATTTGACAACAATGCGATTTCTACAATTACAAACCACTCGTACCGACTGTGTGGGTGATGTCTTTGTTTACTAATAGTGCCAATTAATACAGTCACTTACCCACGGGCTCAACCCTTGATAACCAAATCCCACGATCCCTCACTCTCGCGAGCGTTCGTGTAGTTTCTCTTCCGTAAACGTCATTACAATTACGTTTATCTCGCGCATTAACTGGAACGTCAGGTACTACTGTCAGGTACAAACAGCTTTCACCACTCTTGTTTCAACCCTCTCACCTCTTCAACCCATGTGTAAGCTAATGACATATTCAAAATGAAATGGTCGTTATCAGTACAGCATGGTGAGGTCATTCATAAATTCATAACCATCTTCATGTAATATGCTGTGTGTAAAACTTAAAGCTCTTTAACTGTGCGATTATCTGACAAACCATCACCTTCTCTGCTGAACAGTGAGTAAATAAAGACAACAGATTTCATTAGTACCAGTATATAGTTGATGTCTAAATTTATTTGATGCAATTTACAAAAGCAAGCGTGTCGTAATGGCTCAAACACTTGCAATCTACTTACAGCTGACTTTTTCTATTGTATCCCTTGACAACAGTTAGGTGGACCCACAACCCAGCCTGCAAACACACCAAACGACTTCCAAATGACTTGTAGTGTGACTCGTTAACTTGGGCAAGTACCGTCAGTTGTGCCGAGAATGTAACCAACTGTTTTTATCTTAAAAAATATACCAGGGCAACATTCATTAGAGGGCTTTTTAGCCCACTGTGATTGCAAGGAACACATGATTCCAAAAAAACATACTGCCTTATGTTCAAGTGAAATACATGCATTTTAATTCTGTAATCTCTTACATTTGTACAATGCATGTGTTTTCCTTATTCATACAGTCATATCAACCTGAAAAAATGTACAATTTCGACACCAACATGGGACAATTTTGGTAGCCACAGTAAAATATGTAGTCACAACTGTAGTTAAGAGTGCGTTCACATTGTTTTTACATGGCGAACAAGATCAGGAAAGCGACCATCAAACAGAAGAGACCCATAGCTTCAGACAGGGCGAATCCCAGAATGGCATAGGAGAAGAGCTGCTGCTTCAAGGAGGGGTTCCTGTAATGAGATTAAATGCAGAAATTAGCACGCGCACAGAAAAACACCACACACATTGTTACAAAATGCTTAGGTGACTGAAAGTTGACTGGACTACTTGCCTGGCATATCCAATGATGAGACTGCCAAAGACAGTTCCAATACCAGCACCGGATCCAGCCACTCCCACTGTGGCTGCTCCAGCACCAATGAACTTAGCAGCAGTGTCGATATCCCTGCTCACAGCACTAGTCTGGAAGCCACGGAGTGCTACCTGGGTCATGGGGCTTTGTGGCATGAGGGCTGTGCTGGTCTGTTGGGACATACAAGATCACTTTAGATCAAACATACATACAGATTTACCTATATTAAGTCAGTATAAAACTAAGCATATCTTTCAGCGGAAGCACGAACAACTAAAATGTGCCATAAAGTGTCTGCATAATAACAACAAACTGTAAACTGACCTTCAAAACATTCTAGTCAACCCACAAGGACGTTATAATGAGAATGATGGCTGAAGACGCTTACCTCTGTTTTGACCTCTGGCCGGGAAAGGACAGAAGCAGAGAGGGGTCTGTAGAGAGCCCTGGAGCCAGCACGGACCTACAGTTCACAAAAACACTTGCTCAAAACATGCTGGTGCATTAATCAGTCTCTGCAAACCTATACAACAAGAGAGTACATATTTATTTATATGTATTGGGAAGTAACAACAGGTTAATGCCACGTTTGAAGTGTTAGGACATGGGGGCAAAGTATCCTCTGGATAAGCACAACTTGTATACCGGCAATACAAACCTACACAGTGTCACTAAACAGTCATACACAGACAACAGGAAGGTGACCTCAGAAACCTTCATTAATTAGATCACCAAAGTCAGAGACTGGGATTACGTGGCGAAATCCACTTGTAACAGTATACTGAGTATCCAAAGAGTGTACTTAGGCAACCCTACTAGTAGACATAGCCTTGCTATACATGTTAGCCAGCTAACGTCTGCTAGCAACTTGTACTTCAGTATCAAGGCTGTCATTGAAGATGCAATGATAAATTCTACTATACTTGAATTGCTCAACCTGGTTTGTATCAATGGTATCATTGCAATTTCATTGACGTTACATGAAGACAGTGCGTCGACAAGACAAATGAATTCAATTGACCCGTCTGGGTCTGCAGACCAAATAGCCTAAGGTTAGAGGCTAGCCTTACAATCTCTGCTACAGCTAGCTTGACAAGCAATGTTAACATATTTGGGAGAAGTTGACCTTAGCTAATGATGTTAGTTAGCAAGCGAGGACAGACAAGTTATACCAGAATACAATAATTACCTTTGTGGCATATTAGAGTCAGTACTACTATGCATACAACCTCAGGGAAAGCATTTATGATACAAGCGACGTGGAGGTTGCGAGCAGCTAACGTTAGTTTGTATCAAAGTTACCCTACCATGGGTAGCAAAGTAGCTAACGTTAGCATTAATTCCCAAGTTCAAGAACAGGCCTTGCAGCTTGAAATGAAAAACGTCAACTCAAGCATTAAAACGGTTGTCCGATTCTTGCAGAATAACTCACCATTGCTGGCGTGGAGACAAATTTTGCACAGGCATACATTTTGGGGTCTTTAGGGTATTAAAAGCTGTTCTGGTGGATTAGATAGCAGCCCGGCTATATCTGAAATGACAAACGATAAGGTCAGTGCAAATCTTTGTGCACAGTCTGTAAAATGACTGCGGATAAATACAACGATACATTCCAAATAAGCGCTTTTGTCTTAAACATGCTTAAATATCACACAGACCATAGGATGAGATTAGATTGTCAGGCTACAAATTCTCTGCACAACCTCCATAGCACTTACCGACAGCAGAGGTCGAACCACTTCCCTTTCAGCGCATGCGTCAACTCGTTTATAAGAAAATCCCGGATGATGATGCACTTGCATAGCAAGCCCATGAGCAAGCCTATGATAGCAAGGTCATTGAACAGTTCGGCCAAATTGGAAATGGGGTTAATTTACTCTTTAATTACACGTTAATAAGTTGTTTTTTTTTTCAAATTTTAGTTTGTTGCTTTGATCAACCATGTTTTTTTTTAATTAGCCCGCACTAGAACAAAAAGCCTTGTCAAAATGTAAGAAAAAAGATAAAGATAAAAAAAAGTTAAGTATTTTTTGAACCCATTGCTGGTCCAGTATCAGTGATGGCTTACTGTTCTGTAATACAGGCATTTCTGTGGCTGCCTATAACAGAATGGGTCATAGCCTACTGTACCTGCCTTTGCAGGCAATTCATTGCACCTGTTGAGGGATGAATTCAACACAAAACCTTGCCCAGCACATGTCTCAGGATGCTGTCTGTGCGTCTCTGTATGGCTGGAAGCACAGCAGTTCACCGGTAGAATTTGTAATCTTGATGAATGGGTTGCCAGTATGTGGGCCTACAAGGCAAAGGTAATGAGCGGTGTGCGCCTCGCCGCACAGTACTTCTGGCAGAGGTATCCCCCACTGGTTCCGCTGGTATGATCGGTGCAGGTGCGCCAAGGGGCTGAAGTCATAGCTGCTCAATCTCACACAGACTGTGCTGAATCACTCACACTAATGCAGGGCATAAACCCCCTTCACCCACAGGAAATGAGGGAACCTGCTCACCAGAGACCAGGCCTACTCCGAATTCCAACACACTAAGGCTCAAAGCCTACAGAGTCTGAATGATGTGCGTGCAACAGAAAGATAGGCATGAATATATTAGCTCTGAATGTTTTTCAAACTGTACATATAGGCTACAATGATATGTGATATGATATGCCCATAGTTTAACAATAATGTGTGCTTAATTAGGTTACTGTGAAGAAACATATTTAGTGGATACCTTCATCAACATTAATATAATAATTTTCTTAAAATGTTTATGATGTAAGTAATTAAAGCTATATCACTAGATTTCATTTCTAATGTGGGATAATATGGAATTGAATGTTACTGAAATACATGGATAATTGCGTTGATAAACGATGCTGTTCCTTGTCCAGCAGAGGGAGTTATTACAACTGCTCATGAGGAGGTTCTAAGCTCTCCTGCTGCTCCATGTAAACAGTATTTCATGAGCACAAAGCAGTTTACATGAGTCGAAATTTATATATATATATAATATATATAAATAATATAAAATATTTTTTACATTTTGTAATTACATATTAAATATTTTTGACTAATGAATTTCAAGATTAAAAAAACAAAACAAAACAAAAAAACACAGTATGTAAAATATGCACAAATGTATGGAAATTATGTTAATCATTTTCTTTTGTGTTGTTTTTCTATGTTTATAAGGGGAAAAAACATGGCAGTGCAATGCACAGGAAAATCTCTGAGATGTTTGTTAAATTGGTCCTTAACCACCTGAGGTCACTGTGTCTGTGTCTAATTAACCGCACTGTGGTGGGAGGGGGGCTGTGCGCAGCACCAGTAAGGTGAGGAGAATCCAGCCCATCTACTCCCCTGACACTTGCTTCTTCCCTCCCCTCAATGTAGCATGCACACCCCCCACTACTTTGCCATCCTCCTCCTTACACACACACACACACATACACACACACACGCACACACACATACATACACACACACACATCTGCGGTGTTGCATATTACACCAGGAGACATTCCATTTGCATGCCGGCCCCATCAAGCTGAATGCACT
>JASCIP010000078.1:13645874-13665922 GCA_034783695.1 Sardinella gibbosa | reverse complement strand
TGTGTGTGTGTGTGTGTGTGTGTGTGTGTGTGTATGTGTGTGTGTGTGTGTGTATGTCTGTGTGTGTGTGTGTGTGTGTGTGTGTGTGTGTGCGCATAGTTCTGTGTACGTCTTGAAATTTGAGACGGTCACATATATATAACTCACATTAGGCTTAGCGTAAGGCCATGGCAGACGCATCAAAAATGTTGCTGACCAACCACAGCGACCACTCATCACCCTGTCTCATTCCAGCAGCAGGGCTTAGGGTGTTACTAAGCACATGTGTGGCCAAGGCTGGCCTACTATAAGTGCTCTTACATACTGGCCTGTACTATGGTAAAGAGCCCTATAGTGTGTGCCATCCCATAGTCAATAGGATATGAAAAAGCAAGTAGATGAAATATTGATGAAATATTGTGCACATGCACATGGTTTCTGTTTCATTAGTTTAGATCTATTTATTGTATTACTATGGAGCGCTTCGCAATG
Source organism: Sardinella gibbosa (assembly GCA_034783695.1). NCBI lineage: Eukaryota > Metazoa > Chordata > Actinopteri > Clupeiformes > Clupeidae > Sardinella > Sardinella gibbosa. The sequence goes on along the minus strand of JASCIP010000078.1, from coordinate 13,665,451 downwards.
ACTTTCTTATCATCGATTTTGTAGTTTATATGCTTATTCCAACGAGGACCACTTAAGTTGTTCTAATGAAGCAGCAGGGATATTTCCCTGGGAAGAGCATTCCATGACACAAAACTGATCAGTTGCAAAAGAGGAGACGTATTATGTCATTTGATAATGATGATAGACCTAAGTGTCTAAAACAATTAATGGAAAAATACTGCACTTGGGAATACACCAAATTAATGGTATTTTCCTTAAGTAATTCTGATTTCGTAAATGATCTGTGATTTTTTGCTATTAAAGCAACTTACTTCTATCATTAGGGCTTAATTCACTGGGTAATATACACGCTGCAGAAGTTCCTGTCATGCACCAAGAACATGTAAACACACGAGCCTGTACGTGTCATAAATTAAGAATTAGCTCTCTCTCTCTCCTCTGTTGAACTCTTGTGCTGAACCAACTCAAATTTATGAGCTGCGACCACCAGACTTTACAGCTTGTGTTATGACCTTGACTCCGTGTTGATTCAAATGCAAACAGAGTTATTTACATTCCCAGCCCATTACTTTGTGGCCCAAAACTGTACTTAGAGAAAAGAGCATTTAAAGGATAATGGACCCTGGAAAGGATAATAATTGTCCATTGTCACACAACGTTTGATGATGAATGTTCTCAGATGAATGTTCTCAGATGAATGTTGAATTCTCACTTTATTCTTTTGAGGGGCTTGAAAGTTTTTAGCCAAAGGCTTGCTCAATGTTTCTGTAATGCAACTTTAACAAGACGAAAGCTATTGAGATATTATAGGAACCTCACCCCCATTTTTTTTTCTTTTTTCATAGTACTGTTGGTTTTGAGAATCAATTTTCCCTCTAGTCACAGCCCTGTGCTTCCAGTGACAAGCCATTGGACACAAAGCAAGTCCAGTCATTTGAAATCTGTGACTAATTTATTATTGAGAACGTGAGGGTAAAACATTGAGGCATTTCCCTTTAATCACATCTCTTAGGAATGCATGTAGAGGTCCAATACCCTGATGTGTTTCCTCTTAAAAAGGAAGAAAAATAAGATTGTCTGGCCTGTGCACACCAGCAAGGCTTTCTCCCCTAATTCAAGAGGAACCAGGGGACTTTGCTGAAAGCTTAGAGTCATTTGCATCTGTGAAAAGTTCATTTCTCTTCATCTATTAACTCCGAATAAAACTACCATCATTTACGTATTTGTTCATTTACAACTTCTCGGGCACCGTAAGTGGAAGATCTGAGTCTCGAATTTTGAGCTCACGGATGAATAATCACAGAGGGGGGGGGGAGGGGGTGGGAGACTCAGACCTGGGACCGCAAATGTATCCCTCGCAGCATTGTAAATCAGGACCTCAAAGAGTATCATTTAGCCTGGAGCAAAGACTGCTTGTTTATCAGATGGTGCCTAGGATGGAGTCTGGGATGAAAAACCTTCCCGTAAATCTGGCTCGCTTTTATGTGCTCGTGGAGACGCACTGGCAGTCTTGACTGAGTTCTGCTTACTCCATCGGGTAACCGAGCCTTTCATGTCAAGGAGTGTCCAGCCTATGATGACTTACACAAGCCAGAGCTTAATGGATTGCGGTTTATAGGACACTGACATTTAAGCAGGCTAACACTGTTTTTGTAAGGCTGCTTGGCGCTCGCACGGAATGGGGGCAAACAAGGGAGCAAGAGGGTCGTGATGATGAGTACTCACAGCCCTGACTGCACTCAACAAAAACTCTCACGCACAGAGGCATGTAGTGTCCCCCCTTCACTCTATGCGCTGTGTGAGAATAAAAAAAAAAAGGAAAAGGAAAAAAGAAAAAAAAAAATCAGAGCACAAAGTTTTCGGTTTCTTACAGGTGGCTTTGGCTTTCCTCCATGCTATTCATTTTGTCCTCTGATGTATTGCTCGTGGAGTGACAAAGCCAAACCCCAGGTGATGCATCAAACTCACAGTGACTGATTCTGATATCTCAATAAGCACCTGGCTGGCATGTTACACGTCACACCTGCACTTCCAGAGTCTTCCGTGGCCTCGCCAGGGGCCCAGTGCACCTGCCTCGCATGTTCCCCTGTGTTTCCAGCGGGGATTGCACTGTTATGCATGCATAAACTACTTTACATATGCTTGTTTCATGTCTGTTTGTTTGCTGAGGGAAAGAACAGCTCCAACACAATTGTTTATGGCCTTTTGTGTGAGGCACCGGCAACCATACGTTTGTGTACACTGGCTCCTGCTTTTTGATATTATGGAATTTCATACAAATTCACTTAAATACGTAAAATAAATTTAAATCCACCCTAGCATAATGGAACATACGAGAAAAACACTTAAAGATTAAAGAATGCGTGTTACTACAATGGAGAAATAAAAAGCCTTAAGGGGCATGCCATGGTGCAAACAGTGTGATTTCCTAGTCATCAATCAACACATAATCAGTAAACTAGTCATTTATGATGCAAAGAACAACAAAACAAAACATATTTACATTCTTGTCTTTGTAGGCTATTTGTTTTTCTGTTTGTCGACATTCTCCTTGATTACTGTCTGTTTGCCACAAGCTTTGCTCACACAACTACAGATGACAAATGTTATGGACGACTAGAAACTGTGTAATGCTGAATATACGGCATCTGTAGCAGAAGAGATGAAAGCCGAAATCAACTCCTATGCAGTAATGTAAGATAGCATTTGAAATGCATAATGCACCAATGCCCTCAATGTACAAATGTACATAAACTACTTGGTCAATCTGATATGAATCTTGCCTCTTTCTTCTGTCAATTAATCTAGAAGTTTCATTCATTCATTCATTCATTCATTCATATATACATACATATATAATGTACGCACTGGACATGCATAAATTCATACATTCATACACACATTCAGACAAACATACATACATACTTACATTCAGACAAACATACATCAGTACATAAGGTCCACATATAGTTATATATGGCACACATGTATGGTGAGGTACCAACAAGTTTGCCTTATTAGCAGCCAACTGTATTAGTCACATCTTTAAGTCACATCTGTAACATCTTTGAGAATGCTGAATTTATCATGTAGTTTCAATGCCGTCACAGACAACATACTCTAGACATCTGACATTACTGTAAAAAACAAAAGCCAGTATACAATATATTGTAAGCGTCGCGCAGGTCATTGTGTCATGGTAGATTGCATTTTTTGGGAGCCTAAATGGTTAAGTATCTGAAATGATGATGTACGACATATATAAAAACTCTACAAAGTAGGCCTAGTCACTTTTGAATTGGATTACACTGTGCTATGGGTATTTGGGAGAAATATCCTCATATAGCAGCACACCACTTGATTTCAGTACATTAAAGTGTTTAAATTCAATAAGCATATGCTATTTAACTGGGGAATACCAAAGGGAGAGTTGTGTTGATCAATAATATTGTATGCTCTCCATTCTATCAATTTAGTATCTGCTCAGGGTCCATTACAGAGTTTACCAAATTGGGTTAAATTAAAAGATGCACCCAGGGGTATTTATTAATTTTACACAATGACAAGCATCTCTGCAATCCATTTTAGCAGCTCCATACAGAGATGGAAATTATTTAAGCATACGTAAATACATCGTCTCACCACAATCACACACAGCATTCAAAGCTGCTTGGAATCAATTATATAGGAGAGCATTCTTATCTCTGGGACCATTTTAAATCTAATTCATAAAATTAAATGAAAGTCCAATAGTTTTCAAGATGGCTATGTGTGGATTCCCTCTCCCTGTAAATCTGGTTGCTCTGCTAATTAGTTAAATTCACAAGTCATTTCCTTGCTCAGTCTTCACAATTATGCAAATGCTCCTTCACGTGTGATAAAGCTCAAAACAAACCCATGCTCTGTGACTTTGATCCAAAGCAGGTGTTTCATACTTGAACAAATCATTATTCAAATGATGAGGTGCCGTACTGAAGTCAGTGTACGCCACCAGGACTTAAAAATGCCACCGTGTCACACTATTAAGAGAGAGGAAACCCTGCCACTTCCAGAACAAAACATTCCTTCATTAACCTACCCCACATATCATCACACCACACTTCAATTTACCCACCACACCAGTCAGCATATGCAAGTAATGTCAATATCTGGACTATAGGTTACTGAGTCAGTTCCTCGCTGGCAGTTTCATTATGCCTAGTTTGTGTTTGACACAACCCCCCATTGATTGCTGGGATAGGAGAAAGAGGATCCTGAGCAAACGACGTTCAGAGGTCACCTCAGGGAGTGCTATTCTCTCCCAGTGTCCCTTTCAGCCCTTCCTTTCCTGCAGGCTGCGTGCCGCAGAACAGGGGCATAACCTCTGTGTACGGAAGTGGAGGGGGGCGGCAGCAGTCTGATAACCCAGAGTGTCCTAATTATGGTATTCATGAAAAGATGAAATTGAGCGCCGCGTAAATCTGTAGCTTCGGGCGAAAATCAACAGCTCGGCATTACACAGTGACCCCCGCGCGTCTGAAGGATAGGGCAGGCATGCTGAAACTTTTGCAGTTGTTGTTGTTTTTTTTTTTTTCCCCCAACACAACCCCACCCCACCCCATCCCCTCCTCGCTTTCCCCCTCGCCACAGTGAGGGAATGAAGTGCATCGATTGCTTGTGATTATTAACTAGACTGGGATAAGCCCTCTCCTTATTATGCAGATTACTGAGGCTCCTCGCTCCAGCATATTGTACAGATGCAAGGGAGCAGCTGCTCTTACAGATGGCGGGTACACGGATCTATCATTACGCCTCCATTGTCTCCACTCCGATTGTTTGGGGGACAAGAGAAGTGCATCACAGAGAACCCGACTGCGGTGAATTAAGAGGGAGAGACGGAAGAAGCATCCAGCAAATTTATACACCCGAGGCCCCTGGAATGGGAGTTAAGCGGAACCCGCTCACTATTTCATATATACAACCATGGTGTCGCCAGTCAAGTATACTGTGCAGGAAATCTGTTTGACGCAGCAATGTGCGACAAACATATGTTGTTTTTTTAACGGCTGTAAAAATTGGGGAGAGAAGTGTGGGGAGGACGGGGGTGGAAAAAATTCCCAATGAGGGTGGAATGTTAAACTGTCCTCTCTCTCTCTCTCTAAAAAAAGGGATATATTTAACCTTGTTTAAACCATGATGAAAACAAAACATTTTCTCACTGACAAGCATTGATTTGGCTCCATTGCTGAATATTCATTTGGATCCTGATGGGTAATGGCTGGGAGGTATTCTGCACTAGTTATGCACTTTGCAGGATTAGGTTGCTCTGTCAGGGCCCTCCTTAATTATTGTTCATTAAGAGTGCACACTGCTCGCCGTGATCCAGATTCTAACGCATACATTGGCTCTCTGATTATCACAGCACCCCAACCTGCTGGTCTATCACTCCGGAAAAAAAAAAAAAAAATAATAAAATTAATAAATAATGAATAAAAAAAGCATATGCAAGGCTTCAAGGGCCTTGCTGTGTCAAAACATTTCAAGCCCTGGGCACAGTATGGGTGGATATGCAGATATATGTTGTCAGATTTGCCCTCAAAAGGAACCTGGGGTTGTCCATTTGACTCCCGGAGCCTCCTGCTGAGTATGGCTGAGATCAGGACACTACAACCAGAGGTACCTCCCTGGCCCTGATCAAACATGACATACCACAAGTGGGAATTACATGCTGATTGCTGAATAGAGAAGGTCACACTCACCGCTAAGTCACAGTCGCGCTTTAAGCACACGCTGAACTGCACTCAGAAAGGCCAGAGCTGGCCTTGGCCATCGGGTAGGCAGCAGAGACACCGCCACTGACACGGCTTACTGTCTAAATTCCTCAAACTGTACCTGGTGCTTGCGATGTTACATGATGACAGTCGCGTGTATTTGGCTTGTTTTATATTCTTAAGAGCACAGGAGCAAATGGCTCGGTCACAGGAGAAGTCAAAGGTGCACAGTGATCTCACAGCAGGAGGGGGTGTTTGGAGCGGAGACCTTCAGAGAGCAGAGTCCACATCTCTCACATCTGTACACCTACCTGAGGCTTGGCCCCGGAGTCCTCAGCGGCTGACCTTGGCCAGTGGGCATGGCTTGTTATTCAGCTTCCAAGAGTGGTTGTCCTTAAGCAAGAAAAAACATTAATTACTAAATCATTATTCATTTTTCTCATTATCATTATCTTTAAAACCCAACGTATCACAAAACAATTGGATTATCTAACATTATCGAGTAGTACTTCCACTGAAATTTGATAATTAAGTCACTATAAAGTCTGTATATAATCTAAATAAAAAATTGTTACTTCAAACTGGGACTCGAAAAGCTAGTATGTCAATGTAAAAACTAATTACCATTTTGCATTCTTAACCCTATAAAATAATTTTGATGACAGCGGATATGCTATGGGGCATAAGAAAGATCTTTAGAAAGATTAATACGTGTGAAATCTGTGATTAATACATGTGAAATCTGACAAACTCATTTCAATGAGATGCAGGAATCCAGCCTTTCTAAAGCTTCCTACCAAAGGAAATAAAAGTCTGCTTGACATACACTGTGTGCTTACAGCAGGATTTCCCACGCCCCAAAAAAACAGGATCATAGGTTGTAGGCTGCTGTAAGTAACCTTTTCAACAGCATCTCTGTCACAACAAAAAATGCTATTTTTCAACAAAAGCACAGAAGCTGAAAGGTGTTTTATTTCCTAGCAGCGCTCTAGGAAATCTGAGAGAAAAAAAATCTTTTTAATCCAAAATTGTAGCCTAACTTGAAACTGATATAAATGTAATACTAACAGTTCCCTATCTTTGACGATGTGATGTACATCATACATAACCAAAGCAGATTTCATGTTGTGAATGCAGACAAACAGGATCTGCACCAAGTCTGTGCTAACACGTCATGGCAGTTTGAGAGCTAATCAGATGTTAATTTATCAGAGGCCTCATGAAGAAAGAGCCTGCATTTGCAATCTGTGGCAGTGGAACACAGCAAATTTAAGGAACTACAAAAATATCTACTTCCTAAAATTATAGGCCCATTTGTTGTCTTGGGTGATACTAAATCCAAAATTATCCTGAAAACATTTTGCAATATATTAGCTTTTCTAAGACTACTGTTCAAATAACATCATATAATGTGCAGGCCTACTGTACAGTGAACTGAAGAGAAACACAGTTTATCAAACAGCAAAAACATTGTATTGTTTGGATGGGTGGAGACAGTTGAAAATATCTTGGCTCATCCCTGTCACCCCTCCTACTGGAGGGGAGATCCATATTAACACACATTTCCCACATCTGGGGCCAGGCTTGGGGCTCGCCTAAGCTGGTCCACTGGGAGCGACAGCTCCTAGAGGACTGTGACAAGAGCACCGCTTGTCATATGCTCTAATTTGGTCAATAGGGTTACAAAGACACCATGGAACAATAGATTAAGGAGACAATAAAGAATCAAGTCATTGTGGTTTCACTGTTGAAAAGGTATCATGATCTTTGTTGAATGTGCTTATGAGAATGAGAAGATTTATGTAGTTTTTAAAACAAATACTCGTCTCTTTCGCTAATATATATTTTTTGCCATTTTTGTTTTGTACTTGGTAATATATTATTTCAAAGCAATGACAATCGCTTACATTTACAGTAGTTATTAATAATCATACATATTGTGAGGAATTTAAACAAGCCAAACCGGTGTTGTGGGAACTGCCACTGCAATCTTTTACTTCCTTTTAACACACTTCTCTTTTTAACACGTGGTGTTCTTTATCTTTTCCCTTCCTCTTCTGTATTTTTTTTTCAACTGTTTGTCCTGCTAAAGGCAAGTGTCAGCTGAGAGTTGAAAGAGTGGCTTGTGTAGCACAAAGCCCTTCCCAGACGTGCTCTTTAAGTCCTCTGCTGTTAAGGCCAGGTCCACAGGAGGCCACCGTTGATTGGTAAGCCCAGAGGGAGGAGATCCACCAGTCACTGGGGCATTGTTAGCGCCTTCAAAATGGCCAGAGAAGAATGGCTGATTATGCAACTACATCCAATGGTACTAGCAGGAGTTGTATTTGAATTTCTAACATAACAGATGTTTGCTGGGGCACCTCCATGGAGTGTGCATACACAGTTATGCTAATTTGCCAGTGTTCCCCTTCAAGTTAGCCTGGCGTCATTAGAGCACAGCTAGGCTGGATCCTTCTGTCAAACTAATAATTGGCCATTATTGATATTAATTAACATTTTTTGCACCCCATCTCCTTTCCTTGACCTGGTATCTGTTGGTAAATCTAGTTACTGTGTCCCATTAAGGCTTTGAAAGCCAAGAGACCCTACTGTAGTCACGAGCCATTTATCAGAAAAGAACACAAGGCCAATTAGGCATGGGTGCAGACAGTTGTCTTGATTCGCCACTGACTACTTCTTGATCACCATTATAAATTGCTAATAGGGCAGCTACAGCATAGCAGGGAGTCTATGGGGGTTTGGTGCTCTCTCTGTGTCAAGTGACAGTGATGGCCTGCTTGATGAGCTGCACCCATCAGTTGGTATTTATTACACTGCTCCATGATGTCACAGCTGATCCTTTCTTTGTGCTTCTTTCTCCATCAAATTAATTAGAGCAACTATTTTTGCACTTTTATCAAACAAATGACCTGTGCATTTTACACATTCTCAAAATCATAGGGCACTCGCCTATTACTTTGCAATAAGCTCTGACGCTTGCGTTTTTTTATGGCTACAGATCAAGAGATCATAATAGGAGCATATTGACAGATATTTTTCTTGCAATACTCCAAGGGACTGGATGTAGCAGGAAAATATATCAAAAGCCTATCATCAGTGCTCGGATCTTCTGTGTAAAATCAATAGAGAGCCATAGATGGCTTGAGTTTTCACAGCTCCCTCCGTCATTTAAAAGGACCGCAGCGAATAGAGCTAGTCCTCGGGAGACTTTGTAACTTAGCAACCATGCAGTTTCCACCGATTAAGTACAACATTCAGTAATGCCACTGCAGTCACTTGCCTTTTGTTTCAAATATTGACATGACAAAATCTAATATTACAAAGCATGAGTTTAATTTAAGCTCCTTAATAGTTAAATTCGGACATCCCACGCGAAGAATGCAGAACCCGGGCAAGCCAGCTGAATGGCGCGCGCGGGAGCTTGGGCCTCTATGTCCATGTCCTCGTAGGCATGGCAGAGAAATAGTCATTTTAATAACGTTAAATCAATAGGTCTACACTTGTTTTCAGTTTACATTCCAGTTTGCTTGAAGGATGGACAGTCAGCTTTCTCTGTGTCTCTGTGATTTTTAAACCTAGAATATTGAGAAAGCAGGATAGACGCTTGATCCATTTTGAAAGAAGGATTGAAGTAGTCAGCTAACTTATGCAGTGGATAAAGCATGTACGTCCTTCTCTGTCTGTCTTTGGTGCTTGTCTTGGGGCTGACCTTTAATTTAGGTCACTAAAGACTATATTTCAACTCACCTGCGTTAGGTTGCTGTGAAGCCATTTTGTCTGGCATAACCTGCTCCGACATGCAGCTGTGAACAAACACGGTCACGCAGGTTTCTGTGAATGTATAGCCTAATAGCCTTCATGCTATTTTCAAAGAATGTAGTTCTTGCTTCCCCGGATATATCTCCTAGCGAAGGCTCTCCCCAGAGTATTTCTCTCAGAGCCCAATTACAAGTTTCATCATCAATCATAAGCATTATTTATTCAGTGAAATGAATTTCTAATTAATAACTGATGAGCTTTATGGCCTTGAAGACTGTAAAGCTATTAATTATAACTGGCCATGGGGAATATGTCTGCAAAGGACTACCTGGAAAATATGCACAGCCATGAGTACAGGAGCAGTTCAATAATCAGGTCTTCAGTGAGTGCAGTGTTTAAGCTGAAGTCATTTAATGATTATTGTCATGATTACATTCACAAGTGGCACTTCAAAGGTTTCAGAGCAGCTACAGTTAGTCAGATTTATCCAATGTATCTTCGGCTAAGTTAGCCACCCACTGTCAGACACAGCATTACATGCACAGGTTGGGAACACCCATGACTATTTTTTTTCTTCCAGAGAATAGCTTTCCTGAGGCTGCTATATCAGATTTCAAGGCCATCTCCAATAGACTTTAGACATAGGCATTTTACTGGGCCCCGGTTACCTGAAATTTGTCCTTGTAGATAACAGATCGTATAAAGAGTGAAATGACCACAACATGGGCTATTGTATAGTGGTTTCACATCATCAACCCGACAAAGGCCCAGGGCGGTAGCCCGTGTCTGTATGAGTATTAATGATGGTTTTGGAACAATGTTATGACAGCAGAACATTGTTGTCCCTTTTAAAAAATGATCCTGCACTACAAATGGTCAAGTGTTTTCTGTCTTAAAAAAGGCAGTAGAAGAAGAGATCATGAGTTTATAAAGTTATTTAGCATTTCTCTTTAACACATATAAGACTTAAAATAGAGACAATGGAAAATTTCTATAAAATGCTCAATCTTGATGACGAATATACTACATTTTACACACATACACATTTTTGGGTTCTTCTGCCACTCTGAATACTTTATCAGTAAAATAAATTTGTCAGTGGTAACAGAATGATGAGTCCAGAAAAGATACCCCTGGCTGGCCAAGGGGCAGATGCCCCATCAGTCTCATTCCAGTCACCCTCTCAGTCCATCTCTTGATCACTGCTGAGTTGCAAATGATGTGGTTCTGCTGTTCTATGCAGAAAATTGATGGATACGTCCAAGAATTAGCCTTACATTTTACAGAATGCTTATCTACTCAGAATATTAAGGTGAATATGTAGATGGGAGACCTAATTGAGAAGAGTAATCAATATAGCTACAGCCGCCCAGTCTTGTTTTTAGCCCTCTGTTGAAAACATTTCCATGAGAGCTGCTCCTTTTCGGTTAGGCGATAATGAATTTCATTCCAGTTTTAACCTTGGGTCAGCAGGTACTGCTCACAAATTAATAAAGATTATTGTTTTATTTCCATTCCCTAACACCATCAAAATGGTGTCACATGAAAGAAACAAAAGGTGTCAAACTTTTGATGAAGAACCATGAAAAGCTCTAATTCCTCCACTTAAACAATGAAAATCAGTGAAGCAGGTCTTTAATTTGCACAGTGTTACAATTCAGCACAATTTTTGCACATTTGTGGCAGTTTTGCATATCTTCATCTGGCGAAATCTATCTCCAACAAACAGAGATGGATTGAGTCATGCATGGCTGTTTAAGCTATCAAGAGTAAATGTAATAAATGTGCATGACTATAATGCTGAATTGCAGCTCAGTGTCTTAATCTGTGGGGCTGTTCCCTTAGTTTGGGATAGCATATTGTGCCAAGCTTGGGATCCACCAGCGGTGTGACTAAAATCACCAACTATAGGCTTTCATTCTAACCGTTTTCTTTTCCTTCCGTCTACATTTTCTGAATTGTTTTAAATACCCATTCTGCCATCTTCATCAGAGACTAGAATACTTATGAGCTTATTTGCAAGTTTGCAGAAAACAAAAAGTTTCATTTTTTTAACAACCATTTAGAAATCCATGCTAGTCTCCGAATTCTGCATCTGTTGAATTTGTTCTGTATGCTTCGTTATGTGTTGTACTGTATAATCACATTCATGAAAAATTTGTAGCAATCAAGTCCACTGTTACAAGAAAAAAATCATTTAAAAGTTAGTAAATTGTTCATAACATAAACATATTCAAATGTTATAATGGTGATCATGTTGTTATTGTTTACTCTGGAGTGTAAAAAGGTAAATCTATGTGGACGAAACAAACAAATTGAGCTGTGTCAGAAACATAGAGAATAGTGTCAAATAAATGGCCATGTTTGGTACACAGATGAAGTTAAGTAAAGGCTTGCTCTGGGAAAAGGGCCTAAGCCAAAGACAACTATCCTTCACAATTTGTGATGCAAATACACACACATTCACACACATTGAGAGTGATCTTATTTTTTATTTCAATGTGGTAAGAGGTATTGTGATTGATATGTGGATTTGCTCTCCCTTCTTTCCCCTATCCATTTAAGTGAAATAATGTATGGAAGCAATCTAGCAACAGACATTTTGGAAAATCTATTTGAAATCATTTCAGCTGAAGCCCTGGCAGTTTGTCTTCTGAGGGGAAAGGACCAAAGGATAATTGTCTGCAGTCTAGTAAAACACAGTATAACTGCCATCACACTTGAGTGAGCTTATAGCCAGGCAGTCCCAGGGCCTCTAGAAGATAGAGCAGTTAATGTTCCCTTTTATTTTAGAGGATATGTCACTTGTATCACAGATTTATACCATGATACAGCAATTTCGTCCAAACAGATGGATAATGGTGTCAACGGGAAAAAAGCCATGTTTTTATTGGGTTTAGCGCAGATTGTTTAGATAGGGGCTCATGTCCAAAAGCCCTGCTAGCACTTTTTCTCTTAATCCCCCTAATCTCGGCGGTATTAGATTTGATCATTTTTGTTTGAAGGAGGAAAATGTGCCAGTAATGACTTCCTAATAGCAGACGCAGGGGATACAAATCCAGGGTCCCTGCTTTCGGCAGCGCTTCCATAAGCACCACTGATTTATAGAGGTCTTTATGACAGAAAGGAAAATGATGTGCTGCAGGTATAAATCAGGTGAGGAGGAGGAAATTGAACTTAGATATCATCTTGTCAGATGCTTAATGCTCTTCCTCCTGTCACATTCGATAGGGCCAATTTGGAGAATCCTGCAGAGGTAAAAAGAAGACAATTAACAATGACAGTGTGGTAATAGATGAAGCCATAAAGTGAACCTGCTGCCAGCAGGATGCGTTGTATGATTTCTACATGAGGTAGTGCCATCGGCGGGTGTAAGTCCAGGCCAACCTTCACCATGTCAACGCCGGCACGGCAATGATGCAGGCTTTGAGTGTCCATGTATGATGTTTATGTTCTGCTGAAGGGTCGCTGAGGGAAGCAATCTCCTCCTAGGGCCAGATGGCATTGATGGCTACTGAACTGTGTGATGTCAGCACAATGTAATTATCATAATTATCGAGCACTTGTAAGAATGGCTGAGTTTCGTAAATCATTTTGGTGTCCCATTGATTTCTAATACAGTATTTTTAGACATCATTCTCAACTCTATCGATGGGTTGAGGATCACACTATGGATATACAATAAACGGCTAAACCATTTTAAAAAGGTCAGATGTTAATAAAATTTTGCCCATGAAAGGCGCTAAAGCCACCCCAGTCTAATGAGGTGTACTCAATGTCATCCACTCCAAACTGAAAAAATATGGATATAGAGGTTCTTCATAGACTAACAGATGGCTATCAAAGTGAAGGCGTTTGACCATAACAGCAACACACTGCCTATTGGTATGATATTCACAAATCTGAAATTTTGTGAACAACAAATGCATTAAAATATCATTTCTGGGCATTGAGCAATTTTTACAACAGCAGTGCCTGTAGGGACAAAATCATAGAGCGCACAATGATTAACACTAAGAATAATGTCAAAATCATCTGTGTTTTTACCATTAGCCAGATGGTATGATAAACAGTGATACTACAGGCTAGCCAAGAACTGGAGCCAGTGTTGCTAAAAAAGTCATTTGTCTGATATTGAAGTGCACCCACTTAAAGGTGACAAATCAGGCTGTTGTGGAAGCTGTTGTGTGAATTTATTAGCGATATCACCATTGTGAACCACTAGGTTATACAAGATTAAAGAGATACACCTAAGACCTAAGGTTTGAGACCTATACACAATCTAGCTGTACATAGAATACTGTTAACATGAGACAAAAACTCGGTTGGAAAATCATCAGATATAGACAATATAGTTTCCCCATAACAGCTACAGTCTGTGCTTCCAGTTAGAAAATAAAATGTTCCCTGACATATTTTTGTAAATTTCATCTGATCAGCTCAATTACATTAGTGTTGTGGCGGTGATCCATTCTGGTGGTTTGCTGGCTACACTGCTGCTGTTTGCCACACCTGTCATGTATCCTGATGACCCAATGTCATGAACAGTCAAGAAACTGATATGATGGAAGTTTGACTTCCTTCCTCAATGAGCTCTGTAGTTTCAAATGGTAATTTAGTACAAATCAACACAATCCTGGCACCTTATGACCTTTTGTAAAATGAATATATGCCACTCAACTTTTATCTTGTGACATTTAGAGTACAAGCAGTCAGAAGCTAATAGCTAGAAATCAAGTGTACAGAACAATTTCCTCATTTAAACCATCAATGCAAGCTCCTGTGTAATTCTTTAATTCGATTTTAATGGCCCTCCGAAGAAGATAGGGCAAGTATTACGCTATGATGACTTGGATAATGATGCTGATGTCAACATCCCATGGTGAACTTTAATACTCTGAGCATGTTAATTGCTTTTGTGACACTTGTCTCATTATTTTTTCCCCTATTATTTCATACATCCTCTTGGATGAAATTGCTAGCTCATTGCCAAATTATAATGTTAAAACGATCCATTTGAAGACTGACAGGTAGCACTTTTATCCTGTATTGCGTGTTCTGTTAGGCAAGGGCTCTATTTTTACTTATTTTTTTTTTATTTTCTGCTCTATAGAGGCAGACTATTTTTTGGTATTCAGTACATAGATATAGAGATAACGATAACAGTATTTTTTTTCTACCTCTTTTTCTCCCTGGTTTTACAGATGAGGATCTTGAAGTGCTCACCCCCAAAAGGCAGCAAATGGAAAAGTGACATGGCGGGTGCACTTGTCTATTTTACTTATTCTGGGCCTCTGTTTCATATTCTGCCTCATATAGCTGGGTTATTTTCCTCCAGGGTTCAGGAGGCCATGCACTTTCATTTCTACAGAAAATTGTTTCCCAGGATTTCAATCTTTGGCTGTGAGATATGACAAAACACAATATCAAGAACACTTATGTTTCTTATCTGCCATTTTTGGGGGTATAAATAAAAGATCAGTATAAATTTGAGTCAACTGAAACGGAATGTTCGTGTGAAAGATGAGCGTGAAAAGAACTATGGACCTTGGGACGGCCCCACTGTACACTCTGATTCTTGATTCAGAATTACTTCTGCACAGAGGCCATCTCTGTCATTTGTCATCCTTGAAAATCAATTAGTGGCCCTCAGATAGCATACAGCTCATGTAGTCTCTGCTGTATGGACAAATAGCTCTATGCTGTCGAGAAAAAAACATCTGCCCATTTTTCCTCTCATTGTCGGATACATTACACATCTTCTGGGGAGTGTTTTCAACGGCATTTACAATCCCAGTTGCGGAAGTCTAAGGCACAAAGACATCCCTTGATGTTAGACCCTTATGATGAGAGGCCTGCTAAAAGAGGACACTGATTAATTACTGTTCAGATGCAGTGCTAATGCACACGTTTGAGTTAACTAGACAATGTGTTTTGATACCACGCAGCATCACATGAGGTTAACGTCACCACAGAGACAGCATATGTCTAAGGACACAAAGGAGAAATCATTTTTGTTGCATTTTTTTCCCCTTTTTAGTTTGATATATATTCCTTTTGACCGCTTGTAAGGTATATTACTCTTAAGTGAACAGCTATCTTAAAAGCACAAAGGCAATTTTGAAAAAGAAGCAGATGGATTTCACTGTATGGGTTACCTACAAGAAGTGGAAGATGCATCGTCTACTATTTGTTTCTAATCACTCCATCTGTTCCCTGAGTGAAATCTTCCATAAAGCAGCTTTTGCATTGTGAAGAAGAAAACCTATCTTTGAAGGAGAAGATTGCATGGCTTCCAAATTGATGGGAATTCAAAACCCACAAAATGATTTTTACTGACAGTGCACTCTATGGTGTCAAATAAAATAAATGTCATTTCACAAAATGATACGATACAGACAGCAAGATGTGTGACTCTGGTATAAAGATGGAATGCTCAGTACAGAGCCATGTCTCATGAACAAGTCAGGATGTCCAACATGCACCTTCGAGTCGGGACCAATCGGATGATTCACAAACACTTGATCTACATCATATCTGCTTCAATAAGGTTCAAATGTCCTATTGACGGCATTTTTCTCCCTGTGCTCCGCAATTGCCAGAGGTCAAACTCACCCGGCGTGTGTGTGAAATCAGGTGTTACTGTCCGTGTGACATTGATGCATTGCTTGGCACAAAGGGTCACGTCTCTGTAAACATATATTATCAAAACCCAAAGACAAATGTGTGATGGTGACCCGGCTGCCAGTCCAGTGTGTGTGTGTGTGTGTGAAGGCAGCAGGGACCTGAAAAGGCAGAGGGCAATCCAAGCAGAGATGGCTCTCTTGTTGCAAATGAAGAGGGTCAAGCAATCAAGATTGGCTGGGCTGGTGTGTCAGCGCCATTATCTAACACTGTCTGAAATGATCAATGAGCTAAAATAAAATGATCACAAGCTAAAATAGGCTGGCTAATGAAAACGGACGGTGTTTTAACGTGTTCTTTTCAACATCCCCAGTGACAGGGCAGATAGAATGGGGGCAGGGTGGCGGCTGGGCAATAAACTGGACCACTAACATCCCTAATACCCAATTTCAGCTTAAAAAAACAAGGGGTTGCTTGCTTTTCCCAGAGAGGAGTGAAAAGGTCGGTTAACTTTTGTGTTTGCATGCAAGTGTGTTTGGGTGCAGACACATGAACTTTGACCCCAGTCATATATATATCAAACAATGTTACCAAAATAAACAAATACATAAAATAAAGATTTTACATTTAGAAGATAAAGATTTTTATGATGGATGCAAATAAAATATATTTCCTCATTTTTTAAATCCTGTTTCGATAACTACTGACTTGATTATGACTAAAAGGCAACAGAGGAGCTTTTTTTTAAAAAATACTTTATTGACAACCCATGGCATTTACCTCTTCAGTTCAGAAATACATTGGCTACAGTCTGAAAAAATAATATACTTTACATATCTTCCTCTATCTTGAAAAATGCAAAGTACAAAGGCACAATGGTTTAGTATATTGCTGTGTGGCCAGCTTCCATGGATGAAATAAATAAACTCCAAAAGTCCTATGAGTGTACCAGAATTGTAAACATGTAGTCGGAGTCCACTTAAAAACCAACTCAATACTGTCCATGAAAGGCACTGTACCAGAGACCTACGTATTTGTATAAATATTATAAATAGTTGACATCACATTAGAAATGGTATTTTTCATTATTGTATGAAAGCTAACACAAAAAATACATTCAAAACATGACACACGACAGTGCCAAAATGGCAAGACTTTTTTTCCGAGAAAGGTACAGGAAAAAACAACTCATTCATTGTTAAAACTGTGCTTATTTCTAAGTGAACAAACCTAGGTCAGTCCATGCTGCTGGTTAACAGGTGCTACTTGAGTGAAGACAGAAAAGGTGTGAAGCAGTACGGAAGCTTAAGATTTGGCTACTTGAACTATTTTAAACAGGATTTTTAATTCTCATCCACTGACACCATCCCTAGTATTTCTGAATATTTACATACAAACTATCCCTTTTTCATACTTCCATTGGCATTCGAATGAATTTGTGAGTGTTTTCTCCATCACTTACAGCACTGAAGATCCATAATTAAGAACGTAAAAGGGAAAATAACAAAAGAGAACTAAATTAAACCAAAAAAAAACACAGCTACACCTAAATAAGGAGCAGGCAAAACTCTTGGGACAAGGCATTCCTCATCCGCATCAAACAGCATGTGAAATTCCTCCGACAGCTTGTAGATGCTCTCATCACTCGACTTCCATGGCAGACACGTCATGTTCCTCGTCTGACTTGTCCGAAGGGGTCTCTTTGACTTCGGGGCTTTCGGGAGTGTCTGTGGCGGGCTCCTCTGTGCTGGGTTCCTCCATGGCCACCGCGGGCTTCGGCTCCTGTTCCGGCTCCTGTTCCGACTCCAGAGCCTCGCCCTCCACCGCGGCAACTGGCTCGCCCTCTTCTGAAACACAAATTCCAGCTGCTCGTCATTCAACCAAAACACCATAAATGACATCTAGAAGGACAGACTACAGATTCATTAGCAGCAGGGACGTGATGAGTGTAATTGAAGATAGCCCACTTGTACAAAGCTGCATGGTTTCAGTAGGGAGTTTTTTTTTTCCCCTTCCACGAACAAGGAAAAGCAGGCTTCAGGAAGCCAAGGCTTTGTACGCAGGCAGGGCCAGACAGAGATGAAAGCGGCCCAAGCCTCTAATCCCTCAGCGAATCTGTCTTCAGATCCGAAATGAGATCAAGCAAATGTCCCCATTAAAGCCGAGGGGCTGGGTGGATTTAAGCACGGGCATGATGCAACAGTGATACTGGATGAAGAAAGACTGATACCAGTTCACCAATAGGTTAGAGGAAAAAAAATATATATAAATAAATAAAGGGGGGGGGGGGGCAAAAAACAATAGAGAAACAAATATAGTCTTGCATCATACGGGCCAACATAGAACAAGAAAAACAAAAGAGACACATCTAGTCATTCAAGAGCCATTCATTTCAACTGAAGGCTCTAAGATGAGGCCATCCTCACAGTGTCACAGATGATGCTTTGACAGAAGCGCCTACACCAAGACTGCCTCTCGGTAAGACTACAACGCCAAGCCTCAACCCCAATATGCTCCACAGCCGACCTACTACAACCCATCACAATCCCTGACAAAACTATCAAATGACTAAACAAGCACCCCTCCTCAGCTAAAGTTCATCATAAATCACGTCTGTGGGACTCCCTCTCCCCATCCGCCCCCACCTTCCCTCAGGAGCTGGGTAGCGTACCTGTGGCTGCTGGGGGAGGAGGGTTGAGTTCAGAGACGGGGGCAGCAGGTGTGTTGGCGGCGGGGTCAGCGCTCATCCTCTTCTCGGCGCTGGGCTCGGGCAGACGCGGAGCTTGGGGGCGCATCTTCCTCGCCGGGTTCAAGAAATAACAGTAGGCACAACGGAAGGCTTCAGAGCCACATCACAGAGAAAAAAGGGGGTAGGGGGTTATTGAGGGTTATTGGAGAAAAGACATAAATAAACAAAGACTTCTTAAATAAAGGAGCTCTCCAAGTGCACATCTTCTGTGCTGTCAAATGCCCTTTTTATAGACGCTTAGGTTAATATATATGAAAATGAAACTGATGATACTCTTAAAGGCAAAAATAGATAGATAAATAAATAAATAAATAAGTATAAAAAAAATAGGCACATAAACGGAGGCGATGGATGGACTACACTTGTTTGCATATTCAATCTGGAAACGGCCCGCTGTTTTCCCCCCTCCCATTCACTTACAAAAGGCCAGGGGGAGCATCGGCTTTTAAAAGCCTTATGATATACTGGCCTGCCAAATGTTAGAGGGCAAATGAAGGTGCCGTGCTTGATGGAGACTGACAGGAGCGCTTGTGTTTCTCTAAATCTTACCGATGTATTCAAATTCCTCTTTTAATGCCATGCCGTTATGCGAAAGACACTGCTGGCATATAAGGGCATATCTAGGAGAGAGGGAGAAAGGAGAGTGAGAGAGAGAGAGAGAGAGAGAGAGAGAGAGAGAGAGAGAGAGAGAGAGAGAGAGAGAGAGAGAGAGA
>JASCIP010000078.1:13636447-13645774 GCA_034783695.1 Sardinella gibbosa | reverse complement strand
AGAGAGAGAGAGAGAGAGAGAGAGAGAGAGAGAGAGAGAGAGAGAGAGAGAGAGAGAGAGAGAGAGAGAGATGAGGGGGGGATAAAACAACATTGGCTTTTGAATATGCTCTCTCACCCACACACACACACACAGTAAATGACAGGCAGCAATCACAACAAGTAATTTAAGCAACCTTTCTGTCTACACCATGAAGAACAGCTGTAAAACTGACAATTTTACAAAATTGCAATAGTAGAATAAATTCATAAAAAAGTAATTCATTAATGCCTAATTAATTAACAGTGGAGTTAGAATAGGAGGTAGAAGTGGTGTTACCTGTTCTGTGGTCCATCCCCAACAAAGTACTCAATGACCCGGTCCATGGCCCCCCTCTCTCTGGGGAGAATGGGCCTGGCGAGGGGTGGTCCAGGGGGGTGCATGCCTGTGAGACAATGCAGACCAAAACACAATAACTAGCATGCCCAGCCACCGCTGCTGTAAACACAAACCATTCAAAAAGCCACGGCCCCAAGGTTAAAACAAAACGCATCAGCATGTGTACACAGACACACACACGCGCACACATACACGCGCATGTGTGTGAGAGAGAGAGAGAGAGAAAGCGAGAGAGAGACACACATACACACACACAGTGAACAAATAGGTGCCAAGCCTCAGGTCTCAGTGTTACCTACAGACACCGGTGATAAATTGGTTGAAAGGGACACATTTTAATAATTACTTGGAAATGGACCTCCCTTCAGAGTCTTGTGTCAGGGAGCTCCTGCTGGGCCGCTGAGTGGTAATTAATATAATTTAACATCAAGAGTGAATCATAGGAGGATGACTGGTCATTTCTGCCAGACTTGGCAAAGTCCCCGGCTCCCCGCTGCTTATTAATTTACCAGCATATGGAAACTCTGTGGTGACTCTGTGCATCAAATTGCTTTTCACATTCAATTTTCGGCAAAAAAACAGGGGAGAAAATGGAGTTCCCGAGTCCAGGAAATGTGACCGTTCGCAGTCTCAAAAAACGGCACAAAGAAAATATTATTCAAAGCTATGTAATAGTTTGTCTCTCAATGGGCACATATTAGGGAAAGTCCTACTTCACAGCTGGCAACACACATTGCTACAGCAAAACATACGACTTACTTAAGGAGTATTGTCTTTCCATTTCAACCTTCTATGCCTGTGCAGGGTTATGATATGCTATGGAAAGATCTACAAGGGAATATCACAAGCTGTTCAAACATGTTTCCCCACTCTCAAAGCTATTCAACTGAAAGACATATGCCTTCACAGCCTGTAGCTTATCTGAAGGAGTTTTTTTCAGAGCCCCTATACTTGTCAAAAGCAAACACTATAGAATCTAAAAATTAAGCAATACAGCGCCCGTGGGAGAAGAGCTGGTAGGGAATATTGGCTGGCCAGGGTCACAGTGTGTGGAGATGGTTCTGGTCCAGTCTATAGATCTGGTCCATAGATATATACAGTGCAAGGACAGTGACACATTCCAAAGTCCAAATAATGCCTCTAAACCGACAGGTCAAATGGTTGAATTCTCATCAAATGGCTACATTCCTGAACTGAAATAAAAAAAATAAAAAATTCTCCCCATATTCTTCTGTCTTACTATGATATTCATGTCTTCCTCTGCCGTAACATCAGCAGGAGTCAGGGCCCTCTTCCTGTGCATGTCAAATACTCACCCATGCCAGGCACAGGAGTTCCAGGAGCCATGGGTCTTCTGATGAAACTCTGCTGGGCTGCCATGGCAGACAGGTTCCTCTCTGGAGGTCCCCCAGGGGCAGTGTGGGCGGCTGGGTCTGAGGGCTTGGCTGGGGCTGGGGCTGGGGCCAGAGGGGGTAAGCGGCCCATGGGTCCAGGGCTGGGGGCCACCATAGGCGCTGGGCGTGGAGTGACGTGCCTCTGCCGGAGCTCTACATTAAACACGCAGTGGGTCTCTGTTACTCTCAATTCTGTAGAAAGAACTTGCCCTGTCTCTGGGTTTAAACTCTTTTTTTTTTTAAGATATTTTTTTGGCTTTTTCTGCCTCCATCTAGATAGGACAGTAGAGAGCGACCGGAAGTGAGCGGGAGAGAGACGGGAAACAACCACGGGTCGGAATCGAACCCGGTTCCCCGATTCACGGCATGGCGTCCCAGCCAACTGAGCCACGGCGCCCCCTAAACTCTAGTTTTAACAGCCAGCAGAAGTTTAACTCTAGTTTAAACAGCCAGCATAACAGAATGGTAAGTCTCAATTCAGAGCTCAGAACTTGTCCTGAGCAGATCTGTACAAAACATCAAACAAGAGAGTACATGAAGGTGTATGTGCTATTCCCTTGTCCTACCTTGGCCTTGTCTTGGGGTCATGGGTGGCCCAAGTGGTGTACCTTCCAGCTCCTGCATTACCAGTAACAAATAGGCCATTAGTCATGTTCTGCCAGAGACATCACATCCAAATCTGGATCGTGCAATGAGGGCAAAACTTACTATTTTTTTCTTTGAATCTGGATCAAACCTCTCCAGAATGAGCTTTGCATTTTTGTAGGTTTCTGTTTCCATCACCTGTTCAAGCTGAAATCAAGGGAAGATTTTATGAGTATAACGATGTTAACAACATGTTGACCCTATACACAAACACAACATAACATTAATGCTGAAAAATAATTTACACACATCTATTCTTATACATTGCCTCAGTATACATAAAATCTCCAAGAGGTTATAACAGATAAGACACAGGAAGTGTAAAATAATCAGAGATCTAAGCCACTTCACAAACATCCAGGACTATAACGGTAATAAGGTGCAGTTCTGACTTAAGACCAAACAAACATACAAACAAACAATTCCACTAACTAAGGTTTACAGATCACGTTTCTTTCTCCTTTTATTTGCTAACTAAGGGAAGGACTAAATATGGCTAATTGTTTGCACATAATGAAAAGAATAATTACATGCACTACTCCGATAATGAAAAGTGTGAAAATCCATCAGCTATAATTATTGAAAGTTATTAGACATGACAGTACATGACAAGCAATTTCTCAGATTTATTTCCTGCTAGCGCTAAATGCTATTAATTCAAAGACAGACGTTAGTCGAGCAATCTGCAAAGCAAAGTCTCCGTGCCAATTAACCGCTGTCTGCATTGATTTTTAGATTATTTATTAGGAGAAGAAATTATCTCTCTGCAATGTGGTGTAAAGTGGAGGCTCAATAGCAACTGTGAGTGAAGAAGCTCGGCAGCAAGCTGAAGGGGACACAAGGTCCTGAAACTGCCCCACATTCTACAGATAGGTGAGGAGTGGAGTGCAGCTCCACAAGGGTAAATAGAAACAGTGGGAACCAGTGTGTGGAGTCAAGGCTTAGAAACACAAGTGATGAGCAGAAGCACTTTTCATATTGCAGACGCAAGCACTTTCCTCTGACCGTCTGAGACAACATGATGCTTGCCTCTTAATGGTGTCAGATTTGGAAGCTAACAATGTAGGAAACAGCACGCACACATACAAACACACACACACACATTCTCAAAACTAAAACATGCACTTAGAAAGAACGCTATACTTACTATTTTTCTTTTTTGTGATTTAAGGTCTTCTAATTTTTCATCTTGGAGAGAAAAGGGGGGATTGCATAAACATTTAATGATTTGAGAGTTACCGTTAAAAGAGAAATCACTGGTGTTAAAAATAGATTATTAGGCAGGTGATGTAAAATTCTAAATATGAAAAAGCCTTACTATTTCTTTCTGTCCTTTTAGAAAACAAGGCAATCATGAGTTTCCTCAGGAACCATACTCTATGGACAGAATGATTCAATGACGGAAGAGATTTAAAACACCAACACAGGATCACGCATGATCAATAAGTGAAACGAATCAATTAATCATGATTAAAAGCTACACACTTACAATATGGGAAACACTAGAAATGGTAGTGCCAGGATGAGCTTTCCCATCGTCTGCTCTGGGAGGTACCACACATACACAACTACACAGCCGATGAGGTAGAGGAGAGCAGAGTAGAAGAGTAGTCTTGCCACCCATAACTTCAACTGTCTCTGATTCTTTTCTCTGTATTCCTCCAGAGCTTGTATGTCCTGGAATCAATGAAGAAGCAGCATCCCTTATTAAAACACATACTTGAGGACTTACTTCAACACTTGGGCTTAACAACAGTCGTGACAACATCCAACATAGTGGACTAGACTGAACTGCATTGCAGTTTGGCCTAATAAAGGGCACAAGTAAGAAAAGCACCCATTAATTATTTTATGGTTCCCCTTGTTGTTGAAATTCATAATGTAAATTTGTGAATAGCATTCACAATTAAGCATTGGCAGCTATAGTTTAAAAACACAGAGACGCGATTTTTGCACAGACCAAACCTATTTCTACTTCAGGGTAGAAAGCAGGGCACTGACTGCAGTAACCAGGTTAAATGTCATTATGGGTGTCGTATGACTTCGACTCCTTCAGGACATTCAACAGAAGCTCTATTCATTCAAAAACGCTCGGGTTTGGCAGACACAAACCATAATGTTCTCAGCCGAGTCAATCTCCAACACCAACATCAAACTTATTTATAAGTATTTGAGTAACTGTAAAACACTGCTGAGCTGGCATGGCATGGCAGAAACATGTGTGACTGTCACTCCAAGATAATTCTTAGGGACAGACCACTTCTAGAATGTCTGAGACTAGGTCATCCCTGTGTACGGGGTCACAGACTCCAATCGAAAGGCCCATCCAAAAATACCTCCTTGATTTACACAATCTTGACCTTTCCTGAGGTAAATTGCTTGAAGCTAAGTATTACATAACATCGTCATAAGGAGGACAAATTCAATGCAAGAAAAGACTATTCATCTAGTGTAGCTCACAGTAGTGACAAATTGTGGGAGAAAGACAGTGGCTTACCTTATCAAGGCCTTCTAAAACTTCAACAGTGGTGGGCTTAGCCTGTTTAAGATAAAACATTTATTTTATCAAATCACCCTTCCTTTCATCATTACAATCACACTAATGTCTGGATGTAAATAGTATAATAACCAGATTACATAAATAGGGGGCATTTAATAATATGTTCAAATGTGGGAATATGTCTCATGCAGAACATGTTGCATATACAGCACAGGAAAGGGTTAAACCAACCTGCTTTCCCTAACCATTTCATTTCATTTTTCCCAGGAGTTCAACAAACAAAGTTTTGCATGCCTTAGAGCAAACTGTGACCACAGTGCAAACATATGAGACATGGCAAGAATGTTATCTAATGGAGATGTGGTCAGAAATTGCAGGGAACTGTTTCGCAAGAGGCCAGCACAGTATAGATTACAAACATACCCTCCACCGAGATACTATAGCTCCCATCTCTCCTCAGACCCAATGGAGTCAGACCCTTAGTTAAGCCTCAGTCGTCCCAGAATGGAAAGTCTCTACACCTGTTGAAAATATAAACCCACAGTAGCAAAGCATCAAAATCACTCGGACGAAACCTCAAAATTGGATCAGCTACTTTGGTCAGATGTGACATAATATCAGCTTGACATGTCTTTGGTCAATGATTAATAATTCCACACGTTGTAAAAACACCTCAAGCTTGTCTGCATCTCACTTGCAGTACATTAAGACCAGAACAAGAGAGCGTGATAATACCAAGTAAGACTCGTGGCATTATAACCCACTTCAGAAAGCGTAGTAACAAGACACGGGTCTATTTTGGACTAAGCCTCGATTAGCATCACATCCACTGGCACACAGCTATAGGTTGTGCGTCTCCAAAGACCATCCATCTTACAAGTCTTGGTTACCGTCACAAATAAAGCACATAGTGTCAAACAGATGTAAATTAACAACGTCATTCAAAAGTAACTGGCCAAAAGCAATATTATGTGACTATAAAATCCAAAAGAACCGTTACTTTTCATCAAAACCTTTAGTAAACACAATTTAGTTGCCTTTTATACCCAGCAAGTTAGCGTTATTCGACGTGCAAGTTCTTATAGGCGACATTAAAATAATTCTGAATGCGATATAGCACGCTTCCCCAAATAAGAATGATGGATTACTTGGTGAAATACTGTTTACTAACAGCGTAACTTATTGGTACATAAACGTAGTAGTTGTTCATAGCTTCGCTAGCTGACGTGTTAGCAAGCTAGTGCAAAGGGCACTGCTGATCCACCAGAAAAGCTCATCGACAGAAGCGAATTGGTTAGCAAATGTCCTACATTGCCTATAACTGCTATGAACAATTCCTGCTCATTGCTGCTGCATTAAAAGGTGAGCACTACTGACCCATCGTTTGGCTGATAACAAAACTGAAAACCTCACGCTAAAGAATCATAAGCCCTTTCGACTTGCTCTAGCAAGTAACGTTAGCAAGCTAACGTTGCTCTGACTGCAGACATAACAAGACCGCTTAACACGAAAGTTCTACGAGTAACATTGGTGCAATCCACCCAAACAATATTACTGGACCAAACTTTGCACATACTCATCAATGAAAGCCCAGCGCTTACCTTTCCCGTTTAGAACAGCAGTCTAACGGCGTGTGTTTTACAGCTATGAAAACTTTCAAAGTGATGTCATCTCTTCCTTTCCAACTCAGCTTGGTCACGTGGGAAAGGCATTCTCTTGAATTGTTGGCGGGAGAGGACGCGTCTGAGCACGCCTTTAATGTTTGAGACAACCAAGATTATTTCTATGGCCACTAGTAGACTGTGTGCATGACCAATATCTCAAGGATCTTCAGACAATGTTCCATGCTACGCCTGCAACATGTGGCAACTGCTTATAAATAGGCTTGGCAATGGACAGTAAACAATAAATAGATTTGGCCTCCATATCAAACCCTGAAACTAGACTTTAAAAAAAGTCTCCCATTCTTTAACAGAAAAAAACAGCTAGCCCCAAACACAATAACTACTAGGCTATTTGGCCTATGCAATGGTCAGCAATGACATAGCTAAATTTAGGCGCCTTGAGACATTGCTTTGTATAAGGCGCTGTACAAATAAAATTGAATTGAATTGGGTTGGTAAGAAAACAAGTTGCTTTATTCTGAATTTGTTCACATGCTATGAAGTGAACAACTTAGAGATAATATAAATATGTCAACTGAGTCACATTGTCTTCTTTACACTGAAAATCGTTCACACAATGCTAGCTATATAGCTAGTCTAACTGGACTAGATGGGTTATAATCAGTTAATTGAAGAATTTGCTTCATTCATGAACCAACAATACAAACATACACAGAGGAAACTGTCTACATACAAGGATTTAAGACGTGTTTTTAAAAAGAAAAAAACGTGAAACTGTAGCGCTTAGAAAGCCTTTCAGCACCAGGGACAGCGCCACTTCTACTTTGGACATCAGTCGTTGACATGTAGGCTAAGCTAAACCAGGGTCAAAGTGTGTGTTTTTTCCCCTTAACTCTCGCAGAGCATTTGCATGCAATAGTGACTAATTGTGTTTCCACACAAAAACGTTAGAGGGAACGAAGGCTAGACGTTTCAAAATATCTTGTTAGGCCTATATGAGCTCTTTGGTGCTCTGTAGGCCAACAAATTGCAGCCATTTCGGCCACGACAACGACACAATGGAGCGCAATAAATTCGGCATTGTTAATCAGTAGATCAGAAGGCTCAAATAAACATTAGACCTGCGAAATCATCTTTTCTTCGGGGGATTAAGTAAGTTAATTACTCTAATTCATTACGCCTGTGGGCTAACATTTATCTGGTAGGTTGACGTTAGGCCTAATGACTAACGACTAATAGAAGACGTTTTTAGCCTAACTTTACATTGTCGCAGCTCTAGGGAAACTTGGGTGTGTTTAGGCCTATAGTTAGGCTATAAAACTTAAAAATATATCAAAAATGAATTTGAAGCCTAATCTGTCACTGCTAGTTTGTATCTTATGCACATTTTGTGATAGCCTAACATTAGCCTAGTTCAAAGTATGTTTGGCTGCTGTTGTTAGCAGGGCATAGTTGTGCAGTCTAAGTGGGCAGCCTAAATTTAGCCTAAATGTTGTTTTGGTCTTCCTTAGGTGAAACAACAAACGAAAGTTTACAGCCTTTCGTTCCCATAGTACTTCCGCTACGTTTCACATCGCTGGAAATGTTAAAACGGAAACCCTGTGACGTAAGTAATCATAGCCTAATCGAAGATATTTTGAGGCTACAGTTCCCAAAAGCAATAGCATAGGCCTATAAGTTGCTTCAACGTAATTGGATCGTAGAACTTGTAACAGAAGCTTTCTTTTCTGTATTTTGGATAGACGTCCTCATTTCCCACATCTTTTCGCCACTGCTCACGTGTAAGTGTTGAAAGATGCTGCTACAGTTCGACTCAAAGTGAGTCCAAATCCTTGAAGAAGTAGTGCCTTACGTCGGTCGAGGATATAGTTAGTTACATGACATATAGCCTACCCGAAGCATTGCCCCACAAGTACCTGTGACTCTCCAGAGTGATTATTGATTCAACACAAATTTAAACGCTTTACGTCTACACTGGTGCAAGTCTACTTTGTTTTAAGATGGGCCTACTCCCATGACTTCCTCCCCATAGATAACAAACTTTATAAAACAGCAGGAATGCAGTAGGAATGTTGCCACAACCAAAACTAAATTACCAATATTTTTAATCTCTGCTCTGTGCTTACAGGCCTGTTTTGATGGCACCTTTGACTACGATGAGCACTTGGTGAGTACACTTAAGTTTAGTTAGACTAAACTTCTACCGACTTTAGAGGAATTCAATGTGGTTTGGAAATTTAGAATATGTTCAGGAAGGTTGCAGGTCAGAGTACACAATTCGTCGTTTTTATTCAATTTAAGTTTTAGGTGGGCTGCGCACGTGGTAGGCCTAGTTGCAGAAATAATTATAGGTACCCCAAAATTGTGTGTCAGGAAGAGGGCAAAATCAAAAGGCGGTGTGCTACTGACTTGCATTACATCAAACGATATGGTCTTGAGCAGGTGACAATAGCTTGTCTTAGTTTCACCACCATGTAGGCTATCTTCTAGGGTCCACTAGCATGCATTTCAACATGCACGGCTTTAAAGTTCATCCTCACCGAGAAGCTTCACAACCATTCAGTAAGTAAAACTCCAACAGGAAACAGGTGAAGGTACTAATTAGCTGACCTGGATCGCAGTAAGTTGTGCTAATTTGAATCAGCTGGTTTACGGAATGGCTGAAACAAATTTTTACAAACTTTTACTTTTTGAAGCTGAAATGGCTTATTGGACATCTTTAGTATCCTAACACCATATTGCATCGTTGAACGTGAAAAAATGACAATTTTAAAGCATCAAATGT
>JASCIP010000078.1:13628947-13631447 GCA_034783695.1 Sardinella gibbosa | reverse complement strand
CTCAGACGGTGTTATTAGAAGGTAAATCTCGATCATAAAAATAAAATAAGGTAAATAAATATTAAACATATTCAGACACAAATGGTTTGAAATGTAAATTGTGTTGCGTGAGATTTTGCATGGAGATCAATATTTTGGTGTATGCTTTCTCAACCAGACCATAGGCCCAACAAAATATATCGTTTGTAATTACAACAGTAGGCTACCGGTGACCGAAGGAGCAGAGGAAAGACCTGACAAAGATACATGTATGCAGACTTAAATGCATGAGCAATTTTTCTGAAGTTTGGTCTTGTTCAGATAATCCCATTAATGCTGAGTGAGGGAGCTCTGTTGGGAGTATTATGGAAATATCGGTTTTGATTTAATGAGGTTGCTCGCATCAGCGGAACGTTGCAGGAGAAAAGTCTACATCCGAGTTTCAAAAACGAAAACTGGAAATGGGACTCCACGGAAGGAGTCCTTTCCCCTTAACCCAGGAAACGAATACCACATTTAATACTGTACAATCTACGTGCCGAGAACAATGTTTTTATGTTCAAGGTCTTTTATCTGTCTCGTCTAATGACTTCCCACAGCGGGTTGTTAGTATTTGACAGCGGGTCTCAGGACGGGGAACTTTCATACAATTTCACATTCAAAGGAGGTCCATCAAGGTATATGATTGGCAATTTTCGTCATAATCTTCACGTTATTAACAGCGGAATTGACACTGTGGAAGAAGTGCAAATGCTATGCGCTATCCTGGTGCATCAGAGAAATCCCATGAGCTGTACCAGATTTAGAACAAGATCATTATTCTGAGGTGACATTTCAGATGTTGCTTAAATGGCATATGCACTACAGTTTCACTGTGCTATTATAGCTTACAAAGAAATAGGCTAGTGCATTGAAATAATAAGGGGATGAAATGGAGCATTTTCCCTGAACCTTCAATACAGACGAGATAAGAATAAACGACCATCAAGTGGATAACACCAAACAGTGGAAATTAGAAGTGAAACCTATTAACACCATTAACAACATATTATGTTTCCTGGTTGTATTTGTGTCAATTGTGCGCTGCCGACCATATCGCCATTTTAAAAGATTTCGCCCTGACCCAAATTGAGTGGTTATACGAGAAAATAAATAAATAAATCAATAAATAATAGGCAAAACAAATAAAATACACAACATAAAGAAAAATAAAGTAGAGTTCAGAGTTTTTGTTCTCCATTTTTCTTCAGTGACGAGTTATCTATTAAGAGAGCTCTCTTCTCTCTGATCTGGCGATGGAACTGCGGTTTTGCTCAGCACTGCAGCTGAGTATGGCAGAAATCCACTCTCGGACCTCTGGCCGCTCGCAGTGCAGGTGAAGTCAGAGCTGGAGCTTCTTGAGCCCAGGGCACTGGCCGCTTGACTGCTGTGGCAACTGAGACATGAGCAGGGCCCAGTAGCCGAGGGCGCGCTGACTGCCGCGGCCGCGGCTGCCGCTGCCGCCGCTGCTGATGCTGCCGCCGAGCTATTGAGGCCTGCAGGTGACTGGTACAGTCCTGGATGCCGGAAGCTACAGAGTAGCTCTGGGCGCGAGTAAGGATGAGAGAGCGCGCGGAAAGTATCGAGAGGGCGGATGGAGGTAGCGAAAGGTGACGATGCGGCCCCTGTGGCAGCGGCTGCCGCGGCTGCTGCTGTGACGCCAACATGCGGATAGTAGTGTAGAGGCATGTGGGAATGGAAAGGGTATGGCAGACTTCCGGTGGCTGCCGCGTGCGTCATCATATAGGTGTAGAAACTGGGATCTGCTGGATGTGGCCAGGACATTGCCAGACGCTGCCTTTTATCTTTCATCCGCCTGTTCTGGAACCATACCTGCACACAAAACCAACTCTCAGCTTTTTGGAGAAATACTAGGGGACTCAAATGGCCTACACCTGTCCATGTAGACGATGGTCTGTCGTTTGCATGAGGGCAGAGTTCATTTCTTATGTGCAGCCTTTTAAATACAGCTACTGCTATTATAGAGTACAGTATAGGTGGAGATAGTTTTTAAATTACCTCTTTAGTTTTAAAACATGCAACACAATGGAATTAACACACACCAGACAATCAAAAAGTAGGCTAGTTTGTCTTATCTGAGCTGTAGAATGAAGTCTACACAGGAATGCAAAATGCAAAACAAATTGTCTACATATGACCTAAAAAGTTCGAAACCTGTATGTACAACCAACCTACCGATGTCATTTCTACTTCATAGGTGTGTGAGGTTTGTGTGTGTGTGTGTGCTGATGGTGGTTGTGGTGGTGGGGGGGGGCGGTAGAGTAGGTGTGTGTGTGTGTGTGTGTGTTAGATATTAGCTATATGCAAGCTAATGTAACAAGGGATATAAGAAAGAATATTTCTCTCTATATATACATATATAGGCTATAATTTAAATCAAATTTATCCCAACATCATCACTTCTTACCTTAATTGTAGTTTCAGGTAAATTCAGTGCTGCAGCCAGTTCACATCTCCTTGG
>JASCIP010000078.1:13611453-13624421 GCA_034783695.1 Sardinella gibbosa | reverse complement strand
TTAACTCCACAGATGTTGCGCTCTCTGACCTGCTTGTGGCTTGGGGGTTATTTTCGGACCCAACAACACATCCCTTTTCTGTATATAAACTGATAGAGCCATCTAGCGATAAGACTATAACATTGCAATTTGTCTAGCTGCAAATCAGCATCTTGGTGTCAGTCTGTAATACGTCTGAGCTAATTTTGGCAAAAAGATCTTCAAGACTTAACCTACAACTGTCGATGTTGATGTACAGAGAATAATTGTGGGCTAATCTTCTCATTTGCGTGAAATACCAATAAAGAGTTCGCTATAGACTCTTTTTGACATCTTCAAATAAAAAAAAATACTGTCATCTTGAATCACTTGGAATAGGCTATATTTTCTAACAAAGTTTGTCGAGCAACCTGAAACTCTTGTATCCTAGGCTATAACCAAACAGTTCCATCCAGAGCACGTCTGTGGCCTGCAAGTAGCCTATTACATCAGCTACACTCTTCTGAGAGTGTGCAACTTGAATGCAGTTTAGACATAACTTATTTTAACAGGATTTTTCATAGTTGAGACCAGACATATACTGTAGATTCACATATAGCCTACTGTAGATCACAACAGGCATGAAATACGTTTCGAAAAGCATGGCTTTTCCTTAGAGTCCTACGTCTGGTGTTCACGTTCAAGGTCATTAGGGGGTCCCAAACCGCGCTGGCTGGACCTACACAGAAGTAAGTAGGTGCTGATGATTAAGCACATAGACGTTGTGAATGACGGATATATCCCGTAAACTCAAAATTACGCAGATGCGTCTTGCAAACAACCCGCCTGAGCCAAATAGATGTCTGGTGGTTTGCGCCTCTTATACACCAGAAGCATAGCATGCTGACGTATTTACAACTGAACTGTTTTTTTTGTTTGTTTTGTTCTCTCGGACCAGACGACCTGTTATATTTATCATGGAAATAGGCTGGGAAATTAAAGTTGTTGTAAAGTTCTTCAAGATACACTTTCGTCAATATGCAACCACTAAGCCGGTGAAAAAGGGGACGTGGGATTTGGCCTATCTATAAGACTAGTTTTCTACACCAAGGTCAGCGATGTAACCTGTCCTACATTATATATTTTATAATATAACATTTATAAACGGTTTGAATGATTAAATCCTTATGCCAGACTGCATTTGATCAAGACCGGGATAGCCTAACTGATAAAAAAAACATTGGATGATGGTTTTGCATTGGCCTAGGGTCAGTCTATAAATTGTAGCCTATGTGTCAATTTGGGTTGAAAATCCCCAATAGTGTTTGACACACACATATTGCAATAGTAGTTGCCTAACTCTTACTCCTCTTGGTTGCAGTTTTTGTCTTGTTGCAGCTGTGGCATCTGTGGCAGGCATTGGAGCTTCAGCAGGTAGGTGCTGACCATGAATGCGTGCTGTCAGACGTTGTGCAGTTTGAAAATGTTGTTTTTAAGGATGAAACTGGGGAAAGTATTTAGCATATTCGCCTACATATTCAGGTTGGTAGGCTAATCCTGTTGGTTCTTTCTAAAAAGGCATCTGATGATGACGTCAAGTTTTTAAGGAGTTGAAAGTCAACATGGCTTATTTGTGGAACTCTGTGTAGCCTAATTTATAATTTAGGCTACCAGAATTCATATGGTCAAAGCAATCCGGATTTAGTAATCTGGTCATATTGTTTTTAGGCAATTATTGAAGAAGAATTACCGGCCATTTGTCTAAAAAAAGAAAATAACTCTGCTGAAACACAAATTGCTCCATGCCGCAGCAAAGTGTGGCTCCTGCGTCTGTATTATTTGCATGTCACGTGAGCACAACTGGCCAACCGTTTGTCTTGTTGTAGCAGTTGTGTAATTAGTTTGGAGAAAAATATAAAAGGTTATCTGTCATCTTTAGGCTTGGCCATATGACCCGTGAAGAACGCGTTTGAGAGCGGATAGGACTGTAATATGCACTGAACGCAGATGAGTGGCTATGCGGTAAGAAACGTGGAGTATTCCATTAGAAATGGAGGGTTTGGGAGGGGATTTGCCGTCAATGCACAACAGAAGTTTTTATCCTTCTGCATTCGCGACACACACCAGCCGAACCGCTCCAGGAACGACGGTGTACTCGGTTGGGGACAGGACAAGCTCATTGACTCATGAAACTTTGAAAGCATATGGGTCCTTGCCTAATAACACACCCGCTTCAAATACGTCTGTCGCTTTCGGTTGTCAACTCGGCAACAGTTGTTACAGTTGCAAAATACCGCACAGTCCCTGTTTCCAGCACAACGTCTTGAAACAAACCGCCAATGCACCTCTTGGTGGACATTCAGAGAAATCAGTGGACATGACAGGTTATTCTACCACTAATATGCACTGCAGTGAACTTCCAGGGAGGGCAAAAGATTTCGGTGTTTATCAGGGCTTTCCAGCTCACTATCCACGGATTCCAGGATACATCGATGTACCTGTTGTGCCTCGAAGTAGCAGCGGTGATCCGCGACACGGAGCTGTCCTACCAATGGAAAACTATCAGCCTTGGAACTGGTCAAGTAGTTGGGGTGGCCAGCTTTACTGTGGGAAAGAACAGAACCAAAGCACGCACATTTGGAAATCTTCTCTTGCAGGTATGAATAGCGTGTATTATTATTATTTTGCCTCTGAACATTTATCAAATGTAAGCAAATCTTGATGCAAGTAAATAGTAGGAACAGATAAGGCAGAGTAGGCCATAGGCCCAATGACTCCAACATGCAATCGCTTGCGAGTTAATTTGACTGTTCATTTTTTGTGTGCCACTCTGTAGGGCACTGGTTCTACGTATGGATGTCGTCTTGTAGGCCTATTTGTAAATTAGACTACATTCTGCAGCTCTTTGTTCCAGCGTAGTTATGATCGGTTAACGTACGTCTCGTTGCTAGCAGTATACCTTGTTATTTTTTTCTGTCCACGATGTATAGCCTGAAGAGAAGCAAAGTTTTATCCTGAAGCTCAATATTGAAGCCTCACCTCACCACATCTTCCCTCTTATTTCCCCACAGAGGATACTACAGCATTAAACCGGCCAGACATCAACACTTTTTACCGGCGTGGAAGGAAAAAAAGGGTGCCGTACTCCAAGCCCCAACTTAAAGAACTTGAACGAGAGTACACAGTCAATAAATTTATCACTAAAGAGAAAAGACGACGAATAGCCTCATGCACCAACTTAACCGAAAGACAAGTGACGATATGGTTTCAGAATCGACGCGTCAAAGACAAGAAAATTGTGTCAAAAACGGCAAAAGACTTTGTGCCCTTTTCGTGAAATCCTTTATATCATCTATGGTAAATACAGGGTGATCTCAGGGACTGAAAATATGTATTCGTATTTTGCATTGATTCAAATTGTCAGACACACAAATATCACACTGGTTTAATTTTTCTTTTGGAGAGAGTGTTTTTGTGCTTTTTTATTTTTACAGCTGTCAGTCTTCCAGCAACATGCGTATGAAATCATATTATCTTCATAGTAGGCCTCTTTCCAACATTATATGTCTTTCTGTGTGTTCTGCTAGGCTACCTACTTACTTTCTGTGGTTTCCAAAATGTAAAAAAAAAAAAAAGGTGTTCGCAAAATGAGATGAAAAGATGCGCGTCTCGATACGTGAATTAAAGATCACATGAATCTGACACAGCATGTTGAAGGATGATGATGTTGATGATGATGATTATTATTATTATTATTATTATTATTATTATTATTATTATTATTATTATTATTATTATTATTATTATTGTTATGTGGTTGTGTATTTTAATTTAAACATGACGAACGTCTGATGGGCTGCGACAGAGAAGTGGGTCTAAATGCTATAACGGCCTACAGAAAACGTCATATTGACTACCAGTCATATGAGATGTTTTTTTTTTTTTAACTAAAATTTAAACAATGGGCAAACTGCTGCAATCAACGACCATACATTATCATAACAGCAATTCTCATGTATAAAGTCAATCCTGTGCAAAACGTCTTCCATCATTACTTTTCATGACTCATATCCCCTTTTAATGACCGATATATGCCTTTTTTCTTTTTCCTTAAAAAAATAAATGCTCAGCCTCTTTTGTATTAATAGTACAATAGTACTGTAGCCTATATAATATGTGCCGCATTTGTCTGGTGTTAAGATTTAGCCTACAAGTCTAGACTGCAAAAGTTTCAAATTGAAGCGAAACGTAAATAGGTGCTATATCAACAGCTAAAATGCCTCAGATTTAATGAAAATTGCGCATGCAAATGCACTAGCCGTCGGCCTATAGAAAAGAGTTTTCGCGTTTACACCTTACCATTGACCTTGACATATTTTCAGGGTCTTCGACCTTGACTAGAATGTCGCTCATGAATAATCAGATTCTCCATTCATGGGCCTCTTTCGCCACCTACTGGTTCAGTTGCACACCTACACTGACACAGACTGATGAGGGCGCGTTCCATGTTAACAACAAATATCCGAATAAGCAGTATTGCAGTCGGGAAATGTCTCGTTTAAATGATAGCCTACGTGTGTCTTTCCTCATGTTTATTCTACTTAAAGAAGCTCCACTGAATATCAAAAAACATAAAATTGTGGAATAGCCTAAATACAAATTGAACATTTTAAATGACAAAAAAACTCCAATACGGCAGTGTTTGGACTTTTTTCCTCTTAGAGGGATTGTCCTGAAAAGAGTAATCAAACTCTCAATCTCAATCTCAAACTCAAATCATTTTTATACACTTTATGTTGGCAATTAATGCGTAGGCCTGTATTTAACTTGCGTTTGTTTTGTTTATGCACTTGGACATCAATTCTTGTTTTTTCAGACTTTGACCTTGAACTAAGTCTTATTACAGTAAGGCTAAACATAGATCGTTTCAGAAAGCATATGAAAAGGCAGTTTAACCCTGTCTGTCTGTGCAAACCAAGAGTCAGACAAAAGAATCTCACCTTGGTGGTTTTCTTGAATTTACTAGTCTCATAAAAGCTCGCAGAGCTCTGTCGCCTGTCTTTTTTTCCGGAGACGCGGTTAACAGTTGTCATTTCTCTAACGCTTGCAGTGGGAACTGTTGTAATCTTTCAAGGAACTTCAGAAAAGACTACAGAAGGTAAGGGGTCAATATGGCCCATGTAAGCTGGGTGATGTTTCCCGTGCACAGAATAGTTTTTTCCTTTTTTTTATTTTTACAGAAAGGAAAGACCATATAATCTGCAGACTAAGCCTTAATGAATAAACACATAATATGTCTGCAATAATTGACTTTAAATATGTAAATTTAAAGTTCTGTGTGCTCAATCAACTAAAATCCTTTTCAGTGAAATAGTGTATACTCATTTGGTGTGTTTCTTGTATTGATGTAGATGCATTTCTTTCCAAATTTGTAGCCATAGAGGCCAAAATCCGCATGCAGGTTTATCATGTTTATCACTTAAACTTTACCTTTACCCAGGTCTTATAAACGAGATTATCAGTCAGCCTTTTTGGATCATGAGGAAATTCTTAAACATATAGTCGAAAATAATATTGTTCACTCATCAAGATCAGTATTCTTTTTAAATTCTTCTAAAACAGGCAGGGGAGAAATTAATTGAGAGTTGATCATTTCAAAAGGGAAACACGACTTAAAAGCCCACTCTCCTCAATGTCTTCACTTTTTTGTCTTTAGCCTTGATAATGGTAATTTAATTGCATACATGCACAGCTCATATTTTCTATGTGTGCTGTTATATCTGCAAATTTTAATACAAATGCTAGCCGTGAAATAAAACAAAATTCTAACTTGTGCTAAACTCACATAAATGTGCGCTGCTAGTGATGGATATCAATTTGAGATTTGGCCAGCAGTTGAATCAAACGGCAGAATTACCTTGTCTCATAATGTGTGATTTTATATTGTTTTTGCATTTTCATGTCTGTGGCTTTCAGTGGGTCTGTAGAGGGACCGAACAATATAGTAATGGCAACAGTGAGACAATAAGATGTGTGTGGGCTTTTGGTTTTGTCTTTTATTTATTTGAATTGGCTACCGAAACGATACCCAGCAATGAGAATACATTGCTTTAATTTTTAAGGGATTTGGCCTTTTCTGTATTCTTTCCGCGCGCGTGTGTGTGTGCGCGCGCATTATGTGTTACTGATATGAGAAACTTTTTGGCAAGCAAAGCCAGTTCACGATTACATTTCCTTTTCTCATCAAATTTCTCGGCTTTTGTGTAAAAGTAAATATACGGATTATTCTAGATTTATGTACGTTAGGCCTATTTTAGACTTGAATGAAATGGTTACTACTTTGTGTCAATGCTAAGGGCGGAGCTGAACAACATAGACTACTTAGCATATCACGTGATGTTGCATGGCCAAATCAACAATTACCCTGCTTTTATTCTTTAAGTGTAACTAAAGGTCTTGTAAGAACCTTTTAAACAAACTCTCCGGAGATGTGTGAACGCAATCTTCTCAGTTCGGGCTATGTTGGTCCTATGTTGAATTTTCCTTCTCCGGATTCTCTTTATTTCTCAAATTTACGGAGCAATGGACCCCATCTTTCCGGACTTTCTCAGATTTCCTACAGCAAGAGAGAGGTGTGCTCGTTCCCGTGGACTTCCCCAAGTTCGTGCACGGCCCCACCACAGAGCCGCGCCTTCACTGGCTATTCTCAGCCGTTTCTGTCAGACTCTGTGCCTCAGAATACAAACCCAAACTACAGTAAAGGATCGTCAGAGGAGATTATCAAATACAATTTTATGAATGCACATCCAAAAAGCGGGGAACCATATGGAGAGGGAGCATCGTTTGTCGGTGACCATGGAGTAACACGTTCCATTAGTTCTAGCAAGTACGGGTTATCTAACTTGGACAGACGGTCACAGAATACAGCTGCACACACCGAACTGACAAGTATGCAAGTAGCTAGCGATGGCGTGAAGCAATCAGTCAACTCACTTGTCCAAATGCAACCATCCTCAAGTAGCTCAGCACCCAGAGCATCAATCTCTGATGGTATGCAATTGTTTAATTTACCTCTCCACTCCCAGGCGGATACATGAATAAAAGTGAACCTCACATGCAGTGGTCAGATATAAAGTTGTTTGTGTCCTGTTAAGCACATTGGCTGATGTTGGTGGCCGAGGTCTTGCGTTTATCAACAAAAAGAGAAATTGCCGTTTCTAGTAACTAATAGCTGTCTATTAATTTTCCAGGTGTGCCTTGGTATCCATCACAAGTGAGACAGAGAAAAAAGAGGAAACCCTATACAAAACCACAGTTGGCTGAACTTGAGAGTGTATTCTTGATCAGTGAATTCATAAATCGTCAAAAACGAAAGGAACTATCGGATAGGTTGGACTTGAGTGACCAACAAGTAAAAATCTGGTTCCAAAATCGTAGAATGAAAAAGAAGAGACTCTTGATGCGTGAGCATGCGTTTACATTGTACTGACTGCAGCGGGACGGCCTGTGGATTGACTGCTGACCAACGTAAAGGTCACGGGCGAGCGAAGCAGACGCCAGCCATGGCTGGAAGTCATGTGCAGAAATGGCCGGACTATTTAATTCTATATGATTGTCTTTGTAATATTTATTTTCTGGGGTTGCAGTCTGAATCTCTGTTTGCAAATCTACAGACACATCTTATCTGAAATGCCAGGATATATTGATGGCAGGCTTTACTTTAGTAGCCCATACAATCCAGAATACACCCACTAAATTAACCGATAGCGGCGACTTTTTGTAAAACAATAAATCTGTATTTTTTCCAACACCAGGTTATATGGTATAATCGTTCACTCTTTCGGAAGAATGCTATTTCTAGAAGTTACGGGAGGAAAAATTAAGACAAGTTTAAAAAAAAAACAAAGCAAAAAAAAAAAAACTAGATTACAGAGCCGTCAAGTCACATCCAACTTTGTAACGTCTTTGGTCATTTAAAGCATTTTGGACAAGCCGCCATTGAAACTAGAAAAACTTGAGATAGGCTTCATTCAGCAAAATGGCACATAACATTATGGAATGGTTCGTAACATGAAAAGGTGCCAATGCGTTAGAGCTTAAATGCAATGTGGATCCTTTCTTAGGTCTAACATGTTTTAGCTTACTGTGCCAATCATTGGGCAGTTTTGAATAGATTTGTGAACTGATGTTTCTGAATGTCCTACTGCTCAAAATGGAATGTATATGTCTTAAAAAAATGAGAAACGGACGGTATATGTAACATTTTACTTTGAGGTGTTTCTTCCGAATTGTGAAAAGAAATTGCTCAGTATTTGGTGTATGAATGTAATTGAAGAATTGAATTGTGTATTAAAGAATGTGCTTCAGCCTAGTAAAAAGCTATCCTACAAGTGTCTGTGATTTGTCGTATTATGGCTGTTCTAACAGGTTACTCAAACCCTTATGCTTAAAATTGGACTATTGTGTGCAGGGGTAGTGGTACAGGAGGTGGGTGAGATATGAATTCGATAATCACCGTAAGGTAAACTATAACCATAATTGTTGATTCAAAGGATATTGGCAATATGTTTGGATGGTATTAAATATCTAGTGTGCTGATGAGGTATACATTTTGTAAATACATTTATAGTGTGATTGGCTAGTCTTTAACATTTGCATTTAACCAACACAACACACAAGCCAATGTTAAAGTTGCATTTGATGCACAAACTCAAGCAGGTGGTGCTTCGACCTTATTTTTGAAATATAAGAGGTGCGTAAACTAAGTTTAACTTGCATTTGCCCTCCACATCCACAGCCTAGCTGTGCGTAACGCGCGCCCAAGCTCAAGTTCGTTGGTCAAGTGAAATCAGACATTTGTCAAATTGAGAATGGAAAGCATAGCAGATATCAGTATTTTTGCAAAAGAGAAATTGTGCTTATGTGCTTAAATAATAATGGAAAAAAAATCCAGTATAGAGACTATATTTGAATCTGAAATCAGTGCGTTTTCCGACGCTTCATAGCCATAAGCTACCCAAGAAACATTTGATGTGCATGCATGTTTGTGAGGAATTTCAACATTTTGCATATGCATTACTCATAAAGGCCTAACACTGTTCGTCAGAGCAAGGAATTGGTCAGTGTACAGATAAAAACAAATAAAAATGCGATAGCACGGGAACCCAAATGTAACCTACAGGTAGACACAGCTGTAGCTATGTGAAATCATTGGGTGCACAGATATTATTATAGCCGAAGGTAAAGAATTTACTTTATTGTGAAGTCTTGTCACCTGTAAACATGTACAACGAAACAACGTAAACATTACAACGAAAAAAGCATCAAT
Organism: Sardinella gibbosa; assembly: GCA_034783695.1. Lineage (NCBI taxonomy): Eukaryota > Metazoa > Chordata > Actinopteri > Clupeiformes > Clupeidae > Sardinella > Sardinella gibbosa. The sequence continues at coordinate 13,615,135 of JASCIP010000078.1, read as the reverse complement.
GAAGCTAGTTGTTGTGGCCTGCATAGTGCGGCCTCCATGAATGTCCATCCAATATAAATGTATAGGCTCACATTTTAAAATTCAGCAAATGAGAAGAACGGGAAAAACACTTGTGCAAATGGATGTTTTTACTCTGACATCTACAGTTTCCAATCAAGAGCAACTTTTATTTCTTATATTAATATTTGTTTTCAAGTAAAACAACGTGTGTGCAAAGAAACAAAGAGCCTCTTATTGGCTTAGTCATGTGTCCATTTTATTGACCTGGACACTCACTCCGGTATTCTGCTATTTTGCTGTTGTAACAGCTATCTGTCTACAAATGCAATGCTTTGTATGATAATTTACGATAATTTAAAATGTACAAACTATGATGACCTACTTCCTCACTTTTGGGATAGCAAGCACATTACGCACGTAAACATTGACATTGGAAATTACTCTTAACTCTTAAGACCGATGCATTCATATAATTCTAAAATGTTCCTGAGACGCCCTACTTCAGATCTGACCAGTCAAAAAGCCTGTGGATCGCCAAATGGGGGATGAGGTTGTTTTTCCGTCTTTCCAGCTCCTTTAAGAAAACACCCCCAGACACTGCCTGTTCATGCGCTCCAGATACTGGGGGCGCCAAAACAAAGTTAAGGTCAAGTTAGTGTCTAATTTTGCATTTAAATTAAGGATGCATTTCAACTTTGGATTCATTGAAATATCTGAAAATATGAAATGCATGGACTGGATCGCTTCTTTTGGCTAACAACATTGTATTCAACCTTATACGTTAAACCGCAGACAATTACAGAAGGCCTCACTAACAAAAGACACAGTGGTACAATGCGAGTTTGCGTAGGCTAGGCAACTAATTGCAACAGTTTAAAACCATGTGTGAGGTTGAGGGATCATATAAAATGACGTTATCTGGCACAAACAACACAAACTGAATAAAAACATTTTAATGTTTTTTTCAAACAACATTCAAGTAAATCTATAAAATATTTTAGTCTGCTGTTACAAGCTTGCAGAGACATGTAGGCAAAAATGAAACGTACAAAATAATTAAAATGTTTAACATAATGTTTACATCTTTTTCAAATGTAAATGCAAAATGAATTTGAGATAATACCTTATAGTATTTGTTGATAAACCCGGAGTATGCGCATGGCGTCTTAGCTTTAAAACCTATAGAATTTGCATGCCTTAATATATACTTTGTCTTCAGAACAGATAAACATAAGATTCCGTGACATTACGTGATTGTAATATGACTTTGTTTTCGTGTTTCATGGTAAAGTTTCATGGATACACTTAAACTAGAACGCATCCTTTTGTCTGTGCAATAAAATGATTTGACTGCTGACGGGTATTGGTGATTGCTGGGTGCACATCGTCTCAGACGGCAGACGTTCAAAGCCAGAAGAGTTGTTTTGGACTTGGCAGTGTGAATCTCCAAAGGTTCCATCAGTGCCGGCCTACAAAATTCTAATTAACTTCCTGGGATAGTGGTTGAATATTTTTCACTGGATTTGGACAAAACATAAATGTGGACTACCGTGGCGCAGATGGGTAAAGTAGATAATCTCTTCTTTTGCTTCAATTCTTTGCATATAGTACAAGTGTTGAATTCCCCAGTAAAACCCTAATATAGTCAAAAAGTTCCACCTTTCAATATGCTCCAGTATGTACACATAGCCTACTTGATGTTCTATCAAACTTTAAAAAAAAAAGTCTTTAAATATATCAGAGGTTCATGCTGACCAGTTTGATTTCCCTGTGGCAACAAACTCTCAGTTTATTTTGTTGATCCTTTTTTTCGGTGCTACCTTTCATACGTTAGGCTCTGGCGCCCTGATACCAAGAAAGCGTTGAAATACACATGAAAACTGGGCCTATGCATCAGGAATATACTTCTTGAAAAGACTCTCTGTTTTCAAAAGCGCTCTAACTTGAGAGTTCATTATGCTGCTGTACAATAGCAGACTATATCTAACTTAACAAATACGAATGATAATGGTGAAAACAATACACTGGCAAAGTCTATATTCAGTTGTAATTCTGCAAAATTCTGCAATCTCTGTTGTAAAATAAATTTAGGGTGGAAAAAAACACAAATTCTTGTTTAAAACTGAGTAACATGTTTGTTTAAAATACGAAATATTCATGCAAAAGCGTTACATGAACAATATGAGCACTGTTATACAACTGTTACTTCAGTGTGCAATGTATAGTTAGACATATGCCTTGGATGGGATATGCAGTGATTGTTTACCAACGCCCTATTATTCATACGGAAGAAGCCAAAGATTAACAGGGGGGTTTCAGCAAAATGCCGGTAACCAATGACCTGCTGTGTGCGTTCACCTATGAGTTGCTTAAGACAGTTCTTAATGACTGATATTGATATATGGTAATTTCTTTACCGGATCACATGACACAATTACCTCAAGAATCGATCAAGATGAATTGCACGTCAGCCTACGTTTCCGATTTTTTCTCCCTCACGGGTCCTGTCCACACGCCTATGGTGCAATAGATGGACAAAGTTTAACTCACTCAAGCTGCCTATTCCTTTTCTCTACCGCAAAAGGGAGATATGACGGAGTACGATGATCGCAGCAGCTGCGCGTCAAATATGTATTTGCCGAGTTGCACGTATTATGTATCAGCTCCTGATTTTTCGTCTGTCTCGTCGTTTTTACCGCAGACTACGTCGTGTCAAGTTAATTTTCCCTATTCTTCCAACATAGCTCAAGTCCAACCTGTTCGAGAAGTGTCTTTCAGGGACTATGGACTGGATCACCCGAGCAAATGGCATTACAGGGGCAATTATGCTTCCTACTACTCGTCGGACGAGATAATGCATCGAGATCTAATCCAGTCATCGAACAGAGCGGAAATGCTATTTAAAAACGATTCATTGTACAGTCACCACAGTGGCACCAACTCGTCCTGCAGTTTCTTCACGAATGTCGGTAGAAACGGTGTACTTCCTCAAGGATTTGACCAGTTTTTTGAGTCTGTTAACTCTGAGAAGCCCAGCCCTGAGCACTCCAAACAAAAGACAGAGTCCAGTGTCCCCGGAGATGCCGCATGTAATAAACAGTCTTCAGATACCTCAGAGCAGTCGAAACAAGACTTAACCGACAACACAGAGGAGGAATCTTCAATATCAAACTGCGGGGATGACAAGAACAACGGCTCAAGTAGGTATACGCATTGTAGGGCGCAGAGCTGGTCCACTACTTTGTCAGACCGGTTTTATGTGCCGATTTATAAGCATGCAAAGGTTTTTATATACCCAATAAGATTTACTTTGCTGTTGTAAAAACATTTACGATGGGAAAGCGCTTTAGGTGGCTGACTGCAATGGTAGCGATGTATCCTATATTTAGAAAATGTGTTGTGGCAAGTATCGAATCAGTCGAGTTCAACCAAATCCTTCCAAACTGGAATAGCCTAAAACACGTTTTCATTAATATTTAACCGGCACGTTGGTCATTGTCAAGTACTTGATATGGATAAGAAATGATTTGAGTTTAAGAAAGTGAGTTTTTCACGAAACAATGTTACTTATTTTGAACGTAGAATCTGTCGTTGGTTGAATCATAGTATTGTTCTTGTGCGCGTGCGTGCGCGTAAGTGTGTGTGTGTGTGTGTGTGTGTGTGTGTGTGTGTGTGTGCAGGC
>JASCIP010000078.1:13596923-13607363 GCA_034783695.1 Sardinella gibbosa | reverse complement strand
TGGTCTAGTAATTATAAGGATGATGTTATCCAATAGCAGTATTGTACTCAAGATTCTCTGTAAATGTCGATCATAGTACAAAAGCATTAACAGTACTTAAATAAATGTATAAATATGCGAATATATCAATATTGGCAAATTCAAACAATTGGAGGCTACCTTATAATATTATAGGCTATAGCCTAAATAATAACAACATTTCAAAAACAGTAGGCCTACTTCTGATTAGCCGAAACACATTGTATCGGCATAAATAGAAATATAAAGTTGCATTTATATCATGTTTATTAAATATAACGTGCTATTAAGTGAATGTAAGCTGCATAAAACAGTTTACACGACACTGGTATTGTGGGTCAATTGTCTAATGTTTTTAAGGTGCTATTAAATGAATGTAAGCTGCATTAAACAGAGTTTAGACGACACTGGTATTGTGGGTCAATTGTCTAATGTTTTGCCATAGCAGTGTATTTGAACTTTTCTCAGTTTAGCCTATTGGCTATTGTGTGATTGTGTGCTAGAAGCGCATAGCATATGGACTACAACCAAGAAAAGAGAAAGTTAACAAGAGTAGATCTGCACGTCATATAAATATGAAATATGCTGATCAGTAATTATGTTTGCGATTAGCGATGTAAAGCATAGACAAAGCTCGCGGACAGACACACAAACACACGCGCGCGCGCACAAACACACTGAGAGAGAGTACGAGAGAGACTGTAAAAAAAAATCTTTAATTGCAATAGCATCTATTTACATCAATATCTTTGGGGAACACAGACTTGAGCACAGAGCATTGGCATTGAGAGGCACTGACGGAAAAGACATGATGAAAAACCCATGTACTAGTTCAGGTGTAGGCCTATTTATTTAAAAAAGGAATCTACTATTTTCCTTTAAACCTCCATCACTTTTACAACAGGAAAGAGTTTACAAAGAAGATACCTCATCATTGCTAAAGTATAAACAATGTGTCAAGTCACTAAGGATGCAACATAGCTATGTAAAGCCAAGTAAAAAAAAAAATAAAACAGTGCATTTAAACTTGAACATGCTTTGGACAGTGTCCACAACATATCACATACAAGCCCAAAGTCCCTGCATACGATTTCATCGCATGCATAACATCTGTATCACCTTTCGTTTGTACAGAGTCCATCTTAAATTCACGTTCAATGTTCCAGTCCTGCAGTCCTGCAGACACTGGCAGCATAATGTTGATCTCTAGTCACCAGTCAGCTAGTAACATGCACACAATACGTATGGTAAAAGTCAGTGTTTCACGGTGTATGGAAGGCACGTGGAACCGTTTCTTTTATTTTATTTAACTTATTTTTGTAGGCTTCTAAATGGGCCTAACTGAAAATATATTTTCATGTCGATCAGTGTCAAATAACCAGTTTTACGCGCAGCTGAAACTGGCCTGCCTGCACTGTAAAAGCAATCCGAGCTCATACTACTATTCCACATTGTTTTAAAATAAGGCCTCGATCCTAGTTCACTGAATTATTCTTAAATTGCTTACGTTCTACTTGTTATAAAACACTCGGTTGCCGAGGCTGATTAGCCAGACAGTTTCCAATATCTTTAGCAGACTTAAACATATCGAGTTGGCCTATAGATGTTAAAACATAATTGCGCGCTATTGAAGAAAGTGTTGAATTAAGCAAAATTGAATTATATTCAGAAGTTCAAGCAAAGTGTTGGGAATGCCTCCTATCACCTTTACCATAGTACTGCTTCTAAGCAAACTTTTCTTCAATGCATTTAGCCTATGAATTTCCAAATAGTCCTCAATGCTACTTAAAGCGATTATAACACACTAAAGCTCAAGTCTACGTTTGCGTTTGGATGCAAAACACTCCACAAATAGAATAACACCCAGAAATTTCATTCCTTCTTGAACTTGGAATGGCCTAAACACAGTTGTAAAAATAGGCAGTTTCGACAGAAAATTTATATTTCTGCTTGTTTCGTGTACTTCAAGTTGCTGTAAGTCCCATAATGATTTCCTTTTTAATCTTGTATGCGTCAAACAGGAATGGAATGTTAAATACTGGCTTTTGTCCTGGTTTAGAATCAATTTCAAGTCCGTGTTCTAGATGTCGCTGTTGACCACGTCTGCAGATCCGAATCATGTGTCAAGGAGTCCACGTGATGGGAAAGGAGGCTGCGTCTCAAGGCCATTTTCAAATTTCATTGGTGAGATTGTCATGTGGTGGTGGAGAGGCACCCAGAGTTACGCGGGGGATTGTTTTGCTAGATATGTCAGCTTACAAAGGACACCTCTCTGCTCTTTAAAAAAATCCTCTCCAAAATGTCATTTCCCAATAGCTCTCCCGTTGCAAATACGTTTTTGGTAGATTCGTTGATTGGGGCTTGTAGAACAGACAGTTTTTATTCTAGCAGCAACATGTACATGCCATCCAATGCTGAAATGGGAACTTATGGAATGCAAACCTGTGGACTCCTGCCGTCTCTCGGCAAAAGAGGGGAAGTTAACCACCAAAATATGGGCATGAATGTCCATTCCTACATACCTCAAATTGATAACTGGGCAGATCCGAGCAGGTCTTGCAGAATAGAGCAACCATCCAGCCAGATGCCCACTTGCACGTTTTCACAAAACATAAAGGAAGAAAGTAACTGCTGTATGTACGACAAGAGGGCAAAGGACAGTTCGTCTGAGATTCCCGGGTACTCGAATATGATTCCAGAATCCTGCTCCGTTGACGGTCCAGAAATCCCTGTCCCTGGCTATTTTAGACTGAGCCAAACTTATGCGACTGGAAAAAGACAGGAATACTGCCACGAGACGACGAGCCCGAACACAACACTGGTGCAATTAAACAGAGTGATTCCAAAGACGCAAGCAACGTCTTTTGTGGACATTGAGAAGAAAATCCCCGAAACGCCACACAACCGGGAGACAAGACGGACACCTACCCCTGTGGAGAGCCCCGATCCAAAGTCACAGGAGGAGAAGAATTGCTCTACTGAAACCTCTGCCTCCAGCCCAGAATTGCCACAGAAGGAAGCGAAAGGTGGGTACAATAAAAGGATTAATCGCGTCGCGGTGTAATACGAACGCTCTAGCATCATAAAACCCAGTATAAAACACAAACAACCCGAAAGTCGTAATGTTTAATGAGAGCCTTACTCAGGTTGCAGTAAAACGCTTTACAGGAAACAGTTTTCCACCGGCCCGTGTTAGCATAAATATCTCTTGTTGCCACTATCTTTTGGAAATGCTGTTTCTTCTTCACACTATTCAAAATCTGATCATTTAAGATTTTACTGAATCAAATGTTTTCATTGATAGGTTGTAGAATATATGGAAATTTACTGAAACTAATTAGATGTGGTCTTTATACATCTTGATGTCTTGATATGGTTTTGTCAGAGAATCCTCTTATCCATTTTGCCGCTCGTGTGTCTTGTGAATAGGGGGGCTTAAAATACATTGTTGGATAATAATCATGCCATGAAATTGTGATATATTCTTTAACACATCCATAGTGGAGTCATAGGACGGATCATACGATTTTTATGTCTCTTTAACGAAACCAGTTAACCATTGTTCTATTCATTGCTTTTCTCTTGAATTTAAACGCGACTAGTAGGCTAAATATCAAATAATTCATGAAACTGCATGGATCTAGCTATGTGCATGTACTGTAGTGCAGCAGTAGGCTATCTAATACCTTTGCAGTGCAGAAATGTCTGAAGGCTTCATTCGACTGCCCTTTATGTGGATTTAATACATTCTGTTCTTGTACTGTTTCAGACTGCAAAACTGACACACCAACGAGCAATTGGTTGACAGCAAAAAGTGGACGGAAAAAGAGATGTCCTTACACGAAGCATCAAACCTTGGAATTAGAAAAGGAGTTTTTATTCAACATGTACCTGACTCGGGAGCGCCGCCTAGAGATCAGTAAAAGTGTCAACCTTACTGATAGACAAGTCAAGATTTGGTTCCAGAACCGCAGGATGAAGCTGAAGAAGATGAGCAGGGAAAACCGAATTCGAGAACTTACTTCGAATCTGACTTTCTCTTGAGCATGTCGACAAATGTATATTCCACAAACCTCTTCTGGTCCTTAAAAAAAGGATTGTCTGGAGACTATTGGACATTGTTTCTAGTTTTATTTTCCACTTTGCGATACTGTGATTGTTGCCATTTCATTTGAATTGTATTTTGGTGGTATTCTAAACGTGAAGCATTGTGTAATTTAAATATATTTCACAGGGTAACATTAATGTGGTATAGGTCTTAAATTATAGAAAATGACAGAAATTCATCTGCGGAGTGTTTTGGTATGGTCACATCGCCGCACGTAGACTGCTTTTTGATCCCCATCTACATTAATTTCGAACATGAAAGCACATCTACTGTTTGTAAGTAAATAGTAACGTCATTTCTCGACAAATTGAAAATATATAGGCCTACATTTCTTCTTACCACAACACTGTAAAAGTTCCTGTATAAAATGTGGTAGCCTATCCAATGTTAAAATGTGCGTGTAACTCCCAATGCATGTTTGTGGCATGTTTCTAGTAATAAATTGATTCTGTCAAAATAAATGTTTTCTCATTTTTTTGTAGGCTAGTTTCAAATATGTAGCGGCTCATAAATGCAGTATACCAAGATATTATCACTGCTGTAAAGTGTGCTGAACCAATGTGCGCCAAATCTAAAAGCATAATGTAACTATTAGTGGGCTATTTTCAAAACAGATGCTTTGGAGGTTTCAGTTGACACACAAGAATGTACAATAAACACCTAAAACATTGCCATGTAGACTATTATTAAGAATGGGCGAAATGTCTCTCATTTGAATAGTCTAATAGTTCTTCCAAATTAAGTGGACATATGGTTATCATGTTATTGTCGTGGAAATACGTTATTTTCATGTAATTCTTCAGCATACGTATGTGTTTCGACTGTATTAAAAACCTTTGAAGCGCAGTTGGATAGCCTATGGAGGCCTAGAATTAGGCCACAAGATCATTTAAAAAACGCCGCTTAAATGTAGCCACTGTCTCTGCATCTTGAGAGTCTTTTTTTGCTACTCTAGGCCCGATATTTCTGATTATTAATAGTGCATAGGGCAAGTGTATGTCTAAAAAATCTTAATTAGGCCAAAACAGTAGTGTCATGGGCACTAGTCTATATCTGCATAATTCTAAAGGTGGTTAAAATGCTAATTGTGATTGCCATGATATATCTATGGACAGATATCAATTATTTGAGTGGACTTTTTGTAGCTTATAAAGTCATTAAACGTTGAACAGAAGCAAACAATTTTCGTGACGTTTTACAGATTAGCATTTTCAGCCTGGCGTGAGCGCAGACACACAACACTGTCTTTCTCTCAGGGAGACACACACACCCAGACAAGTGCTGGGTCAATTTGTAATGAATTTGAAGTTGGTAACAAGGACGGTCAGTGTTGTGTTTGAAGATAACAGAATAGAAACACTGACATGTAAACCCATCCCAATCTACATAGGCCTAAATTTCTGTTATATTATTTCTGTATTATTTCTTCACTCTTCTGAGGAAAAAAAAACATGGGCCAGTGTTTTTCTTCGCTCGTCTGTTTCCTCAGGAGATTAACTGAGTAGTTTTATCTAGTTTGACTTAGCCTATGTCAAATGCGCAATCAAAGTTTGGGTATATCCACTCGTCGAAAAAAAGGGCCTACTCATCACAACAGTCGCTGAGCTACCTCACTGCACGCCAGAGCAAAAGAGAAAAGGGTTTAAGTTTTTTTCGTGTGTGAGTGTGTGTGTGTGTGTGTGTGTGTCTGTGTGTCTGTGTGTCTGTGTGTGTGTGTGTGTGTGTGTGTGTCAGATCTGCCCAGGCACACATATTCCCTTTTTACGCTCAGAGTCCGTTTTATTAAGGACACATTAATGTATAATCAAATGCACCTCATAAAAGTTTTATTGATGGACATAAAAACATTATGACCTGCTTCTTAATAAATACAATCAGTACACAAATATTACATCCTGTGTCAAACTTATAATTCCATGTTCACAAATGAACGAACAATCTTTCAATAAGAAGGAGCGAAGAATGTAAAATGTACGATTCTGCATTGAAACGTGGGTTCGTTATTTTACAGCATGTTATTACATTTATTTTACGAGGACTTACAAGTCAGTAGTCTATAAAATACTTTACAAGGGTCGAGTATATGACATACCTCCTGACGGTATCTTGTAAGATTTTACACATAGTTGAAATTATTTGCAGAGACATCAAGGATGAGTGTCGGTTATGAATTAAAAGGGTGTATTAATCTATGTGGGGAAAAAATAGTCCGCCACCCCCTTAATGCACCGAGACATTTTAAACATCAAATTCCACGGAATAGGTTTCAGATTGAGTTTGACAACCTTTAAAATTAAAGTACTCATCATATGTTTTCTAAAACTACGAAATCGAAGAGATCTGAAGATCAGCGGATTGATTTACTCACTGTATTGGTAAATATGATCACGTGATTCATGTAACCAATCGGTGAAGATGAAGCCAGCAAAAATACTATGATTGTTCAGAGGGAAGGTTTCCGTAACAGTGTAACCTTTTATATGACTGCGAAGGGATCCAAATATGTCGTCGAGCACAGCTCTGAGTAACTACTATGTGGACTCTATTATGGGACATGAAGCTGAGGATGTTTATGGCGCACGATATGTCCAAAGCTCCCACACTAGCTCCTCCAGGCCGTCAGGTGTCGGGGGAGAAAATGCTGAATTTTCCTCCTGCAGCTTTGCACCCAAGTCAGCCGTGTTCTCCACGTCCTGGTCCTCGGTTCACCCTCAGTCGACCGCTGCAGTGTCTGGGATATACCACCCTTATGTTCATCAGCCTCACATCGCAAGCACAGACAACAGATATGTGCGCTCCTGGATAGACCCAATCTCGAACCATGTCGCTTTTTCCGGCTTCCACGCGAACAGTCGACAGTACAGCGCTAAGCCTGAAAACACACCGAAAAGGACCGAGTGCTCCACGTTTGAAGCCGAGAGCCCGGGCGCTCCCGAATACACTTGTGGAACGGTGGCAGAAAGCGCAGATAAAGCCACTAAAGATCCTGTTGCCAGTGATGTTTCCAGTCCTAGCGAGCCCAAAGACGAGAAGCAACAACAACTTGACCCAAGTAAGTAAAAGAAATTGCCCCGTGATTTACAGCCCTCAGAACTGTACGAGCAGGGTGTGTAAAACTGGAGTTTTACTAACCTATAAAAGTGTCTGGGCTCTTTCCATGTGCTGAGAAAGTGTCCACGGCTGTAAATTGGTATTTACTATGAAACTGGTAATAGGGTAACTATATAAGCAACCGCGCATATGCCCATCATTTAGCCTACTGTTTTGTAAACAGGAGCCGATAACTATAGTTTGGTCATTCTTTCTAGTAGCCTAGGCCTATAGCTTTAAGTAGGGCTGTTGAAGTTGTTGATTTGATTTGGCCAGCATTCATCCATTTCTGTCTATATATCTCCCTTATAGGTAACCCAGCAGCTAACTGGATTCATGCACGTTCAACAAGGAAAAAACGCTGTCCTTACACAAAATACCAGACTCTAGAACTGGAGAAGGAATTCCTCTATAATATGTATTTGACAAGAGATCGTCGCTATGAGGTGGCTCGAATTCTCAATTTAACCGAGAGACAGGTCAAAATCTGGTTCCAGAACAGAAGAATGAAAATGAAAAAGATGAACAGAGAAAGGGGCAGCAAAGACCAACTGTGACAAATCCCAGGCGCCTGGCAAAAAGTGTTTCGTCCTTTTTATGTATGTGTTATCACTTGTTGTGTTTAGAATAAAACGCTGTTAGGGACCTAAACTGTTGTTAAAGTTCTTTGTTCTGCCACAGTTTAAAGCGATGGGGCTGACGAGCAACTTTTCTTTGCTATTAACCCCCAATCATTTCATATTGGAAACATATGGATTCTAATTCTTTATCTGAACAAGGATGTTATCTTAAGGAGCCTGATGCCTACCAAAAAAGATGCTCAGCGATGGTTCATTTTCAGTATTCTACATTCTTCTCTGCTATTGTAAGCATTAGAAACTGTTGAACTGTACATTTCGTGTAATTTAAACTATTTTGACAGTGCAAGATGGAGACGCATGTGGCAACTACTCAGTCTTGGGGAAAAATTAAAAGCATGCTTTTCAGATTGAGCCAATTAAGGGTCTCTTGAAATATCGTCTAAGAATTTCTAAATGTGTTTATAAATAATTGCTCTGTAAATAACATTACACATTAGTATGTAGCCTGCCACAAATTAATCTACAGGCCTATCATTTAAAAATATGTTTCCCCAGAAAGAAAACTTCAGTGAAAAAAGAAATTCCTGATACCGATATCTAAATGTTAATGGAGTTTTGTGCACACGCACAATGGTGGCCCACACACTTTACCAGCAAAATTACAAAATGTTCACTGTGCAGGCCACTGCGAGTAGACTTTGTATTTGAAGGAAGTCGCAGTCACCAGTTGTTGTTTTTTTTTTTTTGCTATTATTAACGTAATGCTGTTTTACTATGACAAAATGTTTTTTTTTCCTGTTATTGGTGATTATTTAAATTGGTAGCTGTAGCTTTCTTTCTGAAACTCATTTGGCTAAATGAAAACTTGGTATCGCTGCGTTAAAAGAATGTTATGAAATTCCAATTGGGGGTCGGCTAATAGGAAACTAACGTTGCTGGACGAGGTTGCACTGGCATTGGCAATAAAGTGTTTGTGATTGGGAAAGGTGTTGCACAGTTCCCCCAATTTATTGTCAGACCTGTACCCATAATTGCTTTAAAGCAGGAAGAAACTTGGTCCAATAAAGTCATAGAGATGGCTAGACGTCTGGTCTAAATGAGTTTATGAGCCAAGGCTGTAATTGCACCCCTCTTTGAAACCGTCCTACTTGGGTGTTTGTGTCTGTTGCTGACAAACAAAAATGCAGACACGCTGCTGTGGCGTGTAAATTGTCTGTCAGCGAGCCTGAAAAGAAATCATCCCACAATACAGAGAAAGTCACGTTTATTCACCAACTACATTTCCTTTCCAGGGGAGGAAAAACTTCACATTGACTCTCCTTTAAAATACGCTTTTTTGGTTTGTTTTCCAAAATTGATAAATAGGATAGGCTACTGCCAAAATACCCAGTGCATGCAATGGAAAGAAGAATTTGTTGTCCTCAAAAGTAAGTTACATGTAAATTAATTATTTTAGTGTGGGCCTGCTACCCCATCAGCATTAAATCGTAGAACCAGCCTTTCTCTTTTTTTCTCCTAAAAAAGTCGCTGCCTTCACTAAGCCTAATTAGCCCAGGTCTTGTGGATTAGCTTACCGACCCAAAGACATGTCCTAACCATGCCTGCCTTCACTCCTTGAAGAAGGATGTTGGGACTCATTTATTAATGTTCAGGGAATCATTTCCACTAGAGGGCAATGTGGCTCTATACTACTGAACGGAAGACCTCTTTAAACTGGCACAAAGTAGCCTACCAACGAGCACAAGGCTGTCATTCTACAAACGGGAATGGCCTGTCTACATCGTATAGCCTAAATTGAGTTTTGATTCGTTTTTTTGGTAAAAATCATGATGTATGTATTTGTTTCTTTTTTGTGGCTAGGCCTTAACTTATAGTTATTATTTTATTTTTTTATGGTTTTGTAAATGAACAACCATGTAAAATTACTTCTTTAATAAAACAAATAGTTTTAAAAAGCTGCGACACATGACTCTAATATTTAATAGCAACATTTCCCTGAGTGAATCTTTTTATCGATCAAAAATATTCTATTAGTTCAGTCTGTCCTGTAACCTTTTGCGGTCTGTCAGCGTCAGATTGGCTTTCCTGGCTTTTACAACTGAACTATTCCATTAAGGAAGCCGATAGCCTACAGCTTGTGTGAAATGTCGAGGTACTGCTATATTGCCATCACAAACTCTGCCAAAAAAAAAAAAAAACTTGGTGTTGTTGTTGTGAACGACACCCTGACATGGTCTGCATGTTTTTCTTTTTCAAACTAGGTTGTTAGGGATTAGATTCGATTAGATTAAATTGTCTAATCTTCTCAATCTTCGTCCCTGTCCCTTGCGTTTTTGATGCGCTGTGTATGTTACCCTAGGCTTACTACACAACTGGGCTATTTGTAATGTCCTGAAAATAGTGTCCTTGCTGGAGACAATATGAATATGAAACACATCATAGCTGTGGTGTTGTGAGGCATTTTGTGAACACTGTGGTTTGTAGTATATTTTGAACTTTCAATATTAAAGACACTGAATAATAATACAACCTAAAAAAGATACCAAACGAATCAGATAGCTGAGCTTTCCAAATATGCATGTTATACCGACAGCTTGGCGCGCGCGCGTGTGTGTGTTTGTGTGTGTGTGTGTGTGTGTGTGT
>JASCIP010000078.1:13565914-13576038 GCA_034783695.1 Sardinella gibbosa | reverse complement strand
CACACACACACACACACACACACACACACACACACACACACACACACACACACACACACACACACACACACACACAGTTGCTGTATTTACTAAATACAGATATAATAATTACATGTGCATGAATTAAATATGTAAAAGGAAACCTTGCCTCGCTGCTCATTTAAATCCCAATAACACGATTCTGTCAAGCTTTCCTTTCTATCACTCAAAGACTAAAACGATTTATCAAAATCACACAGCGGATATTAACTTCAAGGACGGATAATTATGCCTAAATTTGATCACCAAAAAACGACATTTCCATCAATATTTCACTATTTTATTCAGCTGCAAGAAAGTTACAAAGACGTCTATGTAACAATGAGCATGTGCTCACTGAGAGAAAAAAGAAAGGGGACATTGTACTGGCCAAAAATGCTGATTCGCTTGCCAGTCTTCCATTTTTGCTCAAAGGGGTTCCTTGGGCGCAGGTTAAATTTTAACCCTCTTTGTTGCGTTTTTGCCTGTCAGGCTCTGAAAGCGAAAGGTTTAGATGGTGAAGAAAGGCAACCATATGATTAGGCTTGTCAAGATTTGGCAGATTTCAGAATAAGGGGTTTGTCAGGTGAAGGGGGTGGACTTACTTAAGATCAAATACATCAATACTGCTCCACCACAAAAAATGTACACACCTGTAATAGCACTGATGTCGATTACATGTGTCCGCACTTTATGGAAAAGTAAAAAAAAAAAAAAACCTTCTAAAACACTTCTAAACCTCGTCCAACAGATTGTTTTTGGATTTCTGCTGCAATTACAAAATGAATGTGTTCATTTATCTCTTTTAATGAAAATGGAATTGCGTACTTAAAGTCAAACACGCATAAACGTTTTATTAGGAAAAAAGAATGTGTCATGATTAAAGCAAAACGAAATTGGGTAGTCCGAAGTCTTCTTTAAATAAAGGGTCACCTGAGACAAGAAGGAGTGTTAAATTTGAGGTGCTTTTGCGAAACTGTTGAGTCATGAAAACCGGACCATGCACGGTTGTTTTGATGCGCCAATATTGATGTAATTCTAGCTACATGAGATCTAACACTATCTAATGTTTTTACAGATCAGAGGATAAAAAACCTGTGGGAAACTCCAATCACGTGACAAAGGCGCTGATGCCATTGGACAGAAGTACGCAAGCCCCTTCAGTTTGAATCTTCACGATGCAGAAAACTACGTACTATGACAACACTGGACTGTTTGGAGGCTACTCTTACCCCAAGTCTGATTCCTACAGTTATGGCACATCCCATCAGCCTTATCCGACGTCCAACATGGAAAATGAATATCAGGGTCCAATTTGCCCCATGCAAACAACATCTGTCCGGCCACCTGCCCATAAGAACAGTGACCTAAATGGCAGCTGTATGAGACCAAGTTGTAGTCAGGGCAACAGCCAACCAGAAAGTATTGGTGAACAGCCCCAAGCACCACCTTTGGCTGCCTCCTCACCCAACTCCAACACCACTTCATCTCAGAAAAAGAAATCCCCAACCAACAATGCTTCCAATACTGCCAACCCTACCATTACAAAGCAAATATTCCCATGGATGAAGGAGACCAGGCAGAACTCAAAGCAGAAGAGCAACACTGTTGCAACAGCAGGTATAAAAAACTGTGTATAGTTTGCATGTAATCTAGCCTACTGAGTTACACTGAGTTGTTATTTGATGTAACGTTACATGGTTGCCTTCAGACTACTCTCCTATTTAATCAGCTACTGGCAATTAAGGGTTTAACATTCTCTCAGTGGTTACTCTATTTGGGCCTGGATGTTTTGACGCAAAAGATTTAGACCGTTTTTGGAGGATACTCCTTGTACATAAGGACATGATATGGGTGGACATTGTCAAGAACTAAGAAATGTTTTCATATGACTTTTGTGTCTTGGCGTCAAAGTTATGACTTTCTGTTTGAAGTCCATATTTCATGATAGTGAGCAGTATTCATATCAGTAGCCCACCTTCACTTATGCTCGAAATCTATTTTGCAGGTGAAACCTGTGACGATAAGAGTCCACCAGGACCAGCTTCCAAGCGGGTGCGCACGGCCTACACAAGTGCCCAACTGGTCGAGCTCGAGAAGGAGTTCCATTTCAACCGGTATCTTTGTCGTCCCCGAAGAGTGGAGATGGCTAATTTATTGAATCTAACTGAGCGCCAAATAAAGATCTGGTTTCAAAACAGGAGGATGAAGTACAAAAAGGATCAAAAATCCAAGGGGATAATGCACTCTCCCCTGGGACATTCTCCGGACAGAAGCCCACCGTTAAGTGGCCCGAATCATATTGGATATTCTGGTCAGCTCCCAAATGTAAACAGTCTCACCTATGATGCGCCTTCGCCTCCGTCATTCGCTAAGCCACAACAAAATATGTACGGCTTGGCGGCGTACACAGCACCATTGGGTGGCTGCATACCACAACAAAAAAGGTATCCTAGCACAGATTATGAACACCACAGCATGCAAGGCAACGGAAGCTTTGCCAACGCTAATTTACAAGGCAGTCCAGTGTACGTTGGGGGGAATTTCGTTGATTCCATGCCAGCTTCAGGCCCCATGTTCAACCTCGGCCATCTCCCCCATCCCTCATCCGCTAGTGTGGACTACAGCTGTGCCGCTCAGATTCCAGGCAACCACCACCATGGACCCTGTGACCCTCATCCCACATACACAGACCTCACCTCTTACTATGCGTCTCAGGGAAGGATTCAGGAAGCGCCTAAACTAACGCATTTGTAAGGATTCCATTGGTGTGCCCAAGCGACGTTTCGCTCTTTTATTACCTCACTAGTTTAAAAGTAATTTATATAACTACGCTCCCAGAGAGTCATACATATTACCCCGTATTGCTATTGATATTACTATTACTGCTATGATTGTAATTATTTTTTAAAAATAGCTGTGGTCCATTTCTATTGACTGTTGATGGTGCGCGCAAGGGAGTGTTTATTGTCAGTTGTTCCATTTTCTAAGAGCAATGCGCAATATAAGGAACATTTCATAAGGTATTAGCCTACTTGAAGGTAAGTCCTGTAGATCTGACAGTATTAGACAGCCATCTTTAGAGGATGAAATTTGTAGAATAATATAATAAAAAACATGGGCTCATTGTTAAGTCGTCTGGTCAGGCATCTGTACTCTGAATCTGTTCCTCGTTCAATACACTTTTATTTATTTTATTTTCTTGAAACTGTATGACAAACATATATTGCAACTGATTGTAATATTTATTATTTAATGTTTTTTTGTATCGCACATTATTTATCATATCATCTAGGCTATTTATATGAACATATGTAGAAAATATGCACCGTTTCCTGGACAAATTCCTTAGATGTCAAAATCATCAAACGGCTCCAAATAATTTGGATATTTTGAACAATGGTGTTGGGTGGTGTGTTTTGGTGTGAAGAGTTCCCAATTGTTAATCCGGTGAAACTGAGCAAGGAGTCATTGCAATCATTACATCCAATTCAGATTCTGTTGGTAATACACCAGCATGTCATTTTCATTTCTACTCAAATCACTCAAGATGAATGTTATTTTGTAAGGTGGATGGTCCATACATAAAAAAATGACGAAACGGTAATGATATGGAAATGTTATATTTTATTGTGTTACACATTTTGTAAATAAAGTGCTTAAATTAAAGTTTATGTCTAATGCCTCCTTGTTTCTAATGACAATAAAACACGTGTAAGTCAGCACTGATAGAGGCATTTTTGTTACTGCTTTATGGCATTATAGAATGGACTATCAAAGAAGACGACGCCATTTTGAAAGCAAAATTGATGGTAAACAATGGAGGTGGTCCAGCTCTTACAACCAATTGCGCGCGAGTACGTGTATGGTTGTGCTTTCATTCAGCAAATTCTGACACAATTATTTTATGATACAGATATTACACTACACAGTAAAAAGGGATTTAGCTGAGAAATCACAGCAAAATTGCCCACTGTGCTATCCATTTTGTTTGCCCATAATTGCTAGATTATGTGATGGGAGAAAAAATGCACAGCAAGGATGGCGCTTTATAATATAGCCAATTAATTCTTCATTCTTATTGAGCAACTTAACTTAGACTGGCCAAATCTTCATTGCCCACTCAGGAATAAATGAACTCTGGGTTTGAAATAAAGAGAAAAGTGAAATATCTTATTACCTAGTGCTTTGTTGCCTAAGCCTATATTTTTCAACTCTTGGTGTCAAAGTGTCCTTTTCTTTTGCCACTCATGATCCTGAAAACCCATTTTCATATAACATAATAAGTATTTTTTTTTCTCAGTTGTTGTTTTTTTAGATGTTTATTAGACTAAGGTTTCCACAACATGACTGTGCACTGTATAAAGATGAAAGCTCTATTTCAAGAGATGCTAGCAGCAAGCAGGGAGAACCAGCAAGCCGTGCACTCCCTCTTCCCCCTAGCGAGACATTTCAAAGCTCATTAATCAAAAACTCGTCGCTTTCAAACTCGCCACTGATTCCAGCTCCTCATGAACAAAGCTTTTGCATTCTGAACTCTGGAAACACATTTCAAACTGAGAGAGGCCAAACTTTGCCCAGGGAGCAATGATGACAGCATGATTTTTGGTCGCTTGCATCCATGATTGGGAAGGCTGAGAGATCGTGAAGGTTGTGAACCAACAAAATCTCTCGCTTGATACGGATGGAACCGACGGTGGGTACCCTATCAATAGCCATACCTTATCCATACTTATACTCAGCACAGCTGCAGATTGTTTATAATATATGAATGTAACGATTTATTAGCCTGTATTTTAACCGAAACCACGTGTAAATGTACCTTTCCATTGTCTTTTACGATATCTATTTAGCCTTGACAAATACAAACCATAATAATGTGACTCATGATTTTTTTTTCTGAGATGTGTTTTTTTTTCGAGGGGTTTCCCTTGTTTTCCTTCCCACAGCGTTTTATGGCAGCCATTTTAACCGTCGGTTATTATGAAGTGGCATTGTGAGCTATATGCCAAGTGCCCCACTCTAGATCGAGAGAACATGGTTAATAACCTTGGTGGTCTTTCGGAATTAAGAGGAGACTTTAAAATAAATGTTAAGGAGGACACTCAGGGACAAATTCTGACATTTCAAACTGAACAACATCACAATTACTCCATGTATCAGCATCAATGTTTCAGATCCATTTGTTCAGTATTGTTCGGCATCAGCTTTGCCCGCGGCACACATTTGGGGAGGCGTAAGCAGTCTAGTTTCTTTCCAACTGATTGATGCTCGGCACTGAATGATACTTCACCTTACATTTCAGGACTCTGGTAGGCTACATGGACGTGGCTGCCTATCATCAGACAAACCAAAATCTTGACAGCGTTTTGAGGAGTGCATATTATTAAAGTGGGATTTGTCATACGGAGTTCGTAGATATACCTTGACCATGGCTAAGACAGTTTGGTTTGATCTATTACTTACAGCATAGGCCTATGGATTACCATTACCATTACTCTGTTTTTTGCTTGCTCTTCCTATAGAAATTATGTTACTTAAAGGATTTGTGATGTATGTTTGACACGTTGTATTAAACATTTGTATTGCATACATAATCGATTTGTCATTCCTTAATTACTTTATTCCAGTATTAGGCCTAGTTGTCCTTAAGAGGTATCAGTGACATGGGGATGGCGCAGTGCATCTATATATCCAAAGTGATAGGCCTATATAGAAACATTCATGAGTTAATAGGAAAGTGATGCCATAGGATGAATGTTCAACCTTATGAATATCTTTGTTGCGAAGTGCTCAGAAGAGTTGGTCAGGCTAAACATTGTTGAACCAGTTCATAAGTCTGAATATTGCTATCACAGCTATTACAAAGACTCAAAACAACCATAATAGGCTACTGCATCATGTTTTTGGGGAAACTGACTGATGTAGAAGAAGACAAATGCAAAACTGAAATAAATAGTTGGCTTCGAGAAAGGGAGTTCCATGTATGACAAAGAATTGGAGTTGTAACCACAGTTTTAGTCGGTTATTTAAGCCTGAGTGTCCCGCGACTTTTTGTGGATTGGATAGACATGGAGTTGCCATTGCTTTTGTCGTTATCAGCAGTGGCCTAAAAACAAATTTGCCATAGGAGATTACACAAGCTGGTAAAAAAAATCTTATGAGTGTTATAATAGGCTCTTGGGGAGGCAGTTTAGTCATTTGCATTAGTTTTGTAGTTTACAGAAAATGTATTCGTTTTGCCACTACAGTTGGCATTAGGGTGGCGTACTGCGTGGCTTGGGGGTCATCAATCACTGATTGGCCACGATTTTCCTAGACAGCAGTTTCTTCTCTTCCGAGAGGTAAAGCCAGATGGGGTGCGTTCATCTTTCTCTCAAAAGGCTGGCTCCTCTGAAAATGGAAAGACACCCGCTCAAACTGCAATTGACTATTCACCAACACCATGTTTCGTGCAGAAAACGAAAGTGTAGTGGATTTTAGAGGAGTTATAGAGTGCGGGGGCCAGGATTATTGGAATCTAATGGTCTGCTTTAACGTTACAATAACACAATTAAACAAATTTTGAATATTCTGGCCATTCACAAAAGATACGAAGGCCAACAAACATTTTAAGAGAATGTTTTTTGTATAACACTTGCTGCGTGTGGTTGATTCAGAAAGAGTAAATGTCACACTAAACTACGAACTTCTACACAATGAAATTTGGGACAATCACATTCCCTACAAACAACCAAAACATAGCGGATAAGGCCTGAGCTTTTTGAATATTCTCCTGTGTATGATTAGGCTTCATTAAAACATTTACGCCGACACGTGCTGGGTAACTATGTGGTGCAATAAAAAAGTTAGCACTTACTCAGCAGTTATATTGAGCTTGCAAAAGCATATCTTTTGTGAAGAGTGAAGAAACATCGCACCAGGAGGCAAGTGCACGCATAAACAGGATATTCATCTGTTGCCTCTGATTGGGCAGAGTTGGAGAAGACCACGCCCGCTGAATGGTGGGAAATATTTACATGTAGAGCTTAGGAAGTACAGTAAGTAATGAAGACCAGTAACGCCCGCAATCATTCACCTTTTGACCAACTAGTGAAGGGACACGATGAACTCATTTGTAGATTACTTCCCTGGCAGCGACATGAAAGCATTTACAGCAAAATTTTGTCACGTGGAGGGCAAGCCCTTAGCAGCAGCAGCGCACTATACAGAGACTCCTGAGAAATACGCGACAGGTCTTTTGGATCATCTTAACAGCAGCCGGTTGTCATCTGAAGCGAACGACAGAGCTTCCAATTCAGCTGGGTGCGAAATTGATAACTTTGGCTATGGACTGGTTCATGCCGTAGCTTATGGATACGGCGGCAGCTCGGGAAACGGTAAGAAGAGTGTCCAATGCGTTAACCACGCATTATCATGGGACGGGTCGTATCAAACGCAGAACTTCCAACACGACTTAAATGAATACGAGCCGCAAAACTGCACGTTTGCTCGGGAGTCCTCTCTCAGTTGTCATAGCTTATTGCAACCCCAAGAGGTTCGGAAACAGGCTGCTCCTGATCAAGCAATTAGACAAGTGAACGCCAGTACATTTGATTGGATGAAGATAAAAAGGAGCAATCAAAAAAGTAAGTGTTTCAAACTTAAGTTGTGCATGTGATTGATAGATAGATTGATTGATTGATTTATTGATTCATTCATTTTATGGAAGTTGTAATATTGTCCATGTTTACTTTCAGGCAAGACACCAGACTATGGGCAGGGAAACGTCGTAGCAACTCCACGAACAAATTTCACAACTAAACAGCTTACAGAACTGGAGAAGGAATTCCATTTCAACAAATATCTCACCAGGTCAAGACGAGTAGAGATAGCCCATAGCCTGCAACTAAATGAAACCCAAGTGAAAATCTGGTTTCAGAACAGAAGAATGAAGCAGAAGAGAAGGGACAAGGAGGGCTTTGCTACTTCATGCCAAAGTGTGAAGAATTCTGATTCGTCTTCCTCATCTGAGTTTAATTCCCCCATATCTACACCACCTGGTTCTCCAGCCACTCTGCATTTCAGCTAAAAGCAAAACTGAAGAAATGGACTCTCTTTGTTGCTGCTTTAATAACTTTTTTTGTAATGCAAAGTGCCCTCTGCACTGATGTATTAGTTTATAAAATAATTTAAGTTAAAATAAACCTTTGTGCCTTATACAATTTGCTGCTTTTAAAAAAAAAAAAAAAAAAAAAAAAAGTAACGGGATACATTTTTGTGCCTTTGCTGTTGTGGGAAATGTGTGAAGGCCTCAGTCTGAGAAATCATCCAAAATCTTGAAGCCTTGATTAACTTACCTTGATGCCTTGATTAATTTGCCTTTATACTTGAAAAGTCCAAAGATTTGATGTAAAAGCTCTTAGACAAGCATCTGCTCATTTGTATCGTGCCAGGTTCTCCTCAGGAAAGTTCCACTGCTTGCTGAAGTATGCACTAAGAAACTCAGGTTCAGAGGTTAACTTGGCTTTTGCTCTGCTATTTTTTTTAAATGATAACTAAATCACTTATACATGCTTTGTATTATTTAATGAGAAGACAAATTCATGATTGTTTTGTAACAGAGATGAAACACTACTTGCATTGTCATAGTACTAAATCTAATCCAATGCAAAACAGGTGAATCATGTTTTGGCCATTTAATACCACTGTCTTTTACTGGTTTGTTTTTACATATTCAATGCAGTGTACACCTGTAGAGACAGTGAAATTGAGTTTTTGATTTACTCAGATTTTTTCTTTGATTGCTTCTGATTTGCACAAAATGAAACTCAAGAGTAGTGGCAGTGTTTCAACTGATGGATGACAACAGTGATCTTGAGTAGTGTTGCTTGCATAATAGGCCTATGTCTTGTGCCTATTACATTTTACTATTTTGCCTATTACAAGGTTATTGCACGTTTTCTTTTCAGTGGTGCCTTCTTCCTTTCAGTGAGATCAGTGAGATGACCCAAGACATCTGAAAACCACATGTACATTGGAACAACATTTGCCATACCAAAATGATGTTTACTTGACGCGACAGGATCGAGAACTTATTATAATGTAATGCAGATGAAATGAGGTTGTGAAAATGAGTTTCATAAAAAATGTCACTGTTTATTGCTTGTTTATTTTATTTGACAGTTTGACAATATATGAACATTCACTGTAATTTCCCTTTAACATTGAAACTTTGAAATGCCGAAATAAATGGAAAATTCTGACCACAAACTACTTTGAACTATATAAATCTTATTGGTTTTGTGCTTGTAGATTCAGTCAACAGTAAATATGTCAAAATGAATGCTTAGTATTTTAGATTACAGTCTCACTTTAACTTAAGCAGACTTTGTTGCACATCAGATCTAAAATGTAAAGTCATTTTGAGACGTTGGTTCCATCCCAATCTACCCTTAACACAATACTGCTAAATGGCTATCAGTATATCACCATCTTGCCTGCCTGCCTCAACAAGACCAAACCCCACACCATCCCAGCGTTGTCATGAATGCTAACTATCCATCCTAGACCTCCTTGAAAGACAAAGCATTCTGGGTATGTGGGTGTCAGGCACCCCTACCCCTTGTCTTCTCTCACAGAGTGATTTATATGTGCATGGTCATTGTCAGCAACCCTTCTTTTCGCATGTATTTTACTGTATATAACGTGCCTTACTGAAGTTTATGGTTTGTGTGTGTTCATTGTAAACTGTGATTGTAACATTTCACTGCAGTTACATTTTACCTAATAAAAATCTTACAAAACAAGCAAACAACACAATCTTGTTGAAATGAAATGATCTAAAGAGAACAGTTCTTCTCTCTACACTGGATCTCAACCAAAAAAAAAAACGAAAAAACTTCCCTTCTTAGGAGACATGATGCGCAGTAACGAGAAGGTAAGAGATCCCGCGTCCATCTCAGCCAAAGCCAGGTCACAAATGTAGATCATTCTGTAAAATATGGCTTCCATCACACACGAGTAAACACTGATCTAATTGCGAGCTGGTGATTTGTGGGGTCCGCAGGAGCAGGGTGTCCTCCACAAAGGGGAGTGTGGGGGGGGGGTGGTCTGTGAGTGCTCAG
>JASCIP010000078.1:13337708-13352617 GCA_034783695.1 Sardinella gibbosa | reverse complement strand
ATGTGGAGGGCAATGTTCCAACCTTTGAGTCTAATGTAGACTTGTTTTGAACAGCTGTTTCTCGGACCTAATGCCTGAAATGTATAGCCTGCATAATATGTCTGCAATAGTATAGCCTATAATATTTAAAAATGCTTTGGGTGATTGGAGAAGCAAAAAAAAGTGTGATAGAATGTAGCCCATTCACTATTTACCAGTATCAAGTAATCAAATAACTAAGTAGGCTAACTTCATCTCTCTCCAGTAAACATCCAACTCTGTAGGCCTGTTGAAATGAACATCTGTTGCATGCCTCACCTGAGAAAACTGTAATAGACAACACTAAAGTTAGGAGCAATGATAAAATGAAAGGAGACAAAAAAAATCTTCAAGGAATAACTCCAGTGAGGCATGGCATTGTATATTCAGATGTGGACACCAGGTGTGATTCTAGCTGCTCTTTGAATAAACAATAGCCTATATGGACAGAAAAGTGTATTTTCCAGCCTGATGTAGTGAATATGCTATAGGCCTACACATGCAAAAATGCTAGTGGAAAGGAGAGAAAGGTATTTATGACTTCTTGGAAACAACTTAACAGCTATTTGAAATACTCTCTCTCACTCACACACACACACTCTCACACACACACACACACACACACACACACACACACACACACACACACACACACACACACACACACCTGATATGCATCTGGTATGTTCACGGTTTCACCATGTTCTGCGACATATCCAATTATCCCCTTCCCCCAAGGAACCTGAACTTCATCCGAATTATTAAATGATGGCAATACGGTGGTCCCTGCATGCACATCAAAGAATTTCGAGACCAGAGTCTTCTTGTTCGCTGTGCCCTCGACCAGAAACAGGGAACAGCGGTCAGCATCGACCATGATGCACACAAATACTAGGACTTTGTAACTCAGGCTGGTTAAATCCAAGTCATTTGATATGTCTTTCACTAGCTCCAGGAAGAACTCTCTTTCATTATGTTCCTTTAGATAATATTTGAAGTCTATGGCCGTGGAGGGATACTGGGGAATGTTGACGCGTGATTCCAGCAGGGCGCTGAGGATGTGAGCAGTTGTCGGAGGTAAGGAACTGGCTTTTCGCAGTAAAGCCCGTCTTCTCATACTTGTCAAGGGTTCCTGTGCTCTTGAGTTGACATGTTCATCGTATGTCCTGTTGGCATTGATAGCTTTTGATCTGGCAAAAGTTTTTCGAAGCTCTTTTTGCGATGCTCGCCTCTGCAAGCCATCTCCTTTGCTTGCCCAGCTGTCTTTACAAGCGTTATTTTTCTCTGGCTCTGTAGTGACATTAGCTGGTGTTTTACTTGCTTGATGATTTTTAAGCCACTTTTCCACCATGCTATATTTCCCTTTTCTGTTTAGATAGTCTTCGAATAACTCGGGGTGTTTGTCGAGAAAACTTTCCACGTCAGAAAAGACCATACTTGACATAGCCATGTCTTTTTGGTTTGTGGTTCGCAATGAACCTATCCAAGAAGATTCCACAGAGTAATTTCATTTATTTTGATGCAAAAAGTGAAGTAATATTAAATGCAATCCACGATGCACTGCTCTAAAAGTAGATGAAAACAATTGACCGTTATTGCACAAAATGCAATATCCGAGTGGGGAAAAATATATTCATACATCCGCTTCTGCAAGAAAGTCAAGCCTCGCGATCCTACTGGTGCTACTCACTTGTCTTAGAAGATTTCCCTGCGAACGTAACATAGGAAGGACGCGGTATATTTTATCCCAACTTCTGTAAGGTCCACGTTCTAATTCTGCGCCTCCCAGCCAGCATCATCAGCAAAGATCAGGGGAGCCCGCGAGCTGATCCAGCAACCTGCGTGACGTAGAAGGTGGCGATTGATAGTTTTCGCTGTATGCATGGTTGCCAGGTCTCAAATAATGTCCAAAACTATAAAACCGCCTGTTTGTGTGAGCACATGTTGAGATGGCTGTGCTTGTTTTTGTTTCTCTGTGTGCATTGCGGGGTGTAACCTCCACTTTGTTGCTTGATATTGCATGTAGCTACTGCCAGGCGATGACTACCATGCGCAACTGAATTAATTATGAAGCAGCTTAGGTTATAGCCAAACCCTACACAGAAAGCAGCAGAGTGAGGTACGATCCTGATGCTTCCCAGGTATCGGGTTGAAAGCCAAGGATAGCCGGCTGTTTTATCCTATGTGTGGATGAAGAGTCGTGTTATTATTATTATCGTAGACGCATTAGTCGTTGAAACATGCAAATAAAAGTCCATTCGCAATTGCGCGCTTCACATGGGAAAATTTGGCAACATGTCGACAAGCGTCATATTTTTCTTCCAGGTTAATTGCGCTCCTTGAGTGCACTGAAGTGTGAAACCCCTGATGGTGCAGATTGAAAATAAGGAGGAAGCTTTTTTTGTCGAACATGTTGCTTTGGACATCTTAAGCATAGGTTATATAGGGCTATAGAGACACATGTATTATGCTCTAGTAAGCATGCTCTATTTTCTGTTGAATGTTGTAAGTAAGCTCAGTGAATGATTTAATTTGGATACGTTAAGATGAGAAATATGGAGTATTCAAATTCTTCGTTACAATGATCCCATCAATAGGCTACTCTAAACCTTGGTTTACCGGAATGTTTTCATGAATGCGCATAGCCTGTGAGAATGAGCTGAATGGAGACGCTCACATGCATTGGTTCTCCTTGACTAAAACATGGTGTCACAGTGACCTCTGGTGGATCATATAAATCAAAGGCGGTCTCTCTGGAACAACAGGTGAGACCTCACCTCTCAGAGAGTGGGCTAATACACACAACACTGTAGCCTACAAACTTCATGCAATAAGAAACATACTGTATTTATTGGTGAAAAGTATCAGCAAAACAGGGAACGCAAACACTACCAGCCTAGCATAACCAATTTTACAGTACAGAAAACACACAATTCATTGTAGGCTATATTAGGCCTATGTGTAATTCTGATAGACTAGAGAATATATTGTTGATCTCGTTGATTTTGACATATGGGATTAAGACATTATTGTCTCTTGTGTATGTACATCTATGTTTAGGCCTATTATTGCTCTAATTTAGGGTAAGGGCTTGTTCATTATTTGTGGGCTAACACATTTGTTTATTTGTTTGTTTATTTATTTGGAGTTTCTGTGAGGTAATGTGTGGTGTGATGTCTGCATGATTGTTGCTCCTGTAATTTCCGACACTGCAATTTCCTGTTATGGATTATTGAAGGATCTATCTATCTATCTTTGCACAAATTGGAAACTTAGCATTCTATTTTGTTGAGTGTTTGTTGTTGGCTACTCTATATTTTTAAGTGTTACATTTTTAAGTTATATACACAGTTATTTAGATGTTTAACATCATCTTAATTTCTACTTTGTAATTGCTCATGTGTCGGCCAGAGCACCGAAGTTGTCTTGGCCACTGACATGCACTAACATGAGATCATTCCTTATAATGTCCACTAGATGGCAGGTTTTACCAATGTATCATTAGTAAGAGTAATTCACCCACTGGATTTTGTAACCAAAACATGCTTTAGCCTGCGTTGGAGGACACCTTGGCATTGTCTAGATGTCCTGACTTTCATACTTTTTGCGTCTGCATGTATAAGGCTACTACTGTCACAAGTATTCCATGCTCTAGAAAAGTGGGAGAGAAATGGAAAATCTCTTTACCATCATCAGAAACATGATTGTGGGTTTCTCACATCATGAATAAAAAAAGCTGAACTCACAACTGTTTAGGCCCATCTGACACACAAGCATAAAACCTGACATCAAAACCATTTAGCTGGTGAATTTACAAGTGAATATCTGACCTAGCAAAACAGTTCACCAATATAGTGGTTTGTTCATCAAGTAAGCAGAGTTAATTCTCACAAATTCAATAGCATCAATTTATTACCGCACATGTGGGGCTTTTGTCCATTGAACCCTTCAATGAATTCCCCAAAATCTATGACTTCTCCAGCCTTTCCATGATTTCCACATTAAGTCCAAAACACATTTGCCACAAGGGCCAAGGTTTGAGGGGGGAGTAATGGGACGGCTCCGTCAAAGGCAACAGGCTTCCAGTGTGACGCCGGAAAAAGAAAGCAGAAGCATTCTTGCCACTGGCTACAGAAGTGCAGGGCTCAGATAACTCCCCTTCCATTTACAGAGCAAGAATGTATACCAACATGTTGAATGCTGCACACACAAGAGACAAGGTAAACATCATTCTGGTGATAAAATTATTTATTTCAGACTACAGAGTAAGACCAATGAGACGGTCATAAGGCAATCATGACCAATATTCCTTGGGCAGGATAGGGCACATAAATTAACTGTTTGGCTCATCCGCAAACCCTCATAAATAAGACATACAGTTCAAATGACCATGTAAGACCAGAAAAAATGTTAAGACAGAAATGTTTCCTACACAATCAGGTTTCGGATTTACAAGGCATGTGAAACAGTTAAATAACTTACAAGCACCTGTTAAACCAGGGAATATAATTTACTCCTTCAAGGCGAAAGAATGAGACTAGGAGTCACATGATAAAGAACTAAATACCCATGCAATACTAGCATTGCTTATTGGCAATTTTCAGAGTCAGGGCATGAAGGGGAAGAAAAAAAAGGAACCATGAAGGTGTAACCCTGGTCAATTCAGAATTGTGTGTTCCTCCACATAAAAACAAAACAAACAAAAGAAAAAAAAAACAAGAGAATAAGACATGATGGTAGAACTGACAATATAAAAGTAAATACAATATAACTTATGAAGTTGAACTCTTCAGGTATGCTATGAGATCTGCTCGTTCTCCCTTCTTCTTAATGCCAGCAAAGATCATCTTTGTGCCAGGAATGTATTTCTTGGGGTTTTCCAAGTAGACATTAAGCGTCTTATCATCCCAGGTGATGCCTGAAACAAGCAAAATATAAGAAAATTGAGGCCATTTCAATAACTTAACCAACTAAAGAAGACGTCTTTCAGGATAGGATGGCAAAGCAGAATTCAAACTCCACGAAGATAACATTCACCTTTAGATTTGTTGGCATCCGTATAGGAGTAACCTTCAGCTTGTCCCGTCTTGCGACCGAAGAGACCCCACAGGTTGGGCCCGACTTTGTGCTTTCCTCCATTTTCAACAGTGTGACACTGGGCACACTTCTGGACAAAAACCTTCTTTCCTTTGTTAACATCTCCCATTTTCCCTGCAAGACATCATAAAACGTAAACTTAGCGTTACAAAATGTAAATGTATTTTTACTTTATGCTTACAACACAAACACAAAAAAATCAAAACCTCTGATTAAACAACCATAATTTAAACAGTTTATATTAACATCAGCCTACTTGATGTTTTTTCTGTCTCCTGGGCTAGTCAAATGACGCTATTTTATAGATCTGCAAGGCTGACGCGGCGCGACTTGCGCAACTTCAAATGCCGGTAGGCTATGGCTAGCTATAGCTAGCTACCGGGTAGCAAGTTTGACCTTCTTCCTTACATACCAGGGTCGAAATGCTTTCACAACCATGCGTGTTCTGGCTGGCAGAAATATGCTAACGGTGTAACAAGCGCAAGCTTACCAAACATGAATACTACATATCTCAAAGTGACCCATGGTCATATACGCAGCGTCTCCCATCTACAAGTGTCAAACTTCGTAACTACTTTCCAATTTAACACCAGTCCAACTCGTTAACGTTACCATGCCGGTATCGGGCTTGGGCTCTTCCCACCCTTAGCTAACGCTGAAGTTAGCCCCAACTTACACAATTCAGCGCACCTCGCCTTATCGTTACTATGTAATGTTGCGCAATCATATACGAACATCGAGGCTTAATTTAACACAAATAAAACATTTACAAGTAATGAAACTACAAATACGACCAACAACTTCATTACTTCCACCTAGATTTTAACTTAACCACCAAGCTAGTTAGCTTTGCCGCACGGTTACCATTTTTTCTCATCTGTGATCCAGAGTGAAAAATGCCAGTGCAGAGCAAAAACGTGAAAAACGGTTAGAATTTTTCGAGAGGGGTTGATCAAATCTAAGCGCTGGCTTACCTCTTTTGAATAAAAATGACAATTTCCTTCTGATCTCAACTTCAGTTAAACTTTCGGTGTCCCTTTCGCTTTTTCACGTCGTGTGCTTGCCGGTAAAGTGAGCGCTTAACGCTATGCTAAAGGCTAAATAAGGTGAGTTCATACAGTAGTTTGACGTCATTTCCACACCCATGAAGTCCAGCTTACATCAGGGCCTGGCTTCATCACTTACATCAGCAGCATGAAAACAAGTAACCATGTATTCCCCATAAGTTATAAGTTAACAGATATACTGCTTTTATCATGTATTTTCAAAACATCTATGACAACACATAAAACCTTAGACTTGTAAAGAGAAATTGATTCTTATTAGTTTTTCCATTAATTTAATGACACGCCAAACCGATAGGGGCACCATCGTGGATGGCAGGCTATGATTCTGGGTTAGACGATAGATCACGTGAGCTCCTTGAATTCTAATTTTGTGTTTTCGCTGCGCTTTGCCTGCATAGATCCCGAATTTAGAGAAATTTGACAGAAATCATATAATCATTTTATCTCAAGCGACATTTTCGTGGGATTAATGTTGTTTCCACTTCTCAAGAATAATTGTGCTGGTTGATTCAAAATGGAAGACAACACCAGACCATCTTCGTATCTGGATGACCCACCAAATAGCAGGTTGTTTTTAGTAACTAGCAAATCAATCACTGAAGACAATATTCGGGACCATTTTTCGCCCTTTGGGGAAATCCAGGATATATGGTTGGTAAAAGACAAACATACAAAAGAGTCCAAAGGAGTTGCATTTGTGAAATTTTCCAAATCTTCACAAGCTTGCACAGCGATGGAGGAAATGCACGGAAAATGTTTGGTTGAAGGAACCAAACCCATTAAGGTTAGAGCATAAACATTGTACCATAGCCTTGTCCTTGAGGTCAACATATTCTGTGTGAAACGATGCATGGTTACATAGATTCATTCCATCTCTTAGGTATTCATCGCCCAGTCTAGGTCATCTGGAAGCCACAGGGATGTAGAGGATGAGGAGCTGACTAGAATCTTTGTCATGATCCCAAAGACATTCACAGAGGAGGACTTGAAGGAAACGTTCAAGGCAAGAACTTTTAATACAGTTGTGAATCGTCTCTCACATTTTCCTGCTCTCTGTCTTTTGTAAAAGTTTGCTTTTGGGAGAAGAGAAAACATTTTTCTCAGCATTGCCAACTGGTTTATATTCCACAGGAGTATGGTGACATAGAGTACTGTATAATCATAAAGAACAAACTTACCGGAGAAAGCAAAGGGCTTGGATATGTGCGGTTTCATAAGCCATCACAAGCAGCAATGGCCATAGAGAACTGTGACAAAAGTAAGAATGGCTTTAGAATGGTTTAAGTTACCTGCACCACTATTCATGAATTAAGGATTCACTGGATTTATTAAATGTCCTTTAACTGTTCTTTTTTATGCTTCTACTTCAACAGCTTTTAGAGCAATTCTTGCTGAGCCAAGAAACAAAACTTCAACAACAGAAAATGATTATTTTGGCAACTCAAGGTCTGAACACATGGCCAGTGAATCAGGCATGAGCAGCTATCCTTTTAATGGTAGTTTTTCTTCCTTCTTGCATTTTCTCTATTCACTCATTCATTAATTTGTAATGAATGGCTGAACAGTTAATAACTTGTCAGTAACTGTGTAATTGAATTGACATATTGCATTCTACTTTAGACAGCAACAACTATACATCCGGGGACATGTGGAATAGTGACATGATCACCAGGTGTCTGATGGTGTCCTCAAGGGCGGCCATTACACAGGAGCAGGTCTACAGTCTCTTTGATCTGATCCCAGGGATGGACTACTGTGAGATGCAAAGGGATCAGTATGGGTTTAGCAAAGGTAATACTCTGCGTACTGTATTATGTCTCTCATACCAAACACAAGTGATACAACCACTTCTCACACTAAACTGAATCGTTTCTCATGTTGTAATTGTCAGGACAAGCAATGATTCGATACAACAACCTGGGCTCTGCTGTATATGCTAAAGAGAAGCTGAATGGGTTTGAATACCCACCTGGAAACCGTCTTGTTGTGAATTACGTTGACGATGGGGAGGACAGGACCAGGTGGGGTGGAGTTTTCCATTGTTTCCCTTTTGTTCTGTCGCTTTGCCTTTGTTCAAGCTCTGACTTCAAGCTCTTGAGAGGCACTCTGTCACTTTGTATTGTTTTCTTGCTCAGTCCAGTGGGGAAGATGGCCATGCAGCTGGTGGCAGCACAGATGATGTCCATGGTGTGGAATGGTCCCACAGGGCCACAGCTTATGAAGACCAGTGCTGTAAGGAGTTTGTAATCAATAGGCAACACCTATTCAGTCGGCAACAGCAATTGCTGCCAACTAAGTTGTTATTCTTGGGCATCTCATTGTAGGGTTATACTCCTGTGGCTACCACGCAAAAGCCTAGAGTTCAGACAGATGTCAATCTTCCACCTCTAAAGAAGATGGCCCCTTCAGACAGTGTGGTCAAAGAACGCCTCTTCGTCATCTTCAACCCTTCGCCTCTTCCAGTTGACGTGTTAGAAGATGTGTTTTGGTATGGAAGTAAAATGATTTTACATGTGTGGGATATCTCTGATGATTACTAACCCAGTAGAGTAACCTGACAAGCTAACTAAAACACATCTTCCTTTCTTCCTTGTTGCAGCCGTTTTGGATCTTTGGTGGAGGTGTACCTGCTTCCTGGGCGGAATGTGGGGTATATGAAGTATGCGGACAGGAAGCATGCCAACGATGCCATGGCAGCCATGCATGGGAAAGTTGTGAACGGAGTGAAGATGAAGGTGATGTTGGCTGACCCACCCAAAGAGGAGTCTCACAAACGGCAGAGGACCTACTAGCATCCAGTGGAGAGCTAGGTAAGTCACCCATCAGGGTAAGGTATGGTAATTAAGGCAAAATGCTCTTAGTTCCCGCTAATGCTAAACCTATTAATTGAATGATGTTTACTTTTTCTCACAAGTATCATTTTTATTTATGTGAAATGTTTTTCAAGATTATTTCTGGCGTAATGTTTTTAAATGTAATGTCTTTCTCTCGACGACCTCGGGCGCAGCGGACAGATTCATTTTTCTGGAGCCTCTTGCAGATTTTATGGAGCATTTCTAGTGATCATAGACAAATGTCCATGGTAATGCTGTCTTACATCTTAGCAGATGCAGTACATCCTTCGGTATGATTACCAAATCAAATAGCAGCAAAATACATTTTAGCAGAGAAGTACAGTATACTGTAGCATACATAGGGCATGCTGTAAGCACATTCGAGGTAATCTTGATGGAATGTCTTTCTGATGAATTATCAAGAGCATGGTTCGAATTACCAGGAAATCTGCCTTTCGAGGTTTGCTAATCAGGTGCTTTGAGACTGTATGGTTTTTGCTCTTAAGGTCAATGTTTTCTGCCTGCTAGTGTGATGACATAAAGTGGCAAACTTCATGAATGGCCTCTATGAATGTGTAACTAAATTCACGCAACACCATAGTATAGGTCGTACTTGGACTTTGACATGTTAAAAAAAAAAAAGTGCAACAACGTAAGAGATGGGACGTCATTGTTCTTGTATAATTTTGACTATAATGTTTTTCTCCTTCCAGAGATTTAAATGACATGACCTGCTACATGACTGGACGGACATAAACGATGACGCGACCTCTAGCTACGGACAGTGACTTCCATACTTTTGGTGTGGCTTATAGCAGTGTGAGGAACAGTCTTTTTTTTTATCAGTGTTAGTTATCCATGTTCAGTTCAATGCAGTTTGGAAAACATAAGAAGAGACCACCACAAGTGTAGTGTCTTATAGATTTGTATAAAAAACAGTATATGTAGAGTGATATATTGTCCATTGTATGTGTTAATAAAAAAAACACACACACACACAACCTGTAACTTGTCATGAGATTTATTTTTGTTAATTCTCCGTTTTGTGTTTTAATGTGAATTGTGTTGGTTTTGCTATAATTGTGGGTACTGGTTTTTGCAGACACTTTTATCATTAGTGACATTTTGGTTGGGAACACAAGCTCCTTATAGGGATGCATGCTCTAGTCTTCACCTTTGCTACACGTACAGAAATGCAGTGCTATGGAAGGGCTATTTGTAGCTACAGCCACAGAGGGGTCACCAACAGTGGTCTTAAAGGGCTTGCTTGCTCTCCTTATAAATAATTTGGCCACTGTGTCCTCATTTGATCTCTGCACTGGTCAGGACTGCTGTTAGTAGCCTCAAGTACATGATCCTCTCTGGCAGCACAGAGTTTGAATCTGAGAACCACTTACAGTACTACAGTACACACATATGATATCTCTGTAAATACCAACAACAGCACACAGCAATCTTTCCAGCGTGCTGGGGCTATGTGTAGTTTGTGGTGGTAAAACTTATTCTCTTGTTCATTAGGTTGGAGGTTAAGCAAAATGTACTCATGTTCACATTATCAAAATCAACAAGTTGCCCACCAAAAACTTCAAAGATGAAACTTTTTGACTTTGAGATATTGTGAACAATTACTTTTAAACATATATTGATATGCAGCCAGGAACACAATTTTGGAATGTTAAGTTTTGATTACCATTTTGAGTGTCCATATCTGTCATGTAAAGAAGACTTGAATACTTTTACCTAATTTAGTTAGACTTTCATTCAACTAGTCAGACTTGAACAAGCTTAGCTGGTCTTGTTGGCTTGTAAATTCTGAAGTACATTCCTCAAGTTAACATATTTAGACTGACTGTTAAATCAGTGGACGGTGCCCCTCTGTACACATAAAGAAGTGGCTTCGTAGATGAAGCAACTGACAACAGTAGTGGTTATAAATCAAATTGTATCTGAAAACAAGATAGGAGACACTAAATGGTAGAAATCTTGTGCAAGTAATTTTAACACTGTATGAGGTTCATAGACTTTACAACAGGTGTCAGAGCAAGAATGGAGAAAGGTTAGATTTTTGTT
Source organism: Sardinella gibbosa (assembly GCA_034783695.1). Classification (NCBI taxonomy): domain Eukaryota; kingdom Metazoa; phylum Chordata; class Actinopteri; order Clupeiformes; family Clupeidae; genus Sardinella; species Sardinella gibbosa. The sequence continues at coordinate 13,341,531 of JASCIP010000078.1, read as the reverse complement.
TTTGTGTAGGTTATGTTTCAGTTGAGCAGTAAGAAACAAGTTAGTTAACCACAGCCATACCTTTTTAAAAATTGACCAATGACCACTAGACTTGGCAACATCAAAGATCTGTTTAAGTTACATAGGCCTGATAAAATATACAATTTTTATTTCTTTAGACAGGTAATTCAAGAGATCCTATTACACTCCACTAGGTGGCAGAGTTTGGATACAATAATTATAGATTTTGTTAATAGGATCCAGGTTTTTTTTGTGAATGACGAACCCGTATTTCTGTTAGCTAGACTAGATATATCAGTACAAATAGCACACACATTTATTTTATAAAATTGATGAATTGGCTTTATACCAAGATGTCCATTTTAGGCCTTTCTTGTAGCCTTAGTGCACAACTAAGCAGCAGAGTCCAGAAAGCCTTGTGAGCCCATATATATATAATAGTCTACCTGCATAATACAAAGCAACTCTTGAAGCCTATAATTTGCCTCTGTGTGTCATTTCAGACTATTTAGTCACGATAGTATCATCTTAAAATGAATGTGGATGATGTTGGACTGAAGGACTGATGCACAGTTGCCAGCCTGGATACACGGTGCTGTTCTAGAATCAGGGCAGGAAACCACCAAATAGGCTAGGCAGCTACAAATGAACCCTTTATGCTGGTAGTATTGCCGAACACACCAACATGATAGCGTTGTCATTGTGGCTGTGGCTATGGGGAATTTTTGTAAAATTTGGTGGGTCTTTTCAATATCTAGTCCACTAGTGAAACCTCTCTACTAAATCTAGTGCTGAATTAATTGAAACTGAAAAAAAAAAACTGCCGCCTCTTCGTTGCGTCTGTACTCCAGCTCCTTGTTTTGTTCACCATCAACCCACTCTCGCGCCATGATCCAGTCCGGCCTTTATTTCGGGCCTGAAGTCATCCTTGCTGCAGGGAGGAGCGTCGCCAAGCATCCGTCTACCTGCGTTCAAATTCAACCATACCCAGCACTTTTCCGACTTTATGCTGCTCTTCTAAGGACTTTATTGTATTCTTAAGGACAACAATGTTTTTCGAGAAGGACTGTCAAGGCAAAACTGATATGCTTTAATAGAAGAAAACGGCTTTTAACATATTACAGTTGGCAAGTCAAGAGCATCGGTTTCCTGCGCCAAGAAGAGGCAAGACATGGTCAAGCCAGCAAACCGTTGGTAAGCGTTTGCGCTGTGATGCTCATTGTACAATACATAGATTTGACCAATATTTTAGCTATTTTAGTGTAATGCCTGACCGATGGTCTGAAATGGGTATAACACAAAGTGTACACGACAGTCAGTCGTCGTTTTCTGCTTTTAAATTACATTTGAACGTTTTTTCAAGAGTCACCCTCTTGTGCGAAAACCGAATCCCAAAAACATCCCTGTGTCCCTTCAGCTGATGCAAGCTACGTTAGGCTATGATTACTGGAGATTTGCCTCAGTCCTTGGCGTGACACAGTGTGCAACGAGGTAACGAAGTCTACACATAACGGCGAGGACAATGATCAGTGACCGGAGTCTAGCGGCTCTTTGCTCATAAAAAAAGCTACAAAAAATATGCTGTTGGGGTAGTCAGTTGCTGGACCAGGTCCTACCTGTCATAACCGCCTCTGATGTTTGCTGTAAATAAATCCAGGGGGCATATGGGCCTATTGCTTCATCATGAGATGACGCATAAGGACAGGGTATTATCTCACTAAATTAAAATGACCATAGTTTAGAAGAAAATTAGAAAATGACTGTTCTTCATAGTGGAACTTTGGGAGAGGTGAAATTAACTATCAGTCAGTCATGTAGGAACAGAGCACAGCTGATGTCCCTTGATGAAGGCATCCTCAAGTTATGAAAGGTCATTCAAATAACATTTCTTCTTTCCAAGGTGACAAAGAATTACCATAATATTCATCGTATTCAGCAAATTTCCTTTAAATGCAGAAAACAGGTTGAATGCCAATTTTGGATTGGTTATCACAAATAAAACGCAAAAACAAGAGAACCTCAGACAAATGATAAATGTCCTGTTCATTCAGTCTTGAGTGGAGGAGGCCTACTCTCCACAGCTAGATTTGACTTTTTCAAGACAGGCCTAGGCCTATACTAAAGATAAACTGAGAGCATTAGGCTACTTTAAAACAATAATATCCATCTTGCCTGACTGAACCAAACTATTTGACTATTGACAGTGACATGCAGGCTAATGATTGCACCAGTGAGTGGTATGTGCCTTTAAATATAGACTACTTGACATACAGTAGTCTAACTTTGTTGGCAAAACTACTGAATGAGACTAATAGGCTATATTTTGAATGTGTAATCATACCTACAAGTTTCAATACAATTAAAGTGTTCTTTGTGTCTTAAGTGAACTGCTCATTGCAAAGTCTTTTAATTATGCAATAGACTGAAGTAATCACAACTGCTAGTAGGCTAGACTAAACCGTGAGGTTGGTGATGTGCTTCCGGTACAGCAATGCACATTGTCACATGTGCATGTATAGCATACTTCCTCAGGCTTCCTGGGTTAGGGTCACAGCTGTCATCATCACACCCTGCATAGGCCACAAAATCTGAATTTTGCACCACAAAATGCATTGGTCAAAGATAATCTAACCATATTGTATTATATAACCTTACAGTCTTTTAATAACAAAGACCAAGGTTTCAATTTTCAAGCCAATTGCACTGTTTTTTTTTTTGTTTTTTTTTTATCATTTTGATTTAGTTGGTTCAGATGTCATCATGTTGATCATTTTGCAAAGCTAGAAGCCTCTACACACTACAGTCAGTAGACCTGGCCTATTGATTTTGATGCACAGCCCAGTGTTTATGTTGTGCAGATGCCATGTGTACCTCATGCTCCAGTGTAGAACAGACAGATCAAATTGTTCGTCTCAATGAAATATTGACCAGTGGTTTGATGAACTGTTGCTATGAAACAGGACTGTTGGATGCTAATCAAACACTCATTTTCTGTTATATTTGGCCTTACTTCCTTCGTTTTATAATTCTGCCATTCAGGACCACAGTCAAAATTACTGTAGCCTATTTCAATTGTATTACTTGGCTTATGATATGTTAAAGTTAGTGTCACAACTCACCACTCACAACAAGGCTGTCATAGGAGTTTTGAGAGGAGACTAAACATGTACGCCATCTTTATAATCACTGTCCCGCTTTTCTTATGCACCTTCTGTCACATCATTAGTGTTATCTCCTCAGCCGTCTCTGAATTCGTCTTTGTTTATCCACAAACTGGCTGTTGTGTCTCCTGTGTTCAATTTAATGAGCTTCGACAGCCCTAGACCTGGATGGTTGCACAGAGGATCCAATTAGACTCCTTTAATCACAAGCAAGCATCATCTTTGCTTACAAGAATTACACATCCAGATGTAAACATTCCAAATGCAAGTCTGAATCATTCCAGTGGGCAAAAACCTCTGGAAATCTTATTAGTGTTGTACTGTATTTGTAGTTTTTAGGGTTTTTTTGTGTGGTGATCAGGGCTAAGGATAGTGATACTGGCTTGATGCACTACTGACTACCACAGCTGTACGGCAGAATGTAAAATCAACAGTGCTTGAAATGACCAGGGGAGCATTTGAGAGTCAAAGCCCAGGGACACTGGGGGGTGGGGGAAGGCCTGCGAGTTACTCCACAGGGTGTTACACTGCCAGTAAACATTCTGCTGAGCTGTGGGAAATGCCCATTGCAGTTGCCCTGGAGTTGACGTGTGTGTGTGTGTGTGTGTGTGTGTGTGTGTGTGTGTGTGTGTGTGTGTGTGTGTGTGTGTGTGTGTGTGTGT
>JASCIP010000078.1:12644026-12659128 GCA_034783695.1 Sardinella gibbosa | reverse complement strand
GTGCGCGTGTATCCGAACAGGGTGTTAGCCCGCCCAGGTTTCACCTGGAATTAACCTGCACTTAACCAGCAAAGTATATTACTGTTTGCTGTTCCACTATACTGTAGGTCAGTCTGGAATACAGTATGAGTTCAGTGAAAGTGAACAATAATGTTGCTCAATAATGTTGTGTAATGTACAATCATTTGGACTCATTGTTGATCAAAGTATTATGAGCGTAAACCAGTGGCTTTACTGTTCAATAAAGTTATTAAAGGTGTCTTAGCCTAGAGAAATAAGTAATCATCCATTTGTTTTTAACTGAGTCACCTGTCAATCATTTCAGAGCACTCTATCTCTCTCCTCGACAAAACTGTGTTGAACATTCATTGTAGTCTCTCCTGTTCAGTCAAGAAAACACAACTGAGTTTTTGGCCTGGCACCCGAAGTGTTCTTTAAACATTTATGAGTCCTGACGGTTGATGAGGGCACCGTAAGGCACCTTGTGATGTTCTCGGGGTCTTAATGTGTTTTGCAAGAAGGCTTTCATAACGTCCCTGAGAGGCATGGGAATTAGTACAGTAGATTGTGGCTATGACTACACTGAAAGAAGAACTACTGAGCTACAGTAAAGGAAAATCTTATGATTGTATGGCAGCGAAAGTTTTCTACAGTATACCACTGTCACGGATATGGTTATTGTATTGTCAGGTCTCTGTTGCTGTCGAAAGGCTAATTGCCTTCTCCTCACAAACCTATTACCTCCCCATGGTCCACAGGGCACAGCAAAGGATGCTACAGTATGTGTCATTAGCATGAAATGAAACCCAGCTGGATATTACAATGAGAATCCATGAATCTGGGCAAAGAGATTTGATGTTTATGTTTGCTCTTGGTGTTGTTTTTTAGTAAATTAATTTATCATGGCTTTGTTTTTGTTGTTCTATGTCGTCCATTTTTTGTTTTTTGTTTGTTTGTTTTTAACACTAGAAGTTTCCAAGGAAGCAGAACTTTTTTGCATTTCAGCAATGTATGTATGTTGTGTATGTTCTGTTCAACCAAACATAGGTCACCATGAGATGTGTACCTATGTGTTCTGTGTAACAATGTGCAAGCTTTTCTTATGAGTGCATCAGTACAAGGGTGGGGATTTACAATAACACATCCCTTAGATCAGTTATCATGACTCTGTGAAAGTGTGTGTGTGTGTGTGTGTGTATGTGTGTGTGTGTGTATGCATGTGTGTGTGTGTGTGTGTGTGCATTAATCTCAAATGATTAATGTGCCATGAAACCTCCCCACACATACAACAAGCAGACATAAGCAGTGAAACACATGGTTGTTCCACTGTGCAGCATCAAATCACAAAGGCGCTGTGGTTTTACTATCATTTATTGCTGCTGAATCAATAAATTATAAAGACTATTGTTGAACCAGCCTGACAAGATAACAATATCAGGAATTGTCTTTTTCTTTAGATTTTTTTTTACAAAGAATATAATACTAATCTAAGATAAAATGTACCTTGTAAAATATTTCCTGTTTAGAATAGCATTAAAAATATCCAAAAGAAAGAAAATTAATACCAATTAGATATGATAAAGAAAGAAACCTATTTGATTTGTTCTTTCAGCTGCACACCAGGTGCTTGAAAATGTAAAAGTAAAAATGAAGATATGCAGAAAAGACTTTCCAGGACATATTACAACTTTATAAAGAATAAAAAATATATATACTGACAAATGATGACACCCTAATAAATCAGTCCTATCGCAACTCTCTCTCTCTCTCCATGGCCATTGTAAAAGAGCAAGTGTTATTTATTCCATACAGGGTGTGAATGTTGTACAATATAATTCAAAAACCTTTGAGGTATGTAAACAGAGACTGTAACGGAAAGAGAATCGCAGTGTGTTTGTTCTTATGTTCCCCCTCCAAAATAACACATTTGGCAGTACCTGAATTAATATAATTATTGCAATTTCAGGATTTAAAGCTTTTCCAGACGAGGCATTCAAAATGATGCCCTTTGGTGATGCTCTGAGTAGGTTTGAAATGTATTCACTGATACTGGGGCATTCCACTTCGGTTAAAGTCATGTATGTATCATAAAACATTCTCGCAAAATGTCTCCATAAGGCTCCTTCATTCACTGTTTCCATAATCCTTACTCTCTCAACATGTTTGTAACTTCCTGATTAGCCTATGTGTTTAACTATTCACTGTGTTTAACCATTATGGTTAACACACTCACATTCACTCTCACTCTCTCCTCTCCTCTTATACTCATACCTCTTCCTAACAGTTTGGCTTCATCATTGCCTTCCTCATTCACATTCTACTTGCCTTCTTTACTCACAACTTATCCTCAGTCCTGAACCTCATTCTACTTTCAGCATGCCATTACTTATGTACAGCTCAGTTTCTAAGATGTCTCGGAATATGATTTTCTTATACAGTTTTGTTTTGTGGCTTCTGAACCATATGTATTTTGCCAGATTTGTGCATGTGTCACTAGCTTTTAGGGACTGCTTTTCTTTGGTGACGTTTGGGTGACTTGGGTGTCTCGTTTTGGGGGGGCCAGTCAGGCTTGACAACTTTTATGTCTGGGTCTACAAATAGACATTTTGGGGAGGGATCTCTTTCTGGGGGCCACGTTCGAGATATTTTGCTGGAATTGTGACTTGTTTTTCCTGATTGTTTGACCCCTTCTTTGTCGGTGGAGAGGAGACTGTCCCTGTCTGTCGAGCAGACACTGCTCTGTGATGCAGAGTATCTCCACTCGGGTCTCTCAGTGGGGACAATTATCCTTGTGCCATCTCTGTCATGATGCTGTTGTCGCGAGCCGTGCAAATCCAGGAGATCATTTTGGCCGAATCCTTCATCAAGATTTCCTTTGGTTTTGAAGAGCTGTCTGAAGTGTGGGGGGCAGTACAAATGTCCATGGAGAGAGACGTAGTTGCCAAGGCTACAGAGAATGTTGTCAGACACATGAATATGATTAATAACTTCATGTAGAAATAACATTATGTACTATAGTGATTACTAACATTATTCTCCGTTCAGTGTTTGCCTAGGATATGCCATGTGCGCACATACCTTAATTTACCCCTGCAGTGTTCACAGGAGAAACAGGATTTATGGAAATTCTTTTTGTCTGCGATTAGAGACTCCATTGGAAACACCCTTCTTCGACACACTGTGCACAGCTCTGACTTTGGAACTCGAATCTGAAGTGGCAACAAAAGACAAAAAAAACTCACTGTCAACATTCCCATCACTTTTGCACAAAACTAAGAAGTAGAGTAGAGCAGTGTGCCGCAAAAGCTTTTGTGCCACAGACAATCCGCTCTGGGAATTCAGTTATGCAATGCAACGCATACAGTGTATTCAACAGAACAGCTGTGCTGTAAAACAACACTGTGTGAAAGGGTTAGAAAACATTACTGAGATGCATATCATGGTGAACTGTACATATTATTATTATTATTTAGTATTTCCTTTTTCATAGCAGTTGTCATATATCAAATAACATTATTGCAAGAGCAGTTCATATCATCCCTCCCTGAAATATTGATCTGCGTACAAGTTCAGTGACAAACAGTGGTGGCCACTGCATGCTCCACCTTTGACTGGAGTTAATTTTACGCTCATGCCAAGCACACCAAGCATGTTTACCGCTCTTCTTCTGTTTCGTTGTGATCTGTGAAGTCTTTTCCTCTGAGACGCTGTAACCGAGGCTCTTGAACACGATCTCGCTCTCGCTCCACGTCTCCTGGAAGTTCTTCAGCAGCTCGTCCGTGGAGACGTCAGCCACAGGCTTGGCGGCTTCTGAAGTCTTCTTTCTCACGGCGTCTGCGTACGAGAAAGGCACGGGTGGTGCCACGCTAACACTCTCAGAGCGCTGGGAGACCGTGGTTGTGGTTTTTGATCCGGTTATCCTGTTGCCAAATTCATCAGTGCCGGCGTACTGCTCTGAGATTGTTTTTGTTTCGGAAAACCCTACTGGGTCAGCCGACTTTTCTGTTAGCTCTTGTTTGTGTGGAGGCAGAGGCTGGTTCAGCTGGGAGCTGGGCTTGGTCTCACAGGAGCTCTCCTCCTTTGAAGCCTCCGATGTGATTTCCCTCACTTCAGCATCCAGCTCCTCCTGTTTGTTTTGCCCCTCTTTGACAGGCAGGCTTTGCTCACTCATTTCAAAAACATTTTTAATAGCCTTGATGTCGAACGCTGGCATCTCCTCCTCCTGTTGAGTGGTTACTTTCTCCGGCTCGGTCTCAACGTCCTCAGCCTCGCTACCCAGCCTCTCTGGTATGTGGATGGGGTCTTTTCTCACGTAGATCTTCTCCTCAGGGGTTTCAAATCTGTTGAGGAGGCCTGACAGGTCAACTTTAGGGAGTTCCTCTTTTTCTTTCTCAACCTCAGGCTCCTCGGTGTCTGGGCCTAGGCGTTCTGGGATGTCGATGGGATCCTTTCGCACGTAAGTCTTGTTTTCCTCTGCTTTGCGTGCCTCTTCAAAGAATACCATTTTGTCTTTCACCGACACTGCCTCCACTAAGTCCTCAGTAACCTCAGGCTCCACTGGGGCCTTCTCCACCTCTGGAACCTTCTCCACCTCTGACTCTGCAGTCTTCGTCACCTCTGGGGTTTTCCCCTCAATTTTGATCTGTCGATTGAACGACACTGGGGATGCCACGACTTCGGCTCTCTTCGTCGTGACCTGCTGCACAGAGTGCGACACAGGGTCTGGAGAGGTTCCGCGGGCGAGCTTGGCGGTGGCCTCCCTCAGTCTGGTGAGGCTGTCAGACCTGGAGAGGGCAGGTGATGGTGACGCCGTGGCCCTGCCCACGCGTGACGTGGGAGTGTCCGACCTACGGGGAGGTGGCGTTGGTGGGGTGGCTGCCCTGAGCAGAGGGGGTGGCGAGGGGGCCACTCTCTGAGGCGAGTCTGTTCTCTTTGTGGACTGAATAGTGATGAATGTGGGCGAGGGGGGGCGTATGCGAAGGGAGGGTGATGGTGCCCGGGGGTCAATCGTTTTGACCGGGACTGTGTTCAGCTCTTTTGTCTCTGATCTGGACTTCTTCTTTTTAGATGATTCAACTTTAGTTGAGCCAATGGTTATTTTGGAGATTCTCTGTGTCGAAGCTTTTTCAGTTGTGGCTTCAGATTCGTGCTTTTCCAATGTTGTGTTAAAACCCTGCAGAGTAACAAGTTTTGCTTGCAAAATATTTTCCACATAAGCGACAGTGTTCTTGAGGTTTTGTTCATTATTTTCATCTGCATCTCCCTCCAACTTAGTCCTCTCCTCAGGCCTTATCAGCCAATCAGGGACTTCACGGAGCAGTGTCTTCACAGACTTTGAGTTCATTTTTCCCAAAGTCCCCTGTAGCTCTATGATATGAGCCAGCAACTTTTCTATCTCTCCCATTCTGTCTGACGCTTCAGAGATTTCTGCCCAGGACATAGTAGGTTCTTTTTGTGCTGGCTTGCTCGTCACTTTCACTGGGACGACTTTGCTTTCATCCTTCTCTTGACTCGGCTGGATGCTGGTTTCCCCTTTCTTTTTCTGAGAGCCCTTAACCTGCTTTTGCTGTTTGACTGTGCCCAGTTGCTGGAAGCTCTGCTCAACTTTACTCTCCGTGATAATCACCTCCTCTTTGTGAACTTTAATGTGCTGCTGTTGGACAGCTTCATGTGTCTGCATTACTGTGATTTCTTCCTTTTTCTGTACTGACTTCTCACTCAGGGCCTTCCGTGACACGGCAGGAGAGGCGGCAGGAGTCTGCTGTGGAGTGTCCCCTTCTTTGTCCTTCTTTGCTTTCCTCCTCCTCCTTTTTGAGCGGCTCTCTTTGACCTCTTTGCCGTCTTTGGATTCAACAGAAGCCTCGCGACTTGGCCTCTGAATCATCTCTTTCGCCTTGGCGTCTTTGGTTTTTGTCTCAACGATTTTTTTCTCAATGGTTTCTTGGGCCTCCTTCATTTCTTTGTCTGTTGTTATGGGGATTTTTTTCTCACCGGTGTCTTGTGCCTCCTTAACCTCCTCCTTTAAAGCGGATGGCTGTTCTGTGGCCGCCTCCTGTTTTGCAGCCTTTTTTGATTTCTTTGACTTTTGCCCATTTGCTTTGGGTGCCTGTGGCTTTGCGGTGGCAACACTCTTATCCACAATGTCTTTGATTTCTTTGGATGAATCAGGGGGGCACACAGGCTGCCCCTTGCCTGCAGAATTGTCAGTTTTCTTCCTACCAGGTTTTGGGGATTTACTTGGAAGATTTGTAAGATCTTTTATGATCTCGACTTTGCTCTCAGTGACATTTTTAAGAGCGGTTTCTGACTGTTTTGCATCAATGGACATTTTTGCAGAGGTTGTCAGCAAAGTACTACTGTTAACAGCAGAGACAGACTGAACGGAGGACATAGAAGTCACCTGCTGCATGCTGGTCGTGATAGTCTTGTGTTTTTTAGTAGAGACAGTCTTGTGTTCCACTGTTGATGAAGCAAGAGAAGTCTGATTAGAGATAATGTTCTGTTTAGCTGGGGAAATCACGGCCGATTCCGGGGGAGATTTCTCATTTATGTCAGAGATCAAAGGCTTGCTTGGGGGAACGTCTGGCGATTCAGTGTGCTTGGATGATTCACGTGATGGTGTGTCTGATTTGGCTTTGGTCACAGTCTTTTCAGCTTGCTCTTGAGTGAAATCAAATGCTATGCTCTTCTCTGATTGCTCTGTGCTTTGGGTCTGTGTGGAAAGCATTTCAAGAGCAGCGCTGACTGACTCGTGCATTTGAATTTCAAATGGTGCAAGGCTGTCAGGCGGATTACCTTCTTCTGCCTCTTTTTTGTATTTTTCCTCAGACAAAATTAAGGGGGTCTTGAATTTGGAAGAGTTTGATTTCGATTTCCGCTTCGGTGTTGGTGAGGGAGGTGGAGTGAGTTTCACCGTTGAAATTTGTACAGTTTTCAGAGCCGAATCTGGTTTATTCACTGAAGTCACCGAAGCCTGTGTGACTGAGGATGATATTTTACTGCTTTCAGTTTTGCTGATTTCCTGCACTGTCTTGACACTAGTCTGGGACACAGACTTTTGTTCCTCCTTCACCACTTGCTTTTCGAGCCTCACCTGTGGGACCACTGGTTCAAGTTTTGGCACTTTACACAGTTCAGGGGCTTTGACCTTTTTGACCGTCATCTTTTTAGCCTTCTTCACAGAAGTATTGGGAGTCTGGGATGGCATAGCATCAAGCTCCTGCTGAGAGGGGGGAGGAGGCAGAAAATCCTGTTCTGTCATGGCAGGTGGAGGAGTAGGCGGTGGGGGTAACATGTCCAGATCGAACTTTGAGGCAGCAGGGGAGAGAGGAGGAGGAGGAGGGGTAGGAGGGGGAGGGAGGTCATTATCAGCCTGGAGGAGAGGAGCGGGAGGAGGAGTAGGAGGAGGGGGTGGGGTTGGGCACACCTCACACTCTGGCATTGCTGGAGGAGTGGGTGGGGGAGGGAGGGGGAGCTCAGGCAGAGCGGTGGGAGGTGGGGAGGGTGGGAGAGGCACGCGAATGACTTCTGTCTTAACTTTAGTTTTGTCCATCTTAATCATTCCTTTTTGGCTTGTCTTCAGGTTCCGGAACTCTGTGCGCAGTGTTCTAATGCCATGTGTCTGTGTGATGGTCTTATGATCTGATACTTCTGACTGTGTCTGTTCAGCTGCCTTTGACTCCTCTATGCTGACAGAGGTTGAATTTGCAGTTACAATCTTTTCTGCATTATTCTCTGATTTAGTTGTGCCTTTTGGCTTCATATTTTTCACCGCAGCACTGGATTTCATTTTCTCTAAGGCACAAGTACAGCACATGTCATGCATTTCATGTGATGGGGCTTTTGGAAATCTAACCTTTCTGGTTGCCTGCTTTCTCTGTATTTTAGCATTGGCACGCTCTGCTGTTTCCATCAGACATTTTATTGTGCCCTTAACATCGCCTTTTACAACTTCCTCTTTCTCTTCCAGTGCCTGTTCTTGCGTTTCATACAGAGATTTAATGGACATCTTTACATCGCCTTCAATGCTTGGCCTACGTTGCGGCTGAGGCGAGGATGGCTGCTCTAATAACTGCTGAATAGCACCTCTCACGTCTCCCTGGACACCAATTTCTTGTTGAAGAACTTTTCTCTCGTTAGAGGCCTCATGCAAGCTCTGCAGGGCCATGTGAATGTTCCCCTTAACAATCTCCTCCTTCTCCACCCCTCTCATCACTTGTTTTGCCTCCTCCAGTGATTTTAAAGCACCTTTGATGTCTCCAGGCACTAAATCTTCAATTACAATTCCAACTTTGCTGGTTGCTGATTCCTCAAGCGACTTAAGCGCTCCTTTGATGTTGCCTGGTACAATTTCGGGTTTTTCCACATCTTTGGGTTGATACTGGGCCTCCTCCAAGCACCTGAGAGCTGCAGGTATGTCACCTTTTATTACCTCCTCTTTCTCCAGCATCACTCTTTGGTTTACAGACTCTGTCAGAGAGTGCAGTGCAGCTTGTAAATCACCTCTGACTATCTCTTCTTTCTGCAGGTTCTCAAGGGAGACCTGAGGCTTCGTCGTGAACACTCTGAGAGCATTGTGAACGTCTCCTCGAACAATTTCATCTCTGTCTACCGTGCGCTCGATTTGCATTTGATTGTTTTGGAGTATACGTTTTGTACTTTTGACATCGCCTCTAACTATTTCTTCTTTCTCCACACAGTTTGACAGGTCTTCCTGTGAGCCTGCTTGGAGTTGTTTCAGGTAATCCACTGCTCCTGACTCAATGCAGGTTGAGTAAAAGTGGACATTGCCCTTTTCCGTCTCATCCAGTTGGATTTTCACCAACTGCCCTTCCTCTGGGCTGTATAGTCTCTGTAAAGCACTTTGCAGATCACCCCTGACAATATCCTCTTTCTCAACTGTGGTGTCATCCTGCTTATTGAGAAGTGAATATATGGTCATGCGGACGTCTCCCTTCTCGTCCTCCTGGAGAAGAATGCCACTTTTGGCTGAGTTCTCCTCCTTTAGGAGGTTGCTGATGGCCTCTCGAATGTCTCCCCTGATGATCTCTTCCTTCTCAACACTGATGTCTTTTTGGCTGAACAGCTGCTTGACTGTGGTGTTGATGTCCGCCCTCTCCTCTGTGTCCACCATGATGCGATTCTCTGTGGTCTCCTGTCTGTTCAGGAGGTTCATCATGATGCTCTGGAGATCTCCGCTGATAATCTCCTCCTTCTGGATCTCAGGGGCCTCCTTGTTCATCAGGTTGTACTTTGCCATTCTGACGTCACCAACCTCATCAGCCTGGATAAGTATGCCCTTTGAGCCAACCATTCTGTGACTGTAGAGATCGTTAAGAGTCTCTTTGATGCTTTTACCAATGATTTCGGTTTTCTCCAGATTTCTCTCATTAAAGTCAGTGATGGGGGTGGTTTCAAACAGCCTTGTGGCAGATTTCACATCCCCTTTCACATCTTCCTCCTTTTCAACAACCTCAGTCTCATCATCGGAGTTTTCACCGTGTATTTTGTCAATAGTGTGAGTCTCAAACATCCATGTAGCTGTTCTGACATCACCTTTGTGGATTTCACTCATGCTAACGGTTCGCACCAGGTTCTGAGACATTAGATCAGACTCAAAGCGTTGTGCATTGGATTTCACATCTCCACCTCGGACATCTTCAACCGTTTTTGTTTTCTCTTTCAGGTCCTCAGCAATGGTGTCAAGTGGTTGGGTTTCAAACCTATACCTGACTGAGGTCACGTCACCTTTTTGAACATCTTCCTCAGTGACTGCTTTGATGAGGTACACCTCATCTGAATCTCTGATTGAATCAAGAGGCTTTGTTTCAAACAGCCACCTGGCACCGACCACATCACCTTTCATAACTTCCTCTTTGGTGAGAGTGGTCACTTCATGGTATTGCCCCTCTTGGTCTTGGATAGCGTATAATGGCTGTGTTTCAAACATTGTAGCATAATTCTTAACATCTCCTCTCTCGTTTTCATTGCACAGGATTTTCTGTAATCTACTCATTTCAGACTCAGTGGACACCTCTTGTATTTTGTCAAGGGAGTAGGTTTCAAAAATAAACCGGCCTTTATCTACATTTCCTCCCTGGACATCCATCACTGTGCGGACATTTTTCTCTTCATCAGTCTCACATATAGCATCTATGGGTTGGTTTTCAAACATCCACTTGTTGTTCACAACATTTCCTCTCTGGATGTCCTCGGCCTGTGCAGTTTTGAGCTTCTGTAAGACTTCTTCAGAGGTTGAGGTCATGACGTCGCATGTCTCAAATTTGTATTTCATATGGGACACATCTCCAGACAGAATATCGATTTCTGTTACTTTTTTGAAAGACTTCTCCTCTCCAGTGATGTCCTCAAGGTTCTCTGTTTCAAAGAGGAAGCGAGCCATCCGTACATCTTTGCCCTGAATATCCTCTTGACTCACTGTGCTGGTTTTCAGCACATTCTCTGTGTCATCCCGGATGGCATCAAGAGCCTGGGTCTCAAAGAGCCATGTGCAGCTTTTAACATCTCCTTTGTGAACCTCTTGAGCATCGCTCTCTGTCTTCTCCTTATCATAAAGAACATCCATCGGTTTAGTCTCAAAAAGCCACTTGCAGGTTTTAACATCTCCCTTCACAATCTCCTCAGATTCTGTTGTGACGCATTCCTCATCCTCGATGTTGCTGAAATATTTAATTGCATCAAGAGGTTGCGTTTCAAATAGCCATTTAGCCATTGTCACATCGCCTGATTCAATTTCCTCTTGAGTTATGCCCTTGATGATTTGTAACTTGGTGACACTTTCGTCAAATTGATCGATGGGGCGTGTTTCAAACATCCATTGGCAACTTCTTACATCACCTTTTACTATTTCTTCCCGTCGAACTGTTTTGACCTCATGATAGTGGCCAGAGCTGTCTTGCAGTGCATATGTGAGATTGCCTTCGAAACGATCCTTATTTGATCTAACAGCACCTGATGTTACTCCCTCAACCTGTATCTTCTGTGTTTCATCATATTTGTTTAGGTCAAAGGTTTCAAACATTTGCTTGTAGTTTGCTACATCCCCCTTATCAAGATGCTCTAGGTTCACAGTTCGTGTAAATTCTTTCTTTTCGTCTCTGATGAGCTCCAAAGGTTGGCTCTCAAACATCCATTTTTGGTGTCTCACATCACCCCTCTCCTCCTCAGATGCCACCATCTTTTTCAGTTTGCCAACTTCTGCAAGTGCCTTAGGGTCTTCCACTGGGGCCGTTTCAAAAAAGTGTTTGGCTGATCTTACATCACCCCCAATGATTTCCTCTGCAGACAGTGGTCTCTCGTTTGAATCATCTTTCAGTGTATCCATTGGTTGAGTTTCAAACACCCAACAGTTTTTGCGGACATCCGCCTTGTAGCCAGATTCTGAGTAGAGCTCATCTAAGTTAACTGTGCGAACCAGCTCTTTCTGCTCTTCTCTGATGTGCTCAATGGGCTGATTTTCAAACAACCATCTTTGGTGTCGGACATCACCTTTTTCGTCCTCAGATGCCATCACTGTTTTGAGTTTGCCCACCTCTACGTCTTCATCCTTGATTTGTTCCAGTGGCTTAGTTTCAAATTTCCATTTCTGGTGTCTGACATCTCCTTTCTCCTCTTCAGACTGAGTTGCCTTTTTCAGCTTGCCCACCTCAGCAAGTTCCTTTAAATAGTATTGAGGAGCTGTTTCAAAAAAGTTTCTGGCAGATCTCACATTACCTCTAATAACCTCTTCAGTGGTCACAGGTCTGGCATTAGAGTTGTCTTTTAAAGTGTCCATGGGCTGTGTCTCAAAAACCATGCAGTGCTTGCGTACGTCAGCTCCAAGAATCTCTTCTTTCTCAATTTTGGAACGTCCCAACTCTTCTTCATTGATGGCATCATACATCCTGGTCTCGAACAGCCATCTGCATGTGCTGACATCATCCTGATGGTAGTCCTCCTTAAAAACGCCAGACACGAGTCTGACAAAGGAAAGGTCCCTATTGTTCTTATCCAGTGGTTGAGTTTCAAACAGCCATCTTGAGGTCTTGACATCTCCCTTCTCTGTTTCTTGACGGCGAACAGAGATGATCTCCACAGTTTCACCTGTTTGCTCCCGTAGAACACACAGGCACTGAGTCTCGTACTTCCAGATGGTTATTTTCACATCTTCTTTGATTTCCTCAGTTTTTGACTTCAAAGTCAGGAGATGCTCTTCGGCAATAGTCTCAGTGACACCATATGACTCCTGGAGCTGGTTTTCAAACATGTGTCTCACAGATTTGACATCACCCTTCACAACCTCTTCAGAAAAGACTACCTCTGTGGTTTGTTCATCTTCAGTGCCGTGTATGCGATTGAGGCTGTCAAGCGGCTGGTTTTCAAATAGCCAAGCAGCTGCACGCACGTCTCCTCTGTAATATTCCTCAGATGAGTTTTTCTGATCAACTGCACCGAGAGCATCCATGGGCTGAGTCTCAAACATCCAGGCTGTCTGTCTCACATCGCCTCTGGCAATAATTTCTTTCTGGCTGATTTTTCTGTCGTCTTCCGTGTCCGAGGTTTCATCTTTAATGGTGTCCAGAGGCTTGTTCTCAAACATCCAGCGCATGGACTGCACCTCGCCCCTCAGGATCTCGTCCCACTCTAAGTACTCCCTGTCTGGGCTCCCGTTGCTGCCGCTGTTCTCATACACATACTGCTGCTCGTCATCTGCAAACTGGTCATTCTCCAAGTGGTGATGGTGGTGGTGGTGGTGATGTTGGTGATGGTGATGGTGTGGACACTGGAACTCCTCTTCGTAGATCTCTTTCTCCAGGGTCTTCCTGACCTCAGGGTGGATGTGCTTACAGAGCCTCTTCAGTTCCAGTAGCTCTCTCTGTTTGGCCTGACGGGCCATGTGCACTTGACACTGGTCAGCATTTGAGTTTAGAATCTCAGGAGGCGCAGGCAAGTCCTCGGGGATGTCTGAAGGCTCCTCTAGTAAGTCTGGTGGTGGGGGAGGGAGGTAGTCCAGGTCGTCAGAATCTGTGGCACAGGCAGAGGCTTCTTGCTCTGTTTTGATGTCAGAGGGTAAGGCAGCAGCTTCAGAATCTGGGGTGTGATGGCACACGTTAACCTCTGGAAACCAGTTATACTTGCTGACACCACGATCAATCTTTTTTAGGGGGGAGGAGGAGGAGGAGAAAAACATATCAATCAATAGCTGACGTCTGACTCAGTAAAATGTCAAATTAATAAAATGATTATGAACTAGTTACATTTAATTAATGAAATTAACACAATTAAATAGAAAACAGCAAAGTAAGAGGTACTTTAGCCATGTATACATCTACACTTTGAGGCTGCACAACGACCAGAGTAAGTAGAGAAAGTAAAGACAAAAAGGGAATGAAAAGATAGATCTATATTATATACCTTAATCTGTTTTCTGGGAGTTGCCTCTTCAATGGTTCTTTCAAAATGCTGGCGTAGTTCTTTGGCAGTGAGTCTGGATAAATCATCTTCATCAACCTCCCCTGCTGGCATAAACATTACACTTACACTAAATATTACAGTACTCATAAATAATTAAAACCATATCGCAAGATATTAATTTGCCATTTTTACAGAACTTCTGTTTCTTATTCTTCTACTTTCCTCTGACTATAATAGTGCAATTACACTGACTTCAGTCATCTGCCCCTGTCTGAACAATATTTGTGTTTACATTGTATAAATATACTGTAGACCATGGTAGCTGAAGAGAAACATTCATAGCTTCACTGTTAATTGTAGGACTTGTACACTTCTAATTAGATCTTGTACAACTGTTAAAACAGGGCTTAACACATTACAGTATCTGTTTACAAGGAAAGTAGTGATCAATGAATACTAACCATTTCCATCCACATGGTTTTCAGAGTTGGATGTCACATGCTGGCCAACAGCTTGATTATATATTGCCTGCAAGAAACAGACAGTAAGTGGTTTATTTTTGCAACATCCGAGTTTGAACCCTTGTTGCCTTGTCTTGCCTTGGCTGATATTTCTCAGTATGCAATGGGAAATAAGAATGCATTCTTTGTTTGACTTGACATCTTCCTATTATGTTGAATGAATACAGGGAGCGGAGACATTTCTGCTTGTATTGTATGTTAAATGTGTGTAATAATGTAGTCCTGTTTGGGGCTGATGTGTGTAAGCATTCATGTCTGAGAGAAGACAAAAACAGTTTATCCGTCTCCTATTAAAATTTCCCTCAGCTAAACAAAAAAAAAGAAGAAATCAAGAGAAGATTAGCTATTATTGTCATTACAGCCTAATTATCTTTCCTTTTGGTAGTCATTATATGCATTTCGCTCTGCAGAGTAACTGCCGTACCTGTTCATGGTGGTGTGTCTGAGCCTGCATGAGGGGCGGGCCACTCTCTTTAGTGTTGCTCCTCACTGTCACCTCGGATGAGTGTGACACTTCCTGTGAAACAGAGGACACACGGGCTGTCAAAGAAATGTCTGAAGATACTCTCTCCCTCTCTCTCTCTCTCTCTCTCTTTCTCTCTCCCTCTCTCTCTCTCACACACACACACACACACACTCACACACACACACCAGACACACACACAGAAGAAAAAAAACACAAAAACAGCAGGAAACGGCTTCAGCTCAATGGCAACTGAGCCATAAGCAGCTGGAGTGAGATTAATTAACGTTCAGACTGTGGCAGATGAGCAGTGAATCACAAAGAACAATCAAGGGACCCAAAATTACAGGGATCACTCAAAAGAGGTAATAACCCCCCAGTTTTCTTCTTCTTTTCCTTTTTTTGTAACACAAGGACGTATGTGGTGGCAGAAGTGAAATATCAAGCTCCGAGGTAAAAAGGACATTTTCAGGAGCCACTGTCTAACCCCTGTTTGTAACAGAGAAACAGACAAACCTTTATGCTTCAAAACATTCCACAGTCTCTGGGGAAAAACAAAGTCGCCCTCCTATAGTAGTTCAGTCTCAATGCAGGAGGAGGGGACACAACAACAACCACAACAACAACAACAACAACCAAGAGCTAACGCATGATTGAAAACATTTGTAAGCGTCTGCTTGCGCTCGCGCTGGCATCGTAAAGAGG
>JASCIP010000078.1:12513291-12523493 GCA_034783695.1 Sardinella gibbosa | reverse complement strand
AGTGAAAGGAACCAACCCCCACTCCTCTTTACCCACTGACACACACACACACACACACACACACACACACACACACAGACAGACAGACACATTCAAAGACTTCAGACACATTCAAAGACACTTCAACAACAATAGAGAATCGAGCAGTGTAGCAGTGCAGTGAAGAATACTGAAAATTGGGCAATGCTAGATTACTTGTATTCTATCACATTCACATCTGGCATGCACTATATACTGTAGATCATCCTGCAGTCACCTGTTTAACTAATGTACAGCACAAAAGCACAAAATGAGTGGAGGGGGGGGGTTAAAGGGATTCTCTGCAGTGAATCACCCGTAGCCCTGTTGTCTGAGGCTGCCGAGTGCTGTCGACAGTTATCAGAAAGACAGCAATAGGCACAACGTAGACCGAATTAGCAAACTGCCTGCTAAAACTAACAGATAGGGGCATATGAAAACAAAACTGACGCCCTCTTCAGTTCGTGTTGGCTGTTTCGCTATTTGGTCTCCCGTGAATGAAAATCTGTCATTCTCATACCTATCGATCCATGTTTCTGCCATTGATTGTTGCCATTTGAGCTTGCGTTAAATAAGGGCATTAAAGTGCAGGTATGAACAAGAAATTTGAAAGTGAAAACATAATGACACATAGGTGACATATTTGTATGTAAGAGGTACTGAAAAACAAAGCAATTCACTTTTACTAAGCTTTACTAAGCTAAAGGTAAAGGTAAAGTTGAAGAGGGGTCAAGAGCACTCTACGGAAATGGGCCTTACATAAGATATACTTAAGCTACGGGCATTGCGGAATGATGTCAAAATCTTAGAGAGGTAGAGGTTAAGGTAAAACTTAAGAACTTAGCGTTTACATGTAAACAGGCTTTAGAAAACTGGCCCCAGATCTCTCTCTCTCTCTCTCTCTCTCTCTCTCTCTCTCTTACTTTTTCTCTTTCTCGCTGCCATGTAGGTCTTGCCCTCAGTAAAAGAAAAAAAAAATGGTTGTCCCACCCATGACCTCATATTAGCTTGTTTTGTTTTCAACCACCCAGAATTTCAGACGGGAAGTAATTTTAAACATCCTACAACACATGGTAATTATCACAGTAATGGACAGAGGCAGAGAAAAAAACAGCTATTAATTGTGCAGAGTCATTGGGTAATTATGCAACGAGTGAGTGGCCATTGTCACCGCACCAGGGACCAATCCTCCATCAGTTAGGACAAATTTACCCCTGCCAGCTTCCTCTTGTGGACCAATCAAAGACCAAACTCACTTTTTGGTTTTTGTAATATGGATCCATGTCCTCGAGAGGAGTGGACACAAGTTCAGGGGGCACATCCCCGTATATGAAGGGCAGGATTTTCCCTGCCTCCAGGTCGCCATTAGGTTTCGGTGCGTTCTCGTCATCTTTGGCACGCTTTTCCTTTGGCTTCTTCTGGCTCTCCTCGCGAATTCGTTCCTCGATGGCTCGGAGTGACTCGCGGCTGAATGGACGGAAGCTGTCTGGTCCGGGTGGCAGCACCAGCTGTGCCATGTTGTCATCATGCACCGTCAGCGTGTCAAGCTAGCGGCCTGCATCCCAGAGTGCTGTGGTAGAGCCCCAGCATCAGAGAAAAAAAAGAGAGAAAAAGAGTGAGTGAATGCAACAGAGTGAAAGAGTGCAGAGTGAGCGGGGTGTGTGTGTGTGTGGGGGGGGGGGGGGGCTACTATAATTAGCTGCTGAAATATTGACTGGATGTCACTAGTTACAGAGGTATTTAGAGAACACAACTGCTGACTGACTCTCAGTTCACACATCACACTGATATTTTTTTCTTTTCAAAGTCTTTCAAACAACAAGAGTCAATCTGTTCAAACACTGATAATTCTTAATACTCCTAGTTCTGTGGTTCAGGCTGAGAGATTCAGTCACCATTTCTGAGCACAGGCAGGCCATAGCAGAGGAGGCGGATACAGGGAAGTTCTGCCATAATCGCATCACTGGACAAATGGGTTTACCGAAACACTTACTGAGAATCTCTGTGGATTTCATCTCTCTACTGACAGTATTCTCAAGAACCTCACCAAGCAAATTGTGTTTCCACACGCTCTATAGACTTGCTGTCTGCTCTGGGTTATATTCTAAAACAGACAAAAATACTTTTGTATTTTGTTTACATTTTTTTCACAAAGGAATCTAAAGAAATTATAGAATATCTCCTACGTGATAACTGAGGTTTATAGAATATTTTCTATACAATAGCTGGTTTATTAAATATCTCATCTGTAATTAGAAGTTTGCGGATCATCGCAAGCTCTAAGAAATGTGTTTTTTCAAACATGTTGTTTTATGACACTCTAAGCCTTCACAATGGTTGCAGAGGGTTGGTGGAATCGAAAAGCTGCTTCTGTGCATCTGTGTTCAAGGGGGGCAGGGTGGGGCGGGGGCAGAAGTCATGAGGAATCCTCTCGGTTCCGTTACGTCACCAAACAACAAAACACAGCTCCAAACACACACACAACTGGATTTTCAATACCTTGTCAACACTGAATAACACCCCTTTTCCATACTCTCCTGAAAAACTTCATTTCTAGGATACTGTTTAAATACAAACCGATGAGTAGAATGTACTCTTTTACCACCCTGGGCGCACTTTTGTCAGAGGCTCAAATGCTTCCAGTATTTTGCAATCATTCAAAATTGATTGCCTGGGGAGTAGATGAAGCTAAAAAAATCCAATGCAACCAGCCAAAACACACATGCCTCTGCTGTCAGCAAAACACTACAATGCGTAATCTCACTCATTAGCTCTGAAACTTCCATGCTTCATCATTACCAAAATACAACAATCATTTTAAAACAACAAATAAGATCTCATACAAGTCAATGTTCAAGTAAAAATATCACACAACTATATACAGTACTTCTGTTGGTGTATTAATGTAGCCTGAATGTAGCCTGAACCTCTCATCAAAAACTGGTGACATGCAGTTGCTTTGTTAATTGCCATCCAGACCATGCAGGAGACACACATCTACAATCTACATATACTGTACATACAATGCTTAGCATCTTTAGCACATCAATATAAGCAAGAACATATTGTACACAAATGGATGGCTTTTGAAATGACTTTTTGGAACTCAACAACAAAAGATAGACCATGGAGAACCAAGACCTTCCATGTCAGTTCAACTATGTAAGCACTCTGTGCTCTGTGCACACACCCTACTGTTGGGTGAGACCTTGAACTGTCAGCTGCAGTGGTATAGTATTCAGGCAATGTCACGCTTACAGTTGCATGCATGCCCCTCCGAAATACAGAAATACACTTTCATTGTTTATGGCTAATTTCAGGATTAAATTCAAGTTTTAAAATCTGAAAACCAACAAAATGCTGCTGTCCATGGTTCTGAAATATTCCACAACAATTATGTTTTGTTGCCTCAGAAGCCTTAAATATGACTAAGAAAGGCTTTTCCCGAAGCATTATGGCAGCACAGCCTGGTGAGGACACATAAGTGAAAGGGAGAAGCCTTAATAGAGCACTTTACTGAGGATCTTAGGCACACTCCCCTCCTTTGCTAATGGATTGAGACACTGATGTGCATTTGAGTCTCTTGCCAAGATGCAGTTTCTGTAAACACTTATTTGACAGGATGTTGACAGCTTCTGTCAGAGCAACACAAACAAGTGAGTAGACAATAAAAAAAATATGGTCAGAGCTGGAGGCCACTGGAGGTGTTGAGAAAGGTCAAAGTGTAGCTCGGATTTAGCCAGAGCTCCACATTCCCATGTGACACAACATGAGACCTTCTGTGATTCTAAGATCTCACTGACGTGTCACCTGTTGGCCAGACAATCCAACCACCCATCCCACCCCACGTACAAATCATATATATATATATAGGCCTATATATTTTTTTGAATATGGCAAAAAAAGACAAGCCACTGTCAAATTTTGCATGCCATTTATACTGTAACTATACAATATATCTGCATAAACCACTTGTTCTCATGTAGGCTACATACTGTATACTACAGGTTGTGTGACTGCTACTTTTAATGTTGTAAAACTGTAATAGGTTTCAATCTTTTGAAGTATTAGGTTCCATTCTTTTGAAAAACAAAATCACTCCACAGATGTTGTCTTCTGCTGTAATCAGCATGTTCCTCAAGAAGAATAGTCTACCTTATGCCACATACAGTCAATAATATATGTGTGTGTGTGTATATATATATATACACACACACACACACACACACACACACACACACACACACACACACACTTTTTGCTGTCATAATATTGTACAAGGCTGTTAGGAACATATCACCCAGACTATTTTTATAGTGGCATCTGGTGTAAACATTACTTTGAATGCTTTAAACATTAGGCCTACTTTGAAGGCTTTTTAAAGCAACTATGAATAAAGACTTTGTTCAGGTTATACAGATCGGGAGTGTTGTCCTTAGCCTGTAATCCATTCGCAATTACCATCTCTACATCATAACGCTTCTCCACGAAAATATGTCTGGCGTCTACCAGACGTGTGCAACTGGGAAAGGGCGTTGACCAGATAAGCTTCTTGATTCATGTCTCTTATAGAAGGGTAAAAATCCACTTTAAATAAATAAGTCATTTCATCCAGAATTGTAATGTGTTATATAACTTTTAGTTTTGTAATAGCCAGTTAAATAGCCTAATGGCAAAGAATACACTAAAAGGTGGTAGGCTATGTTAATTGTTAGCTATATCTAACTAAAACGAAGGTGTAGACATCATAACATTAGTAGGCATATTCTGTAATTATACAATATAACCTGAGACTTTTTAAGGCAGCAACATCTTGTTTCGAAGCAGACAAGGCACTCAAATCTACTGTAGGCTACATAGCCTACATGGATTCTCCATATCTACCACTACACACTGAAAAATATTCAGATGAAAGTCTAAATTTGCTAAAGTTGTGCCATTCGATATTTTTGTTGAGAACAATAGGCTACATTTTATTTTCTGTATTTTTTACAAATAACTTCTATCACAGGCAAAGTTTCTGTGCTTTCAAGATAATATGACATCAGCAGACATTATTTTATTTTTTAGCTATCCGCAGCAACTTTGCGCAGTTACAGTAATGCCAGTTAATTTTAGGTAAATGGGTCCAACCCAAGCATCCCAACTGTGGATACAACTCACCATGTTCACCCACAGCAGGTTGCTACAAGCTGATGAAAAACGATGTTCAACGAACTCTCACTTCTGTCAACTGTCTTCTTTCTTCTTATTTTCAATATAGCGTTGATAAAACTTAGAGCCGAGTAATGTCACATTGAAATTTAATCTAGGCAAATCTGCGTTGGCTGCCAAGGCCAATAAGAGTCGGATAGTGACCGAACTGAGGCAGGCTTCGAGCGTAGCTTTCAGTGTTTCCGGTGGTTCATCAGTGAGTTGTTGTGATGACGCCAGATTCTCAGGGGATAGGAGCAGTATGATCCTGGTGTGTAAGCAGCTGTGGACATAAATGGGACCATGATCATTCTCTAACAAGATCAAACATGTCCTCTGTGAATGAAATCGTATCCACTTGGTCCACCTGTTGACGCTCTAAGTCTCCACTTTCACCTCAGTGCAGCTTTTAAAATCAGGAGTTGGCAGCGGATTTTGCGCATTTTCTATTTATTTATAAAAGAAAACAAAAAAAATCTATGTGTATTCTGTGAAGGAAGCAACACTGAGACACACTGGTTTAGAGCTTCCAACACAAGCTGCCTTAACGGCAATTCAGCAATATGGTACCAATAGTCTAAAGCGCCCACTCCTGTGAAATTAAAAGATGAGATGACCACCCCACCCCGTGCTCTGTCCAGCTCTGTCCAGGTCAATTCGCTTGTCTGCATTCAGGGATCTCTTATGGCACCTGGTGGTTACTGTGTGCATAGACGCCTGTGAACACAGCCTGATTGCGTACTGGAGTGCTCCTTCCACCAAATGACTGGACATACTGTACTGTAATAGCAATGCTTCAGGTAATGCATCCAAATAAAATGAATACCTAAATGATAGAGCCTGTACAGACATGTTCTGTTGATGTTGTAATAATACTGTGCTTAATGGTACAAAGTCTCTGACTGAGAGACAGAATGCTTAGAGGTAGGGAGCAAGGATCTATTTATCTCCAAGGAAACTTTCCCTGAGATCATCTAGATGTCACAAGGTAGTTGCCTAGCAGCATGAAGGAATCTGTAATACCACACCACCAGCAGCATTTATCAAGCACAAATAGGCATAGGCCTACTGCTTCTCTCTCTCTCTCTCTCTCTCTCTCTCTGTAAGAAAGAGAATAGAAAGAGAGAGAGAAATGTATGCTTAGCTGTATTTTAACATTTTTGTTCTCAGCTTGTAAGAAGTATCTGAAGTGAATATATAGTAGTCAGTTGTTCTTCTCTTAGTCACTGAAAAGCACTTGTAGCCAAATAAAAGGGCACATAATCATGCATCAGTATTTACAATTGACTTTGTTCTTTGTTTGTTTAGTGGCATTTATATCTCTGGCACAGTTGTGACACACGAGCTGCCTCTGTACCACCTTTATAAGATCCTGTACCACCTTTATAAGTCACACAGTGAGACATAGGCTAACATTCATGACTGGGCCTGGCTATATATCCCAAACCCTGAATGATTATCCCAAACCTCTGGCTGGACAGTTACTGTTGTTAGGTACGCAGCCAGATGCCCTTAACATGCAGAACTGGTTTGATTGTATGTCTTAATGATGCAATCAGTCTAAATCAAGGCACAGACAGAGAGACCTGGAGACCTGGCTGGAGCTGAGAGACAGATCCGAGATCAGATCCAGTGGGAACACCATAGCTCTAACAAGGAGAGAGGAAAAGCACTGAGCAAACAGAGACAAGTGGGTGGTGTTCCACGATGCCGTGCCCGCTAATGATCATGGGCCCATTAATCATGTGAGGCTGGACTGGGGGATGTGGAACTGGGTGCTGGCGACTTTGTCCTCTCGCTGCTTCGAATGAACTGTATCTGCATTTCATGAGGTGAATACATAACGAATGCAGTTTAGCAGTGAGTAATGAAAAGCAATTGTGCAGTATGAGACATGTTGTAGCCTCATAGACGAGCAGTATGTGACACAGTGAGTCAATCTTTTTGCAGTGTGAGGCAAAGTGGCAGAGTGAATCAATTGGTCAATTATTCAATATTCTGAAATAGGTTACTGTCGTTCCACCATTAGTAAAATAGAACAAGCATAAGACAAACTGTGGGCCTTTAAAGGACAGGAGATTTTTTTTTCTCCCTTTAAAATGTGATCCAAATCATTGAATATTATGTCCACTCTTGAACACCTCTATTTGAAGTGCATATTAGTTAAGCTAGGTGTGTTTGCATTCCTTCTGGGAAGACTTAAAGCTTCCCTAATTAACCCATGACCCCATG
This sequence comes from Sardinella gibbosa, assembly GCA_034783695.1. Taxonomy (NCBI): domain Eukaryota; kingdom Metazoa; phylum Chordata; class Actinopteri; order Clupeiformes; family Clupeidae; genus Sardinella; species Sardinella gibbosa. The sequence goes on along the minus strand of JASCIP010000078.1, from coordinate 12,516,050 downwards.
TATCTACCCTGTCCCTCTTTGTCCTGAGGCTGTGTCAGCTGAGCTGTCCTCCAAGACAAAGGCTAACCCACCATAGCAAATTCACTATGGCAAATGATTCAATAAAAACATGATTCAAATGGCCTACAGCTCTTAACATGGTCTACAGCTTTAAGACGCAGCCATTAAACAATTTCACCTTCATGGAAGCATCTTTTCACAACCTAACACCTGGTTTCTCAACAGCAAATCTCGTTATCACAGTCTACATAAAGGGCCTGAGGGCAGCTTACAGCTAAAACTCGAGATAGGCCTATTAAGCAGTGCAATGTTTGAGTCCTAATAGCCTCCATCTCCGACCTTTTTACCTTTTACACAAAGAGTGACTGTACTGGCAAATAGCTTGGTCCTAATTCGCGTTTGTGAATGCCGAAATATGTGTGTCAAACACAGCTTTTTTAACGAGTGAAGGAGTGTAATTCGGCGCAATTGATTCGTTCGCGTTGAGCTGCCATAAACTCTTGCCATCAGCAGACCAGACTGAGAGAAAAAAAAGGATCATGTGGTTGGATTGAGTTCACCCGGCACGATGTGAGCGCACTGCACTTCACGCAAAGTTGACTACGCTAACGGTAATGTGTGGCTCGGCACAAAAGGACAGACTGTAATGTTTTTGGAAATGGAGAATGGTATAATCAATAAACGTGTCGGAGATCAACAGGTGGGTTTTTATCACTGCTGATGGAGCGGAAGTTGTTGTCTTGTAAAATAGAGGACCCTCAACAGCCAGCCTTTACTTTTCTGTACATTATGCCTTTTTCAGAGATACACTGACAATGATGATCGCAAATCGCTTTTATCGACGCCAAAGGACGAGGTCGAAGGAGGAACAAGCTCGATGACCTCGGCATCGTTTAATTTCATAAATTCTATAATCGGATCTGGAATTATAGGTGACTATGAATTTTAAAGTTCACTCCAACAATGAAGGACAGTTTTCTGTTCATAAAATTAATAATATTTCGTTGGCCATAATATCCTGTTTTACTTTTGACTTTTGTTGCATTTAAATGTTTATTATAGCCTGTAAGTGTTGTATCAGTTCAGCTCTCTCCGTTGTTAAATAGTGAGGAATAAAATCTTTTGCCTCTGGTGCTCAATCATATGACCTTTGAGAAAAAATGTAATTCCATTCAGACAATGACTCTGTGGTCCACATGGGCTATCTATCTATAGGCCTACACACAGTAAATTCCCTGCCGCTGCACAAGCAGCTTCAGGAAAACATGGACATGTTTAGAGGTAGACTATTCAACTGCAGTGGGCAACACTGGATGCGCAAAAGTATCCCGTGATGTGCTTAATGCCTCCATAGTAAGATATGGCTTGCCTTTAATACAGGACTACCATATTCACTGAACCAAGCTGGCCTACCACTGGGATTGCTGCTGCTTGTTGGTGTTGCCTTCATTACGGGTAAATATTGGCTGCACTTGAAATGCGCTGTAGGTTATCGGAAGAATTTTATCCTGACGACAGAAACGATGCGTAATGATGACCCACCTATGGACATGAAACAGTCCTGTGAAATGAAAACCTATTCCTCTGCTCTCTCATTACTTTTTTCTTTATTCGTTTTATTTCTTGCTTGCTGCTTAGATTACTCCATCATACTGCTGATAAAAGGGGGCAATCTCTCGGGAACATGCAGTTACCAGTCCTTAGTGCACAGTACCTTTGGCTTCGCTGGATATTTGGTGCTGTCTGTGCTGCAGTTTCTTTATCCTTTTATAGGTATGTTCATTACTATGTGTTGACCTATTTCTGTGATTTTATTGAAGGGGAAAAATCTGAGGTTGAAAATCGATATACTGTTCAATTATTGTATAATACACTGTCTCCCTCTCACTAGCAATGATCAGCTATAACATCATTACTGGAGACACTCTGACAAAAGTGTTTCTTAGAATACCTGGAGGTTTGTTTTTCCTGCTTATTTATTTTATACTCAAATTTGTGTTGTTTGTTAAAGATAGTTTCAAATTTATTTTCTATCTATCTATCTATCTGTCTGTCTGTCCATTCATTTATGTAGTTGGTCCAGAGAGCATGCTTGCAGAGCGTCATTTTGTCATCTTGGCATCCACAATTCTCTTCACTCTTCCACTGTCTCTTTATCGAGACATAGCGAAGTTGGGAAAGGTAATTACTGATTGCTTTCTCGTTAGCACATGCTGTATGTGTTAGCATGAAAACAGTCTAATCTCATACATTGTAACCTGTATTTCTGTGTTCACACAGGTATCCTTAATTTCCATGGTGTTGACTTTTGCTATCCTCATCATGGTCATCATCAGAGCTGCTACTCTTGGACCACAGATGTACAAAGAACTGTGTTTCCATGTTCAATCTTTTCTTGCTTAAATATGGGCTTTGCTGATGTTTACTCTCTTCATCTTTAGTGATCTTTTTATGATTGACAATATTTTCCTCTCTTTAACTGTCTTCCATACTCATTGTCTTTTCTTATGCGCTTACTTTATATTTAGTTGCTTGTGTCCAGACTACATACTATTATCTCTCTATATTGTTGTTCCATATTTCAAAGGCCGTAAAGTATGCATCTTCATTTGTCCAACTCTAGCCCCCCCACAGAGGATGCATGGTCGTTTGCCAGGTGGAATGCCATCCAGGCAGTTGGTGTCATGTCTTTTGGTGAGGGCTCAACTTGATTCAAGGTTCTAGAGTAAATAGGCTACTAAAAAGCATGTTCTCCAAGT
>JASCIP010000078.1:12321432-12335683 GCA_034783695.1 Sardinella gibbosa | reverse complement strand
CTTTCTTTTTCTTTCCTTTCTTTCTGTCTTTTTTTTTTTTTTTTGCTTATTAAACCAAATCCAAGCTGACGACCTATATGCTGGAAAACAGGGCTTCCCTTTTAGCAAGGCAAGGATGTTACGAATGACATCTCACTTCTGTTGCTAAGCACTTCACACTGTGATTTGTGAAGTTGTTAAATTGCTCAAAGCTGGATTTCCATCCCTTTGTTAGTGCAGAGGAGCATTCATAAAGCCCATTAAAATGAAAGACTGGAACATTGTTTAAATCCCCTTTCCTGTGAGCAGTGTGGAGGATTTTTCAACCCCTCTTTTGGGAAAGGAAAAAAAAAAAACTAAATAAAAATAGTGGAATTTCTCACTATGTTGCAGTGCATGGTGCCACCCACATCATTCTCTGAGCCCGTTTGAGAGTTGGGGTTAATATTATAGGGGAAGACTAAAAAAGAGGAGTAATGTATTAAAGGAGGCAAACGTGAGGAAAGAGATGACTGGCTTTTATTTACTGAATTCACAAGGCAATCACTGGCACTCTCCTAAGCAATTACTGCGCCAACGCTATTTACAGCACAATGCAGACAACAGCCGGCATGGAGGGAATCAGTCCTATCCCCCAAAGATCACAAAAGAAAAAGGCCATGTTGGCCGATTGTCTGTTGTGTCTTGTTTGGTAGACTTTTATAGTCCCCATTATATGGACTTATAAGGCTTTATATAATCTAACATTGCAATTGAAATATATGCTAACGAGAATATTGTTTGTGTCTTAGTGTCAGGGTTGATTTCTTTAATTGTGATATATTTACTCTACTGCCTGAGAAGAGTCTCATTGTGTTTTTTAAAGATGTTTACTATTTTTATTATTTTTCTCTCTTTTTTTTTTTTACATTTCATTAGTATTTAGTTGCCATTTTTGTGGCTTGGCTGAGTTCTTTGTCTTGAGCTTTCCTTAATCATTAGCCGGCTAGCCTGTCATCCGTGCCAGCCATTGCACGGATCTCTTTGACTAAAACCTTGTAAATTAACACAATTAGCGCAGCATCATCCTGCTAATTAGCCGCGGGTGTCTGCTATGGCTGCCGCGCTAGCTAACGGAAAGGAGGGGGGGTTGGGTCACGAGGGAGATGGCAAGGAGAGAAGAGCTCATCTGAGGTTTTGGCCATGTGTGTATGTGTGTGTGTGTGTGTTTTCAAAAGGGTGAGCTGCGAGGCTATGCCCTTAACTTCAAGCGCAGTGCTTAAATAAACAGTGAAGCAGAAGATGAATCATTCCTATTTATTAGCATGTATGTGTTTGCACTCTTTTCCTGCACGAGCAACATGTTCTTCACTTTTCAGTATACAGGTCCATACATAGCTGCTGTTCGTACAGTACACCTGCTGTGAATCGGCAATCTTTTTTAAAGCATGCATGGGGGATTTGTGGATAGGGGGTTGTGTAGATAGTCAAGACAGATCAGATGTGGAAACATAAAACGCAGTGCCAGTGTGGTTTGACCTGTATTACCCGTGTCAGCTTTAAGACGAGGAAGCCAGGCTTAAGGAAAACACTGGTTTAGATACAGTAATGTGTCTGTAGGCTAACAGAGCGCCGCACCTTTGTTGTCAGTAGTGATCATAGTCTCCACTGTGTGTGTGAATAAGTGTGTGTGTGTGTGACTGTGTGTGCGTGTGTATCGCAAAGCAACCATTACATCAGTCTGTTCTTGAGTAAATGTCTCTTTGATAATCCCATGCTGAGTCTAAGATGACAGCATATGTAACTACTTGTGTTTGCAGATGGAGTTTAGGATTAAGCTTGATAGTGGCTTTTGAGCCCCAGAGGCAATGAGAAAAGAGGGACTGGAGAGGCAGACAGTGAAAGAGAACCAGGGAGGAGGGAGCAGAGGGAGAGAGAAAGAGAGAGAGAGTGAGCAAGGGAGAGAGAGAGAGAGAGAAAAAAGAGAGAGAGAGAGAAGACAAGTGAGGCATGTTTTTTTTCCTCCTCCCTCCCTCCCTCTCTCTCACCCTGTTCGCCAGGAAGCAGGAGGCAGGCACAGGGGCTGTTGTAATTCACGCCGAGCTGTGGGGTTTGTGTGATGAAAGCAACGGAGCGCTGCCAGGGAGATTGCTTTGCTGCACTCCTCCAAGCAGATTTGAAACTGTCTAGGACTGCCTTTAGATGAGAGTTGGATTATAGAGTGACCTGCGATGTCTGTGTCAGTCCGCTCCTGAGCTGGGTGCATTATACTGTGCTAACCAGGTGCCGGGGCCCAAATCCATGCTGCTCCTATGATACAGACTGTCAGCAGCACCTATGATATGTCGCTTGGTGTGGAGGAGGAAAGCTTAAGCATGGAGGAGGCTGCATTTCATGGCTTTCAGTTGAAGTTTCTTGCTCGTTTTAAGGTCTCTAGTCTTACAAGGCACAAGTGGTGGTTCTGCCATCTTAAAAAAAAATGTTCTACCTCTGCTATTGTACTGTTTTTTAAGTCTGCATTGTCTTCATCTTTTAACACATTCTCTCTTTGCCTGTCTGTGTTGTCTATTTGTGTTTATTGTGTGTTGTTTTGTCTTTGTTTTGTTTTGTTTTGTTGTGTTTTGTCCAGGCTTAAAGATGCAGTGGACCCCAGAGCATGCCCAGTGGGCGGAACAGCACTTTGATATCTCCTCCACCACCCGATCCCCAGCACACAAGGCAGAGGCCTACCGGGGACACCTGCAGAGGACATACCAGTACGCCTGGGCCAACGATGACATATCCGCCCTGACCGCCTCCAACCTCCTGAAGAAGTATGCTGAGAAGTACTCTGGCATCCTGGAGGGCCCTACTGAGAGGGGCCTGTTGTGCTCTTACGGCGACGGCCCTGCGCCCACCGGCCTCCTGAACGGACGCAAGTCGGAAAGCGACTGGCAGGACGGCATCTACCCCATGAGCTGTGCGGCTGATGTCATCGCAGCGAGCAAAGCCGGGGCCACGGTGGAGGTGTCGGCCAATGTGGGGAGCTCAGCGGCCTCGGGGACCGGCAGCAGCCTGGCGGAGCCCAGCTACTCCAGCAGCAACTGCGGCGGGGGCGGACACACGCCAGCCGGTCTACACGGCGCCACTGGAGCAGCCCAGGACTTCGCTAGCGGCTACAACGGCGGCTCCTACCTGCACTCCAGCTACAGCGGCCAGAGCACACCTGGACTGCCGTCGCCACATCCGTCACCCCTGCACAGCGCTGGGCTTTTACAGGCTCCGCCGCCCCCGCCGCCTCCTCCCCCGCCCACACTAGTGCCCAGCTACAACGCGGGCTCCCCAAATCTGTCCAGCTATAGCTACCCCGCAGCTGGGTACCCCCCTCAGACTCCAGTGGCAGGCTACAGTCCAGGGGGAGGGCCTCCGCCTCCCCCATCAGCGTACCTGCCGTCAGGCATTGCGGCCCCCACTCCCTTGCCACCATCCACTTTACCCGGCTACACCTACCAGTCGCACAGCCATGCACCGATTGCCCCCACCCCTCTCAATGGCAGCTCGGCTAACTCGCTGAAGAGGAAAGCGTTCTACATGACGGGCCAGGGCGACATGGACTCCAGTTATGGAAATTTCAGCTACAGCCAGCAGCAGCAGCAACAGCAACAGCAGCAGCAGCAGCGCTCAACCCAGAGCCCCATGTACCGAATGCCTGACAGCAGCATCGCTGACTCAAGCAGAGGGAACGGATTTGACAGAAACGCTGAGGCGTCATCTTTGGCGTTTAAGCCCACCAAGCAGTCAATGTCCTCGGATCAGCAGAGGAAGTTCAGCGGGCAGTCGGCTGGCTCGTGTGCGCTCACCCCCCCATCGTCCTACGGCTCGGGCAAATCGTTCGGCAAGTTCACTGAGGAGCACAGGCAACACCTCGGCCACTCGGGCAGCGGTGGCGGTGGTGGCGCCAATTCGTCCTCACACCCAGCAGAGGAACAGCTGAAGAACAGTGATGCCAGCCTGGTCGAGCTGGTCACCACTGAAGTCCTCCAGCAGGGCATTCCACCCGTCGACTGGAGCGACATCGCCGGCCTGGACCTGGCCAAGGCCACTCTTAAGGACGAGGTGCTGTGGCCCCTGGTGCGACCAGACATGTTCAGCGGCCTGGGCGCCCTGCCCCGTACTGTCCTGCTCTTCGGGCCGCAAGGGAGCGGCCGGACACTGCTGGCCCGCTGTGTGGCTAGCCAGATGGGCGCCGCCTTCCTGCAGCTCAACGGCCAGGCGCTGGCCACCAAGTGGGTGTCGGAGGGCGACAAGATCGTGCAGGCCTCGTTCCTGGTGGCACGGTGCCGGCAGCCGGCCGTGGTCTTCATCAGCGAGGTGGAGCTGCTCCTATCGGGTCAGCTGGCGGAAGAGAGCCCTGTCCAGCGCGTGCGGAGCGAGCTCCTTCTGCAGCTAGACAGCCTGCTGTCAGCGGCAGCCGACGAGCAGGTGCTGGTAGTTTGCACCACCAGCAAGCCGGAGGAGATCGACGAGCCACTGCGGAGGTACTTCATGAAGCGACTGCTGGTGCCGCTGCCGGACGCTGGCGCCCGTCACCAGATCATCAGCCAGCTGCTCGCCCAGCACAACTACTGCCTCAGCGACAAAGAGGTGGCCCTGCTCGTCCAGCGGACCGAAAGCTTCTCCGGACTGGACGTTGCTCGACTGTGCCAGGAGGCGGTCATCGGCCCGCTGCACAGCATGGCTGGCTCAGACTTCTTGCCGGGTCAGGTGAGGCCCGTCTCGTACCAGGACTTTGAGAACGTATTTTGCAAAATTCAGCCTAGTATATCACAAAAAGAACTCGACACATACACTGAATGGAATAAAATGTTTGGCTGTTGTCAATGAGAAATGTATAGCAAAAAAGCAGGAAAAAAGCAACGTAGAAAAAAAGGCAAGCCTTTTAAAAAGACGGATGCGTTTCAGAATTATTTTGTGGTAAACGTTCAAGTTTTGAAGGGGGACACAAGTACATACTGGTAACCCAAACCACGTAGACATTAAAAGACACTTGAAATATAAGACTTGAAAAGACGCAGAGCCGCGCTTTAGTCATTGTCTGGCAATCTGCACAAAACACAGCAGAGATACTGTTTGATGCTCCACACTGCTGAAGCCAAGCCTCACCTGCCCATGGTGCACTGTAAGTAAGTTGACTTAAAGGGGAAGGAAATGTTTATTTGCTCTTTTTTTGTGTATATATCATTCTGCTGTTTTTTTTTTTTATTCTGTTGCTATCAAGTGCCTGAAGTGGTGCTTTATCATTTTGTATTTCCTTTTTATTTTGCCTCACAATCAACATTGGTGGCACGTGCTAATATAGAAAGCTTTAAGATGAGTCTAAAACAACACACAGCTCTGCTTTGTCCTCTGTGTTTTCAAACGAAACAGCAACAGTATTCCTCAATCATGTCTATCTCACAGTGTATGTGGACAAGAGAAAAAAAAAAAGTTCACGCGGCATTTGTAATCTGGACCCTAACTTATGAGACTACATTTATGTTAATGTCATTGAAATGAAAAAAAAAGAAATCTCAGGAAAGTGATTGTGATTTGTACAGTACCTCAAAAAGATTGTGTCGAAGCACTACATACTGCTGACAACATTAGGCTTGGTTTCTGATTTGCATTCTCTAAAATGAAACAAATGTAGGTTTTACCTCAGTAGAGTAGTAATGGCAAGGATATGACTATGAATGTACCAGAGATATTCTGGAATGTTAAGAGGAAAATTGGAGGAGTAATTTCTTTCCACCTTTTTGGTATTGTATTATTTTTTTTTTGTCATTTTATCTATTCTAAATTTTCTCCTTCCTTGACATCTTTCCTTATCATTTCTCGTGTTTGTTTTTCCCTGTCAGTGTAAAGTATTCCTTTGAGACTCATGTTTTGTATTTTCTTGTGTGGCAGCTCATGGGGTCTGAAAGTGGTGTCTGAACAGCAGCACCAGTCACACCACTCACACACCACTCTCTACAGTACCTGTCCTCCTCACATAGACAGTGAGCAAAACCCACGTTGACAAGACTGGCATGGTCTAGAGCAGTGATTTTTTTAAGGGTTAGCTATCTAAGCTTAGCCACACTAGGAAGAATGCAGTATTCCATCATATAGATATCTTTTCTTACAAATTAATATATATGTTGTTGTAGTTTATCTCAGCACCAGAAAGGTTAGACTGACCATTTTGAGTAAACCAAAACATTTTTGTTTGTTTTTTACTTGGGCTTGGGACAACCTTTGTCTTGTTTTGTCTGTCTCTATTTCTCTTTCCTTTGGGTGAGAATTCATAATGCAGTTTTATGACTTTGCTCTCTGCTGCTGTCTGTGGATTGTCTGTGATGATATCTGTGAACCCTGCATTCAGTTCTACCTCAGTTTAGAGCAGTTTTCGGTAAAAGCTGCACACAAAAGAGAGATGGATAGATCGCTGAACCTCTCTGACTTTTTTGCTTGCAAACCCTCCCAATAGAACAAGCTACCATTTTTATCAAGGCAAAAAAATACAACTGCTTCCCTTCATTCAATCCTCCTCCTTACCCATAGTCTATAGACTGTTGTCTCCCCACGTAAGTGTGTGCACCTACACGCTACAGTTCATATGCTCTGCTGTGCACATATGAACGTGTATGGACGCTACTTATGATAAAATCTCCTTAGACTTAAGACACTGCATTCATTTTTTCACACAGATTTCCTTACTTTTCTCATTTTGCTGTCCTCAAATACTGTACATGTTAGTCCTAACATGTCTGGACCAGAGCAAGAAAGATGAGCAGTAAGACAGTGGGCTCTATTTTAATCGGGCATGACGCAGGGCGCAACAACTACATTTTTATCGCAAGCAAGAAGGGAGTGGCCAAATAAAATGTCGGATTTCATTCAAGTGCAGCGCACTGCAAAAAGGGTCGGGGGAAGTGCTGTGTGAACAATGCAGTGATCAACACTTCTGCTTGTCAAATTCGAATAAAATTGAGAGACTTATACCACACCTGAGCTCTGCTTGGCAGACCAGTCCCTTCCTACTTCAGCACAATAATGACAGTAAAAGTGCATGTTGTTGCTGGGGAGGCTGATTGTATTGAGCATGGCCAAAATAGTTAAGTGGGTTAATCATAATTATTAGTATTAAACATAAAGTGCTTCAAAAGTGGAACTAACACTTAACAACATAGTGGCAACAAATATAATTGTAATTGCTGAAAGATTTCTTAAGCATTGAAAAATAAAAAAAAGTATTCTATTGCATTCCATTGAATCCCAACCACATATTTTATTGGTGAGTCATCCGCAGTATGATATTTTGCATGGAGACCGCATCTGGTTGCAGTACCACTCCCAAACATTGCACAAATACTCCCTTGCGTGTTGCGCATCAGTCTGCACGCTATTAAAAATAGTGCCTAATGTCCAAACTGTGTGAGAACATAGAGCCTCGTGTTTGAATGTATTTTAAACCCCTACTGTCATTCTTAACTCCTTATTGTTTGTCTGCCCCTTTGCACCCCCCTTTTTCTTGTTTCCCTCTTCGTTTTTTTTTTTTTTTTGTTCATGTTCATGTTCTTAAAGCATTTCGAAGAAAAAAAAACAAAACAAAACATTATTTTTGAAGCACTAGTAAGGTGGCATAGACACACCCATGAGAAAGACAAATGGCACGCTGAGGGAACAAGCTTTGATTGGTTTGAGGCATGGTTAAGTTATATATCAGTCATCCATTCTGTTCAGTGTACTTAACTGGTGTCCGACACCAGCCTTCTTTTTTTCTTTTTTCTTTTTTTTTACTGTTGATACACTATCAGTGACAGTTAATCTTTGTGATGTACTGTATTACTATGTCCAGTTTACCATACAATGCTTTGAAATCACTCTGTATGTAGACCATTATGGGCCTGATTGAGCCTTAAAATGCTTCAGATAGATGAGAAGTGTTTGGTTAGGTCCTCATTAGCACAGAATCGCTACAGTTGCCCTCTTCACAACACAAAAGTTAATGTGCAATTCATGAAATGCACTTTCAAACCTGGGTATAATCACACATTTGACCCCCCCAACCCCAACCCCCAATCCCTTGCAAAGCCAAAGCAAATTCAGCTTTTTATGATTTCGAATGTAATTCTGATAACAGTTCCTTGCATTATTTATTTTCTGTCCAATCGAAAAAACAAAACAAAACAATACATTTTTTATCTAGTAGATCTACTGTGTATGCACATTGTTGCAGACGCCCTTTTTTTCTAGAATTTTATTGATCGCAAAGGGGAGCTGTGACACATTCTGCTGTTGTCACCACAGCAGACCAAATGACTGCAGATTTACTTAAATCGAACAGAAATAATTATACCAACTTGTCAATCCATCGCCCCATACCACAGGCATAAATAGACCCCATGAGTGCTATCCATCCATAATGGATGGCCAGGACAAACACATGCGCACATGAGCTAGTTCTTGTAAGTAACTCTGAAGTACTGTAGGAGTTCTTACCCTCCGTTATGCCGTAATCAGGCAATGCACCTCAACGGGGAGGGGAAAAAACACGCTTTCACTGTAAGTTGAGATCCCTGAGATATTTCAAAAGTGAAAAAGGAGTGATGGAGAGAGATAGAGAAAAATATTACCACAGGATGAATGCGTTCTTACAGGAGTGCACACCACAACCTTGTAAAGTACAAAAAACGGTTTGAAGCACATCCACTTGTACTTATTGTAGACAACCAAATTTCATTAATTTCTCTTTTTTATCACAGACTGTCTTTGCTTATTCCATTCAGCACTGTTGTAGATGTGGCTTTCATTTCTCTGTAGCTGTCTTATCAAATTTTATATTCAAACATTGTTCCCTTATAACCATTTCTACCTCATTGCTACATATTGTACATGTAGTACTTATGTTCTGTCTTTTTGAATGTCATGTATTTGTTAAAAAACAGGAAAAAGATGAAAAAAAAATAGAAAACAACAAAGATGAAAAAAATTAAAAAGCTTGTCCTTGAACTTGAGCAGTCTACCTCAGAAAGACTGTCAGTACACTGAAGAGTCAGCTCTGGAAACGATAAGACACATTAGTGAGAGTGGGCCTGGGAAGATAATGCACACTCACTTAATACACTGATTAAATTCACAATGCCACATCTCTTGAAGAATATTGTGGGCTGTATAGGTCTTCTCCAAGGTCTCTAATGCAAATTCATGGTTAGAAAAGTATTAACAAATATATATTTATCGCTTTACTCCTTTGTGAATTGTAGTGTGCATGTGAATGTGTATGTGTGTGCACTTATGAAGAGGTGTGTAAGTGTGCAGTTTTTATATATGAATTTATATCAAACATGGAAGTGCATTTCATCTACTGTGCTTGTACATGAAATGCACTTGCACATATGTGTACGTACTGTACATTTGCTATTGATATGATGTGTTTTTTAAATGCACCACATACATATTTATGTGTGTATGTACAATATTGCCATAACGACGGTCGACATAAATGTATTTTCATGTATTCTTAGGGGACAATGAACAATAAAAGACCATTAATTTTTTTCCCTTTGAAACAATGTGCTTTATTCTGTTTTCTGTGATATGTGGACCTTTCTTAAAATGTTGAGATGTTCACATATGCTCCAGTTGCTTTTTGTGTTTATTTTAAAATAAATGCAATTTCATGTGCAGTTTTGAAGGAGATGTGTACTTGAGTAAGACCTATACAATGCACAATACACACAGTGTTTCCCTTATTGTGTGTTTTTCCTATTCTAAGCATTATCCAAAATCATATTTCTGTAACCTTTACAGTAATCTGTCTTTGCCAATCCAAAACGTGGTGTTGCTGTATTCACTGAATTAAAACTCATTGAAAAATGTTTTAATGACACCAAAAGAAGTGTTGTATGCAGCTGGATATGTCTGGACATTATTTGCCATTTATTACAGTTCTCCAAATGAGGTGAATGCAAATGCATTGAAACAGAGCACAACAAGCATTCCACAGATTTGGAAGGCAGAGTGGCAAAAAGCTTTTAAAACCCTTTTCAGCTTAAATGCTAAATTATCCATGCTGTACATCAGTGAAACCTGAATGAAATGACATGCTATCTGTAAATAAATGACATTTCAAAGCACTATGTGTTTGGCTTTGGTTGAGCTGAACAGATGGCAGTTGCAGAGTATGTCCCACTTTAAACAGCCAGAGTTGAGTGAGCTGTAGAAACCGACCACATCACCCACTATGATCCCTGATCCACTATCCACATAACTTGCTCAGAACTTCACAAAATGTGTGTAAATAAAGTCACACTAATTGACATGAACAGACAACAAACATCTGACCCTTCAAGGGGCAGTGTCTTTTTTCTTCTTCTTCTTCTTTTTTTTTTCTTTACACGTGTTGTAATGTGTTCTGGTGAGCATGAAATCACACTGCACATTTGACACATTGGACAAATACTGCTAGATGTGTGCCTTAAAATAAATCTGTGAAGACTGATCAGGGCTGTTAGCGTGCCACCCCACAAGTTACCCCCTGACTAGCACTACTTTAAAAAACAAAAAGAGCAAAGAAGTACTAACTAAGCCACTCCCATCTCTTTAAACGATGAGTATGTTCACATGCCTTTTCGTTATTTGACTCTTTATTTGTGTGCTGTGGCCATTTCTGCCTACAATTTCTTTGTTATGGTATAATTATGTAGTTGATGGTTTGTGCGTAGGATGCTGCTTCTCTGTTAACATGGGGATTGAGGTGCATTTATGGCCTGTGCTGTTTCATTATTTTCATAACTGTGCACATTAAAAGAATCTTTGCTTAATGGATGCAGTCCAACAGATTTCCCCTCTGTGCTCCAGGAACAAGGCTGGGCCTGATTGCCAAGACAAAAGGTTAACAAAAGCAGAGAACAAAAACACTTGCGAAATGGAAAGAAACACAAGCTATTTTTATGAAGTATCTTCTCCAGTGTTCATGTTTCTCATTCATGTTGTATTTATATGGACAAAGAAAACGACCTTACCTCAAATGGATTTCAACAAGACCACATTTCTAGCGTATTACATTGCGCTTTTGAGTCATTGGTGTATCAACCTTGCATTAAATTTGACGTCTTATCAATTTAAACTTAAAAGTGTGCCATTGTCAATTGGTAGGTGTTATAGTTTGATTCACTTCACTGTATCACTACAGAACTTCAAAATGTGCTAATGTTGCAGTGTGGTATCACAGCCTGTACATTTTTTATATTATTTTTGACAACATGAATGGTCTGCTTCAGTGTTCATTAAAATGCAATTAATTAATGATCTGCTGTTCAGAGTTTGGTGTCCAGTCCTCTTCTCTTCAACAAAGGTTACAGTCCCTGTGCCAATAGAGTAAATTGCTGACTCATGGATCAATTGATTTCTAGTTTCTAATCAAGAGGATTGAAGGAGATCCAAGAGGATGATTTCTTTTAACCCTTCAGTTATATAATCCTGACGGAAATTAACAAAAATATTTAAATACAGTGTAAAGCAAGTGTTTATGCTAAGAGGTTTGGATTAAATATCAAGTAAGGTAGAAATATCAAGTAAATTTTAGTGTTGAGTTGTGGATTAAAAGTACCAATACAAGAGTGCATAGGCAAATCCAGAAATACATGACCTCAGTAAAAAACAAACAAACAAAAAAAAAAACAGCAAAATTGGATTGTAGTATTCCAAATGTCTGACCTTGCCTATATTATAGAGTTAGTCATAATGTATAGGAGTCCATGAGCATGTGATGTTTCATTATGGTTGAGTAGAAGCATTGTTATGTGGCGAGTGACTGTTGCTCTGTTTCTATAACGACACATGTGGTCTGATAAATCAACTTAAAACATGCACATCAGCAAACACGGCAATGCTAATTTTAACAATGTATTAAAGGTATGAATGGTAATTTGATAACGTAATATCTAACATACTGCAATTACTATCTATACAATCTAAATAAACCCTAAGATGATTGTAGTAAATGCAATCATATGTTGTTACAGTTGTACACTACTTTTGAAATTTATTTTTATTGCCCATCTCACATGGACAATTGAATTTCAGGATGTCTATATGTATTTATATAAGTAAAATTATTTTATTTCCATGCTAGAAGGGCGTTTGGCCATACACAGAGTGATGGCTTGTGCTGCCTCTCCATCTCAGACACAGCAAGAGCTGATGCCAGTCTGGTATCAGCTGAGCCCCAAGCATAGACCAGCACAGTCATGTCCGACTGGTGCGCCTGGTCCAAGCTGTCTGAGGTCTGAAAGAGGAATAAGAGGCAATGGCAGCTTGCCTCGGAGGGGTGCTGTTTAGCTCTTGGGCAAGCCTTTCTTTTTTCTTTCTTTTTTTTTTGTCTTGCATCTTGATTACTGAAACTAACACGATTTCTTACCATTATGTTAAGTGGGTGCCCTGAAGGCTTTTTATGGGAATAGTGGGTGTTAGATTTGGTAGGATGAGCCAGATACACAGTGTGTGCTGTGTTTGTTTGTAAAACATACCACTGTTCTCATGTAAACCACTGTCATGGTGTTGCGCTTCAGAATGCCAACAGTAAAAGTATGTAAATAGATTTTGACATTCCTATGTTTGGTCATATTTTGACAAAATTGTTAGGATTGTGCAGGAATGAATAAACAAACAAGGAAACAAATAAATAAGCAAGGAAACAAATATATAAATAAATCACAATCAGTCTTGATAAGGTGGAGGGGGTTCTAAATATGTGTCAAACAAATTACACTCAAGTTATTAGTGTCTATTTTGTAAATATCAAAGATCCACTTGTTCTGATGGTGTGTGCTTAATTTGCATTCTGATGAAACTGAAGAGTGTGTGTGAGTGTGTGTGCATGTCTGTGTGGGTGTGTGTTCGCTCCCTCCACATGCTTGTGTGTGTGTGTGTGTGTGTGTGTGTATGTATGAACTCGGGGGTTATCTGCGACGGTGCAGCGGTGGACAGCCGAATCCGTCAGCTCGAGAGGATGAGCCACGGACCTCTCTCAAATCACTTCCTTCATAACAATTAAAATATGCAAAGTGATAATTTTCCTTAAGTAGCCTTAAATGTGCAATCTATTTAAATGTGAGGGAAATTGCCTAAAGCTTGGGGCATAGAAAAAAAGAATAAATTATGCAAATAACAGAAAGGACTCTTGAAAGCCTAATTTTTCTGTAATAAGCATACTGTTTCATTTAATTTTTTGCCTCTTATTAAAAGTGACAGTTCTTTTGCACTGTCTGACGGCTATATCTGACACAAGCTGGCGGAAATGACTGCAGACTAAATGCTAAAGCATTTTGGTAGCTTTTAGATGATGGTTACATTCACAAAGTAATTATGCGCTGGAGAGTCCAGAAATAAGGTTTAATTACACAGTAATCGCCTCTGATGGACACAGGGAAGTGTGAGCAGTGCCAGACTGCAATCCATCAATGACAAACCTCTGGCCACTTTTAATTCTTCCTCATTTGCATCATAACCTCCGCACCAAGTTGCACAAATGCTGTTAAATGTTAATAGGACCTGTCTCTCCACTCAAAATGAATGCTTAAGCCATTTCATCTCTCTCTCTCTCTCTCTCTCTCTCTCTCTCTCTCTCTCTTTTTCACTTGCTCTGGCTGTCAGGCACACAAGCATAAACCCACCCACACAGACACACATATACACTGTTCTCATGTATTCTACAATGGCCCTCATAGAGCTGGCCTCTCTCCTGAATTCAGATGACACAAAAGAGAATTCCTACTTTCTAATGACCAAGGTGGAAAACTCGATGTTATAACAGTACTCTTTTGTGTGTTTTTTATTTGGTTTAGTGCACCACCCTTTTGGACCTCAAAATTGTATATTACCTCTACCAGAGGTTGACTAAAGAGATTTGGTGCTTAACTTCAATCGCAGTCTTGGTAGATGATTGGTAGATACACAGATCACGGATTTAGCATTACCAGCAAGGGAATTTTCAATGCTCGATTGCAAACATGGCCCACATGATCAACTAAATTGACTTTCTTCTTCATTTATCATTAATGGAATATAAAATTGAATAGTTTTTCTTTTGAAATTACATTAACAGCTACAAAAGTACTGAGTGTTAATGAAACACAGGCTTAGTTTTTCTATTGGACTTACTTTCAATTCCATGTTTCTGTGCTCTTCCATTCACATCTGAAAGAAAAACAGACACAATCCATAAGCAAAAATATCACATTCCATGATATAATCACATTAACCTCTCTGAACTGTTTGAGTGACAATT
>JASCIP010000078.1:12290804-12301581 GCA_034783695.1 Sardinella gibbosa | reverse complement strand
ACACACACACACACACACACACACACACACACACACACACACACACACACACACACACACACACACACGAATACACAGACAAATATAGCCACTTAGGTGCATGCACACGCATACGCACATACACACACGCACACAGTCGCACAAACACAAATACACACACACACACACACTGTAGACACACACACAAAGAAACACACACATCCACACAGAAAAGCTCACAGTTAGGTACATGAAACTGACACTGACATATACCTGCAGACATACACACACACACACACACACACACACATACACACACATGCATCCACTCAACAGCTATGCACCTTCCCACCATGAATGTGCAGACACATTAACACATTAACACAAAATACATAGAAAAACATTTCAGACCAAACAGATATACAATGAGCACAAAAACATCCCGGTAAGCATGACTAATTACACTTCTCAGGGGCACACTTACTGTACACCTAACACAGAGGTGAAGTATCCTCAGCCATTGAACATTTTTCGGGGGGATATTCAATTAGAAACTACAGTAGGTGACATGTCTTGTCAGCTAGTTTGGGCTACAATACAAAGAAAATACCACATGCCAAGGACTGAAGGGCAAAGTGAAAATCAATTAACTCCTGTCTGTCCTGAAACTCCTCTTCTGGTTCCAGTTTTCTTTACTCCCCCAAGAGCTTTCTCTATGATGTGTGCTAATGCCAGTGATGGACCCTATTTCTACGGGTCGACCTCTCTAGTGGGCTCAAGTGAGCTGCTGGCTGGCTTGTCAAGAGACGCTAAGGCAGCGAGATCTGTTTTGGATAAAAAATTGTATACACACACCGATAGGGACGGTTTATATTTATGTATTCAAGCTGCCCTCTACTGTTCATCGTCTCAATGACAAGACAAAGGACTAAGAACAATGGGGAATCGGTGACCTGATGTGGCGTGGTAACCTCCCTCAGAGGAGAGGACAGTCGACAGCAGCAGAGGCTGCCACCACAGAACACGCCTCACAGGGAGAGGAGACTTAATCATGTTGTTAACTGTCTCACATCTTCCATAACTAGCCTACTCTGTGCAATGTTGTAATAGTGGGTGCATTTATTTTTTCCATCGTTATCACACAGAATGAATAGTAGATTGGGGCTGGAATAAACAATCTTTGTTGTTTTTGGTTCACGATTCCCTTGAATTCATAGCATCCCAAACAGTTGTCTTTAATGTTAGACCTGAATACTGAACCTGGATCCAAGGAAACGCAATAAAATATAAAAGATTATATCATCAACAAGTCTTACACAACTTATTTTCCTCATAGTCAAAACAGCGCATTAACTGTGTAGGCTAGCACTTCATCGTCACCCGCCTTGACTCTTCACTTATTTTACTCAGACAATTGAAATTGTGCCCGTAATACCTATGGTATCAGTGATAAAATACAATATTCTACCTCAAAGCAAATAAAGGATCCAAAGAGCCATTTTCCCTCTGCATTGGCAGTGTGGTCACTGTGACGATGTCAACACCTCTATTAAAGTGGGGCATGGGCTTAGGGAAAAAATGGGCCATTGCTTGTTTTGCTGATTGTACATCAGGGGATAATACTCTGTTCTGTAGACAGTGGTCTTGAGATAAGGCATGTGCACAGAATATAAACTTATTGTTGAGAAGTAGCACCATAGCGCAGCACAATCACGACTGGATACAATGCTTCAAGGACAACAAGGAAGGGAAAAAACACCTCAATGTCAGTAGAGCTAGTGATGTTTCGTCAAGGATTTTTGATAAATTTGACAAAAATTGGTGGATAACGTACAGGATTCCAACCGCTGAGTTGTTTAGTTTATCAGGCTAAGAGGAAGGCAACCTTGATCTTGATGGGTTATTTTTTTTCTCCTTAGCTCACCAAATGTGACCTTAGAAGACATTTTTTTTTCTTCTTACCTGACAATTAAATTATTATTGCCTTGTACTGAAGTGTGCAAGCAGAATGATAATAAGGCTTTGGGAATGCACTTGCTCCATATGCTAACTAGGGCAACATGTTTCCCCTCCCCATTACCATATCATCTGAATTCAGTTACCTGACACAATTGCAGCAGATCGGGGCTGCTGATGTGTCAGCCACATGTATGTGTTGGCATGAAGGGAAGGGAGGGGGTGGGGTGGGGTGGGGGGCTGCCGCACTAAGAGTCAAGTGGATGTTAATACTTGGCAGACCCAAGTCAGGCCGATTTACCTCACAAAGCTCCAACACTCTAATGTGATTGCTCCTCTCTGTGCCTCCCTTTAAAGAGGAAATTGTGCTTTTTAACCTCGGAATATTATCTTTTCCCTCCTCTCATTGTGTGCGTTGCTGGCGTACGTCTGCAAGGAATTTGGCACAGCCTATGCAGTGGAGCCTCTGATAATCCTGACTCTTTAAGCGCTGATAAGACGGCCAATTTAATGTAATTATAAACTGGGTGGTACAAAATGGTTTGTATCTTGCAATACTTAATATGCTGAAGTACACTCGCAATTTAAATCATGTTGGACACAATTACCTCCCTCCCCACCCCCCCTTCACATGACAATCCTACTATATAACTAATTTTGCTCAAAATTTGACATTATCAACATAATTGGCTCTCAACGAAAGCTTACGAGACATATACATCAAATCATGAACCACGTAAACGCTGGTTCACGGTAGCGAGGCGAAGCACGGTGTTTGCTTCTTCCCTGAAAACAAATGCTGTTGACCAACTCTATTATTACCTCAGCACTTAATTACGTTTTGCTTTTTGATTTAATTGCTTCAATAAAAAAGAATCTGTAATGCATTTTTAATTACACTGTCCAAGTGACCTATGTAGAGAGAATTTTACAACAGAGCCGCAATAATTAGCCTGTCACAGTCCAGTTAGAGGCTATTGTCTGCTCTTCCTATTCATTGCTATTCCTGGCATGACCAGCATTCAAAGGCCCTTGTATTTTAGCTTCCATTACTTTTAAAATAGTGTGACGATGTGTGCAATATGAGAACATGTGGGCTGTCTAATTTGGGATTGTGTCAGCTATTATGAGACTCGCAAGGGGGAAGAGACTCGGGGGATCAGCTGTGACAACCCACCTCACCAGTTCAAGCAGACCTCTATTTGAACTGAATTACTTCACTCTCTTTGGGAGAGTTCAAGCATGAGTCGATAAATCTGTACCACTGGAGGATTCCACTGGCTCAACACTTGTGTTACTTGCGCTTTGGACTTTTGCAAATGGAGTCCGCCCCACGGCGCCACAGAAGGTTTGGAACACATCTGGGCGTTTTATGCGATGCATGGCAAGCAACGGACATGCTTTTGTAAGGAATGTATCACCCGGATTGATCAAGAGGAAATTTCGAAATTCAACAGTTGGGAAAAGGCGAAATCCCCCGTTATCAATTTGAAATGCAGTACGCTGCATGGCTGCAGTGGTGCTACTTCCTGCCTGGAGTTGCACGGCACATATCCAACGAGCTGCTGCCCCTCGGTGTTTACAATGATATCTCCATTCAGGAGCCTGAGAGCATATTTGAATTCGAATGAACCGGAGTAGGTCAATAAACAAAACACGAATCAACAACAAACAAACAAACAAAAAAAATAACACATAACCCCACCTGCCACACACAATCCTGCCGGGAATCAGTTCAGATACAATAAATAAAACACTAAGGAGAGCAGCCAGAGAGAAAGAGAGGGAAAGGGAGAGAGAGAGAAGGAGGGGGGAAACAATACGTTTCTGCTTCTGCCGCCTGTGACTATTCATCAGAGCTGTCTCAGATCATTGCACACAATATCGCCGCAGCCTTGGTGGAGCAGTGTCAGCATGCTGCGGCCTGGCGTGCCGCCACAGTCAGGTGGAAAAGCGCGGTGATATTTGTGATATTTCCAGGAGAGAGGAGAAGAATGCAGAGGCAGAGGTGGGCAGTAACCGCTGTGCAAGAGAGAGAGAGCAAAAGAGAGAGAGAGAGAGGGCAAGAGATAAAGAGAGAGAGAGAAAGAGAGAGAGAGAGAGAGTGAGAGAGAATGTGTGGTGGGGGAGGGAGGGAAAAAAAGAGAGAGCCAGAGAGAAAGAGAGAGACTGTTCTTCTAGGTGACACTCGCTCTCATGAAAGGAGCGGGGAGCAATCAAAGGGCCTAATAGCTTCGGCTGATGCTGGGCAAATCTCAGGGTCTCCCTCCCCCTACTGGGAGCCTCTCTGCAGCATCTTCCTTTGTATGGGTGGCCTTGTCGGTCCTCATGAAGCTTCAGGCACCCTACTGCCTCAACAACGCCCCCTCCACCCACCCACCACCAAGAGCCATTCTTCACCTCGGCCCCCACTATACAGCTCCATGGGCCTGCTGAATGTCTTGCGACAGCTCCATCCTCTGGAGCTTATCAATGGTCCTGTTACCCATAAATGTCCAGGACATACATTAAAAAGCTCCTGCACTTAGGCCATTCTCGAAGAGAGGGCCACATCCACGAGACTGCTGCCTGGCTAGACTTCCTCAAGGTCAAACTGGGTGTCTTTGAAAGACAGAAACAAACAAAACGCGTCTGCGTTGCTTTGGGACTGAAGAAGAATTGGCGTGAAAACTAAAACGAAGCCTTCCATAAGAGCGCTGTTCTAGCATCAGCATCAGCTGCAGAGCATGGCTTTGCACAAGTGCTTTTGGCTGCAAAGAGAACGGGATCCGCATTGGAAGGTCTGACCTTGTTCTACTGAAATGGCACTGGCGATGAGCCATATTGATTGCAGTATTTCTGGACCGTTCACTGCATGTCCAGGTGGACTCCAGCCTCAGTCTCTCAGAACCTCAAACCAAATGCTCTCTTTTAAATCTCGGTTACAAAAAAAAAAAAAAGATGGAGAGAGAGAGAGAGAGAAAGAAGAAGAGGAAGAGAAACCCAAAATAAATAAATAAAAAGAGAAAGAAAAGCTAGAGGAGCATGGAGCGGTTTGGAATAGCTGTGCGACTGGGGGATGCGTTTCGTGCTGAGTTGCCCGAGAGCTGCCGAGAGCATGGACAATTAGAGGGGTCCCCAGTGCCTCTTTGCTCTCTGTCTGCTCAGTGGGTTTCTCCACCAGCTACACTGCGAGGTACCAGGGGCTGCCTGGGCCAGAGGCACAGAGCCTGGGGAAGCCTGCTCTCAATAATCCCCTCGCCCCCAGGAGGCTGTCATAGCACTCAAAGCACTGGGAGGAAAGGAGGGAGGGAGAGAGAGAGAGAAAGAGAAAGAGAGAGAGAGAGAGAGAGGAAAAGAGAGCGAGACGAGAGAGACTGGTGAAGGAGCTCATCTGGAGAAGAACAGGCTTTAGCTCTCCTCAGAATTGGTTTCTGACCCTCGTGGGTGCTGACCAATGCCAATTCACAGGTCAACTGCAGCTTAGCAATGCGCCCATTTTTTTGAGAGAGAGAGAGTTTTTTAGATTAGTAACACAAAACATATTCATGAGAATTGATTTGAATATGTCGTTTCACGTGTTCACAGTAAGTGGAAGGACAGACGTCTCAAGGTTTCATCTGCATTTGTGGCAGACAAGCCTGAAACCCCACAATGCATAAAAAAAAATAATTGATACATTCACCACCATCATTTTTGATTTAAACCTAAATTGGCAGTATGGGCTTCAATCTGAAATAATGGTTAGACCAAGTCCCTCTACGGCACAGCAGCAGAGCTATCAAATGAGCCATGCACTTGTACACTTGGAATTAAAGTAGAATCTCTCCTTGAAATTCCCCTGGCCCGTGACATAATTTAACAGTTCAGCATATATGTGCAATATAGTATCACCTTGTTGTACTACATCAAGTGAATTGCCCCATATGAGCATGACAACAGGCAAAAAAAAAAAGTGTTTGCCCTAATTAGGGCCTACATGCCTAAGAATGTGACAAGAAACTTAGCACAAATGGATAAAGGTCTTTCAGCCTCGGTGCCACTGCCTGACTCAGTCCCTTAATGTATTACCACCTGCAACTGCAATCACCGCTGTCAAATTTAAATGCTGATGATTCTGGAGAGACCAGGCGGCCGCCTGCACTGCACCGGGCGAGAGGTGATTTAAAACATTGGCCGTAATGAAGCTGACCGTTGGCAGGTCTGATCTGAATGTGATGGCAGAAATTAGAGGGAGGGAGTGGGTCAGGGATTGAGCCGTGCGGGGGCACGGCACAAATGAAACGCGGAGAGGAAGGAACTGACTGCCGTGCGCGCCACTGTTTACTGCACATCAGGTAAATAGCAGGCCGGGGCCGATTTATTCTTTTTTTTTTTTTTTTTCCCCTCCCCGCCGTCTCTGTCTCTCTCTTCCGTCTGTCTGTACAGCTGAAATAATCGATGCTCTGAGTTGTGTATGTTTTTGCTGGTGGATGGAACGCGGCGCTGGGGCCACAGCAGGCAGGCAGAATAGATTGGCTCAACTCACTTCACTTGCTCTCACAGTTTCGCCTCTTTTTTTTTCCCCTCCCCTTCCCTGACTCTGCTCAAAAGGACAGAGCACTGCTGCTGACAACCAGATGACACGTCCTGACGACCACACAAACTGTATGAATACCAAAGATTCAATAAGCTCTATGACCACAACAACATATTATAATAATAATAACAACAAAAGCATAGACGATGCACACACTGTTCACAGATTCACAAATATATGCTCAAAAAAAAAGACTATTACGGTTTCACTGGTCCTCTGAAGCATTCAGTGAATATGCCCCCCTACCTCACCCCCCTCACCCCCCACAAAGTGATCCTGATGTGGTGAGTGTACAGACAACACAAGGCTGGGGTGAGATAAAACGGGCGCTGGCCGGCCACAGGGATTCAGACTGATGGCTACTAACTGATCCCTGACATTGTGATTGACAGGCACTGACCACCACTCAACTGGCCCGGGCTTCTCCACACTGCTGAGCACAGCAGGCAGTGTGAAGGCTTGGGGAGATTCACAATCAACTGGACATTACAGAGATAAACAACAGGCAGGCTGGCGGGGGTGAATGGGAGGCACGTAGCACACTTCCATCACACTGTGTTGCAAGGTTCACTGACTTCACTGTTTCAAAAATTGCAGGATGGATACACACCGAGGTAAAGCTCATTGTTCTGCAGCTGGTAAAAGCCAGCAGCTCGGCTAATATGCTCACGACTGTATGTCGCAGACAAAGAGTCCACAACAATGGGGTTTTTGTCTCTGATATCGACGTGGCTTAAATGATGTACAGAATATGGAGAAGAGAGAGTGATAATTGTGGAGAATGTAACAGTGTGGCTGAAGTCATCATGCTTAGGAAATATATGTATTTAGAAGAATATATTTAAAACTTTTCGAGTGTCCTTGTAAATGTTGAGGACGTCTCTTAAAATAGCATTCGCATATTTGCTATTTAAAAAGATGGGGGGGGGGGGAGAGAAAACTTGTATAATGCAGGTTATGTAAGTGTCATCTTTATCTGGTAAACATTCCCACGAGCTCCGAAACGAAACACTCAGGACCATTTACATTCCTAATTCTCACATCCATTAAAGAGATGGATGCTTTGATACCATTGCTGTGTTTATCGGCCCTCTCTAGGGATTCATTAAACTCCACACTCCCTTCAAAACATAATCTATTGCTTAATTAAACTTCCCAAATATGAAATTTGAACCCATGTATAAGAGGAGAAGTTACCGCTTTGTTGTTCCCCTCATTTGCACAATATTTTAATGAACATGTTGCTGAGATATATTACCATTTGCATGTAAATAAAGCATTTCTTCAACCACTTAAAGCCTTTGATTTGTCTGTCGCAGATCGTAAGTCATCTTTTTTTTCCCCATGCTCGGCGAATCTCTCAAGAATAAAAATTCAAACTCATTGACTGCTTGGGAAATTTCACAGCTTGTACTCCTGCCACACATCACTGCGATGTGTGAAATTTTAATCAGAGATGTTGTGAAGAAACAACGATCGTCTGACGACCATAATTAATGACTTCTGTCATAGAGATTATGATGGCAAATTTGAATGTGCAAGTGTTTTAAAGAGCAAGAGGAAATGCATTAGCTAAATTGCGTAGCATGAAGCTCCATGAATCAGAGACGCCGTGGTCGCGTGTCAGTTTATGTATGCCCACATTTCCTTTGTTATATAGGACGCCATTAGTTTTTCCTTTAATTGAACAACATTTACTGAGGCATATTCCACTTCTCATTTGTCACGCATTAATTTCACGCTTGACTGGCTGACGTACGGCATCCACACAGTGATTAGAACTAAGTGGCAGCAACATTCCCGTATGTACACACACACACACACATATCTATATACAGTACAGTATATACTATATATATATACAAATCACCGATCATGTGCGTATCCAACAACAAAATTAAGGTAGAAGCTAGAGTCTCCAGATAGGATGTGAACAAGTTGAATGTGTTTCTCAATCGGAAAGCAGCAATCATCACCACCCAATAAACACATACGGGGCGCATTAGAACACATTTGCCTTGAATGAAAAGGTGATTTTATAACAATTACCGATAAAAGCTGTGATAGTTTATGCCGAAGTTGTGTATTTGTTGCCGGTCCTGATGCCATTTATTTCGCAATGCTCACCAGCTCATTAAAATGCAAATTGTGCATATGCTTTCATTTTCCAGCGCAGTAATCTAGCACTGTTTATCCAATCACCAACTTTATTTCATTTACAACACAGAGAGGGAGGGAGGGCGCAAGATAGAGAGAGAGAGAGAGAGAGAGAGAGAGAGAGAGAGAGACAGAGAGACGTGTGCTCAGAAGCGTGTATACACTTTGAAGTGGCCACTAATCACAGATTGCAAACTCAAGTGTGGTCTGAAAGTGTCTTTGTCTGGCCCCATTATCATGCTTCTCAAGGCCTTTGGATGCTTTGAGCTTGTGTTCCAGCCTTAGTGTTGACCTCTTGGCTAATACGTGCAATCAATATTGCCAGAGGTAGAGGCAGAATGAGTCATATTTGCTACTCTTTCATACATGTTATAATTTATCTACCGACTAATCAAAATGAAGAGCTTCTGGACTGTTGTCTGATGAGTTGCAGACCTGCTGTTTAAAGGCCTGCTTTGAGTTGTGCTGTGTTGTGTGTTTGTTGTCTTTTGAGTAGAATAAAGTTGTTGCCTTTTTTTTTTGGTCTGTTGATTTGCATGTTCTGCTGTGTGAACATATTTGTGTGCATCTAATGAAAGTTCTAAAATGTTTTTGCGCGACACTCCTTTCAGATCAAAACAAATCATAACAAGCCACTTTCACAGTACTGGCAATCACAACAGAATTACTGGACTCTGAGTGTGTCCTCACACACTGACAATGCCTATTAGCAGCACAGCCTGTCCAAACACAGAAAACAAGGGAGAGATTGTCACTGGAAATCAGCCGCAAGGACGGTATTTTCGAGAAACAATGCCAGTATGGCAACACGCTTGCATTTAAACCTTCAGAAGCCTCCAGAAAAACATCAAACAAAAAGAGATGCTTAAACTCTGTGCTGATGTATACTGTACATGCATACATGATAAACACAACAACACTACATACTACATGCTCATCACACAAGTACACTTCCTCTAACAGTATTATACGTCAATGTGGGTCATGATTTTCTGTTTCTTTGGGCCATGGCAGCTCTATAACCTTAAAAGTCATGATGCGAAATGTAAATACTTAGGAACTAATGCAGTGGAGTGCAGCAGATTAGTGGGGAGCCCTTGGGTTGGCAGTAACGGCACAGTCGCTCCTTGTCACCGGAGAGTTACTGCAACTCCGGCAGAAGTGATGGCAGTGGGGGTTTCTGTGCCTGGCAGCCGGCCTAACTGCCTACCGAGCCCCCGTGCTCTTTCTTCTGTCACGAGCGTTTGTTTCACAACCCGCCTAATCAATTGGAATGTGTCCCTCAGAATAGAATTTGGCAGCATTCGGAGCTCTCCCATTGTGTCTGCCGCTCAATGCGCGGAGAATGCCGCCCGTCACTCATGTCGCTTTCCAATTTTCCCTCCGCACCAAGCGGGGAGGAAATTAAACAAATTGTACATTATTGTAGCGTGCCGAGCAGGCCCTTGTGCGAGGGCAGTACTTCTTTTTGTTTGGAATCTACAGTGTGTGTGTGATTGCGCGCGTCCAGCGTGCGCCACAAACTCGTATTAGTGTTTGCGTGCGCTTGTGTACACCAGCCTGCGAGCGCGCATGCATGTTTTTGCCAGGTGTGAGGCCCCCATTGTGTTTGCCTGACAAGCAGTGTTAATGAAATCACCACCGACAGTCCGGCGAATATAAAGGACCTGTGAGATCCAGTGTGTAAAACACTCCCTGTGAGCTCGCCATGCTCTGGCAAATGACACTTATTATAATTTACTTCATGCGGCGTGGAGTGGGATCAGACCGCTGCACACTATCATTAGTCGTCTTGCTATCTGGCTGAAGGATGCAAATTGCCGATTCTTCTCACAGTGGCAGTGGCGACAAACAGCAGATAAAAGAGCAGGGGCCGGTACAAGAAGACTGATAGGCCATGTCGGCCACTACAAGCGAGAGCGCGGGCCCCCGCATGTTGACATGGCCACCCAGACAAATTAACGCTAAATTGTCCACCTCCCCATCTACGTTTAGCCGTGCCAAAAGATTCATCACTGCCCTGAGTTAAGCACGAATAAAAGCACATTAGTGTCATGTTAGGTGGACAGCGAAAGAGGTGGCCGATTCAGCCCCCTCCCCCCCTTCGCCCCCTCCACCCACACACAC
>JASCIP010000078.1:12139125-12152067 GCA_034783695.1 Sardinella gibbosa | reverse complement strand
GTGCATGAGTGTGCATGTGTCTGTGCGTGCGTGCGTGTGTGTGTGTGTGTGTGTGTGTGGTATGAAGAGAGAGTCATAACACATAACACACTGCATTAGAGTAAAAGAACAGAGCAATCTTCCCCATCCGTCATCACAGCATCAATGCACAGGATGATATTTTTAGGGGTTGTACAAAAGCTGCTTTTCTGTCAACAGCAAACGGATAATGAAAACAAATCTCTTAGGAAGTGATTAGAGCTGGGTGCTGTGTGATGCTTAACATTATTTTTTTTCTTCTTTCAACTGCTCTTGCTTTAAAAAAAAAAAAAAAAAAAAAAGACCAACCAACACGCATTCCGTGCCTGGTTTCTCCACCAGCTATGCCTGGTGTGCTAAACATGAGATGAGTGAATTAGAAAAGCGTGTTGCGCTTTGCTGACCGCTCCCTGGAGTAGCATTCGCACCAATGCACACGTCCAGAGTTTGAAAATGAGCAGCTGAGTTCTTAGCACCCGGCAGGCTTTCACCTCCGGCAACTTGCATCCCTGCCAGGGGCAACTTTAAGTTTATTATCCAAAGGCCGGCGATTGCTTACTATCAAATCTAAAGCTCTTCATGAGCTTACTGGGGCAGTGTGTTTCATATGGGCTTCACAAGAGGGTAGATTAAAGCAGCTCAGACCAAATCGGAGTGGGAGGTTCATGGCCAAAGTCTGAATGTGCAGTGGATATGCAGTTGAGGACAACAACTTCTCATTGTTCTCTTGTGCACACATGCACACATGCATTTCTACACGTATTTTTTAAGATTCTCTAATCGTCAACTTAACATGTCCCTATAGTGTTATTAGTCTGTGTTTATTTTGGCACACAGGGCGCGATGGCGTAAGTCTGCAGGCTTTAGATGCCAGGTCTCTTCTAACAGAACTTCTATTATTTATTTACATTGGCCTAAGCCAAACCAGCCAGGTCCATGTGTTTTAGGATTTAAACAGACAAAGAACTAACTGGCATAACTTCATAAATGATTTTCAAACTTGTAGATTTGTGGCAAAAAATAACTTGAAGGAGAAATCTGGTGTGAATCAATCCATAGCCATGTTGTTCAAGGTCACAAGGTCAAGGTAATGTAGGAAAAAGAACAAGAAAATTCTATACCACATTTTATCTGAATAAAGCATAGGAACCATTGTGTATGTGTTAGCTGCCAATTCACTTGGCTATTTGTTCAATGTTGGATCAAATTGCATTGTTCTTTTTCCTACCAACAACACTTGTTGACCTCGATCAACAGAGTTTAAGATTGATTTACACTGGATTTCTACTTGAAGAGTTAAACCTGTAGGCTCAGAGTCCTTGAATCCTACGAGCCTGCAACCCATCATAGTGATTGCTTTGCTTATTCAATAGATTACCTTACAGCTAATATATTGAACAAGGTCTATACATAATCTGAGATCCTTACATGGGGTCACTCACACAGGTTGAGTCCATACATGACGTAGACCCACTATAATGATTGATATTAATGGAGAACAGCAAGAGACAATTCCCTGATCGCATATGACACTAGGAACACTCTTGGAGTAGATATTGTGGACCACTTTTAATCTGTTGCCAAAGTACTGTGGAGAATCACAGTAGTGTGAAGTGATTCTAAGGTTTTAAAAACTGTAATGTTTAAGACGTGTCATGTATCTAATCCATTTTGATTGCACTGTGTTCTATGGATTTTAGCGCAATATCTATCTAACCATAGCAAATCGACGAACTGGACAAATCCTATTAGCCTTTGTCAAACATCGTAGTAGTGATACAGACAACTCGACTGCAATGATTTCCAGTTCTACCATATCATAGATTTGCTATCGCTATTGCTACACAATGTGGCGATCATGCATTATGAGTCTGTCCCAGTATATGTAATGGGCTATCCTGCGCAAAAGGCATACACGTGAGTAACTCACATGTCCTTGTATCTCGCATCTCGTATCCGATAACAGGCTACTATAACTCCTAACACAGCACGAGTTCAAACATTTGCGTCATATTGTAGATGTAGCGATTTCAAAGTATTTGTGCGAGCCTAAACATGCGCCGGATTCTTGATGCGTATGTCAGGAGTGTTTGTATGGAGTCATGAGCTACTGTAAGAAGCTGGAGGATGCCCACTGAAGCGATGCCACAGCATGGTCCAAAGGTATCTTACCGTGGGAAGAAGCGGCTCCATTTGAGCGCCCTGGTCTCGGATGTCCATCTTCTTTTACCTGTAGAACGATACGTCCGGTTAGTAGGATACGCGCTGAACTGCTCGGTTTAGCCCGTCGGTCACGGTGAAACCGTACTGTATGGTCACATGTCGTATGGTCACAAAGTCCCGAAGCCTTACCCGATATTATTACTGTTGGCAGGTTTTCACCCCCTTGTTCAAACGCGCATGTGGTAATAAGATTTCAGATTATGACGCAGCATCCCTCGTTGAGTCTACGAGAAACCCCTCCTCACATTGATTTGAAAAATTAGAGAGGTTGAAAAGATGAGCGCAGTTCTCATATAATAGCCTATGTCCTGGTATGTCAGTTGTGCAAACCACGACAGGCTCTCATCTCTGCGCGGACTATGCGATTGTGCTTTTTATAGAGCGAGAAAGAGAAGCGATAATAAGAGACGCTTCAAAAGCCATGTAGCCTATACGAAATTCATGAGTGCTCTTGTGAAGACCATTAACTTTCACACCGAAACTGGTTCTGTCTGCCCCCCTTCCTATTCTAATGTGGCTGTTTTGAGACTTGAGAGACATAGGTCTGCATCTGAGAAAAGTTAAGTGTTTAGCCCACTAAGATGTGTGTCAAGCCCCCACCCCACACCACCACCATCACCATCACCTCTGTTTACAGTTGGTCCTTATAACAGGTTGGGAAAAGAACTTATAGCAACTGCAAGATTCCATAGTTATTGCCTAGAGCCAAGTAAATATTGCCAATCACTTACTTCCGATGCTGGGTCATAGTGATTGCTCTTGAGGAAAATTGCAACAGGTGCACCATAAACTCCTTTTATAAAGTCCCTTGTACAAAACAATAACCTATCTGAAGTGCAGGGGTAGGCTATGTGAAAATGGATGAAAATCCCATGCTGTTCTTTTCATTCATTCTTGTAAGAGGAAAGGATTGTGTGTCAAGGTTGATTAGACTTTTTCAAAGACTTTTTCAAAGTGTACCATGGCCCAAAGATGTTGTGAACAGAACTCTTGCTTTCATAATAAGCCCAACAGCACATACTGGAGAAGGATATAGATAGGCACCTTCACAAGCTCCTGGATTAGGCTACTGACTACAGTTTAGACTGGGTGTCTGAAAGCACGGCCTGATTAGGCTACTGACTACAGTTAGACTGGGTGTCTGAAAGTACAGCCTGATTAGGGTACTGACTACAGTTAGACTGGGTGTCTGAAAGTACGGCCTGAAACTATTTCTCGGTGGTGGTTAGCTGCACATCCCTCTCAGGGGACGGCATACATGCCTTTCCTCACCTTTGTTCAGATGGCAGATGCATTTTTTTTTTTTTTGCAATGATAACTTCCCATGTGCGGAAAGCAGCATGCCACCACTTCAGAAAGAGTTATAATCCTGACGCTATATCGGCACGAAGAGACAAAGCAGAGTCTACTTCTAGAGAGAACAGCATCCATCCTTTAGTGTGGCCAGAAAGATGTTGCATAGCCTACCAGTTTGTTGGAGCAAGTGCAGCTTTCCTTGCAGCCATCTGTTGAGCCAGCAGCAGCACCAACCAGAGCTGATGGCTCTAAGTAACTGGAGCGGCTGATGGGGAAGGCTGGAGCTGTGCTGCTTTTGAGACTGCTTTTGAGCTCTTGAGGAGTTGGGGGAGGACAGAAGGGTGTTGCACAAGCTGCTCAACATAATGGAGAGAGAGAGGGGGAAAAAAAACAGACAAAATAGAACCACAGAGCCCCTTCACACAACCTATGGGACAGTGGCTCCAATTAGAGTGGGGGTAATTTCTGGCTGCCCACTGCAATAATCAACCATGACACTTCCATGTGTTGGGAGTGAGGCCTACCCCGCTGGGACTAGGCCATGTGCAAGACTTACTTTTCACTTAATTTGCATGTTAACAGTTATATACATATGTATATAATCATGTAGAAACACATTTGGTACAGTTTTGTGCTTTCTACCGCATAGTACTTGTGCTTTTGATCTGTTTTTGGACCCCATAGTCCTCGCTTAGTATCTAAAGGGCATTGATGCCCTCTAGTGTTAAATAATTGCATAACACTTTAAAATCGAGTCAAGCCCAATGACCATGATATTATTAAGTGC
The DNA here is from genome assembly GCA_034783695.1 of Sardinella gibbosa. NCBI lineage: Eukaryota > Metazoa > Chordata > Actinopteri > Clupeiformes > Clupeidae > Sardinella > Sardinella gibbosa. The sequence goes on along the minus strand of JASCIP010000078.1, from coordinate 12,147,743 downwards.
GATATTTACTGAAATTCAAATATGCTACAGCTGGCAATGTGTTTTCTTGCTAGATTCAAGTGGGTAGTGGTATATCGTTTTGTGTGTATCATCGTTGTTTTTGTAAAACGGTTAAGGTCGTAAACTGCCGCAAGATGGCTGTGCGCCTTGACGCACAGAGAGCTTTTCTTACCAAATCATTTGGTGTCTAAATTTACGAAGAAATAAACGTGCGCACGCATGTGTGTATGTGTGTGTGTTTACCAAATGCAGTCATTCGATTTTTGAAAGGTTTTAATATTAGGTATAGGCTATTACTGTAATAACAGTCAGTCAAGATTACACGCAAATTTTAATTACCTTTGTGTGGCTGTGTGTGTTATACTCGTTATACTATGCGTAGTGATGCGATAATTACCAAACACCATATCGAACATCCGTTGAACGGGCAACTGTTCTTTGGTGAGCTTTAGGAGACTTATATTAGATAGATTCAGTTGCTCCAGTACTCGAGTAGGACCAATTCGATGATAGCAACCTAAAAGTCACATTTCAGATTGGTCTTATAATAATACCTTTCAGAGTTGGGCTTATATTTATTGCATTAAAACACATCACAGATACATAAGCTTTACCACGAATAACATCCGATCCATCAATAATTTGTGAAACTGACACCACTGAAAAATATACATAAATATGTCTGATTTCTTATAGGTCTAATCATGAAATAAAACGCGCTCTCTGAGACAAAATCTCCAACATAGGCTACACATAGCTGCCACTGAAAATGTATAAAAGTAAAATCTACCTGTGTACGCATGATGTCATTTACCTTGTATAAAAATGGGACAAAAGTTGTATGAACATGTACAGTTGAAGATAACAAAGATTCTACACACTAGGATTAAGAGAAATATAGACCTTCCGATTCTAATACGCACCAGCAATATCGAGCTACACAACAACAAAGTAATAATGGCGATACTATATCAGTACCATCCCAATAGCCAGCGGCGCTGCCATGCTTAGGAAAGCGCGTAATGGTGTTCTACAGGTAACAGATTTAACTGGACAAAGTTGTTGATTGGGCTTCAGAATTTTTACATGTGCCCAATCACGTACAGTTCAATCAGAATATCAATAAATTTTATTCTTTCAATTGTGGATGAGTATGTCCTACCTACTGCAATATTGCATATTACAAAACTGTAATTCTTGAATCTCTACAGTCGTTTACATGCTGTACATCAACAGATGGAAAGTCACTGAAAGCTAGCCTGTATTATTTTACATTATATTCATACTTACAATTAACAGACAAGGCGTCAAAATAAAAATAAAAAATCACCTAGTGGTATAAATGCTAACATTTGACTATAGCCTGTAGTCTACTTAGGTTTTGTCTCGATTTCTTAATGGTGTCATGTTAATTGGCTATAGCCAGTTCATGTTATGGTTTTGTCCTCGAGTGGACCAAATAAATATTTTAGTAAACACGTCGATAAATAGACCTACGAATGGAAAATATGAATGTCTGTTTTTATTATATAATTACATCTAATCTCTAACTTTGTGAATAAAAACTATAGTAACCAATGTCCTTGGATGCATTTTTATCACATTCCCTTAGCATGTCTGCTTTTAATGGAGACGATGTCTCCGAAACCGGTGTGGCAGATGGCGAAATCCTCCTCCGTTTGGCCTGCTCAAAAATCCCAGAATCGCTTGAATCAATGGATTTAATTGAAGACGGAGTCTCTATCCAGCTGGACTCGGATAAGTCCTTTGGTTTGGCTTCCTCTGACGCCCCGCAGAGAGGTGATCTTTCTGGGGCTAGAGTGTCCCCCTCCTCCAATCCCACCAGGTAGTTGGAAGTGGTCGTTCTCGTGCCCACGGAGTTTGATGGCCAGCATGACAGTACAGTACCTGATTTACTGCAGTATTGGGGCGGTGTGCGTGTGCCCCATCCCGGCGGGTCAGCGTAATAACCAAGAGCTCGATTAGAGCAGCCGGCGGTGGGCAGTGGCAGTGCCTTGACTCCAGCAGCTGCATAGGACAGCAGGGTTGCTGCGTTACCAGCAAAGTCAGCAGCCGCAGCCGCGTCGTACGCCGAAGCGGCGAAGTCCAGTCGGTTGTTGGCGGGGGTGACAAACCAGCGCTGCGGGGAGGCCACTGTGGTCTCCTCGGTTTGCGGAGGGGAGAGCAAGCTGTTAGTAAGTGAGACGCTCCGATCCGTGCCAGGCCCGGTCCCGACGCCAGGGGGAAAGCGGGACTTGGCATAAGTGCTGACAAACTGGTCCTGGAGGAAAGAACCTGCAGCCATGGCGTATCTCGCCCCAGGCCCGAGGTGGGAGCGGGGAGAGTCACCCGGCGAGGGCGTTAACCGGTCAATGTCACAACCTGTGTAAACTCTGAAGAGAGAGAGGAGAGGGCAAGACAACAAAGGCACGTCAAACACTTGTTGCAGAAACTTCGATAAATATGTCAGTAATACTATGTGTCAGGAACAATAATATGGCTAGTTGTTGCGCATTTAAAGTGACATTAGTTTGTGTCTTTAATATATCTGTTTTAAATCATTTTGTGATTCCAGGCGTTTTCAAACACACAACATATTTTGCAAAATGGCCAAATATCTTTTCGAGATTAGCCACCTCTCTTCTTTTACGTGCGAGAAGAAATATGTTTTACACCGTCTTGGCACCATTCCCTTCAAATAACAGCAATAGGCTGTGTAGACTATTTTTCGGTGACCACCAAAGGGAAGAGTGAGTTAACTGTAATGCGTTTTGTGTGGCCTTTGGTACAAATATTGTACCAATATCTCATGTTAAGTCGGGGAAAAGCATTAATGAAACATAAACGTAGCGTAAACAAACGTCGTCTGACATCACTTACACTCCCGTTCATTGAAATAGAAATGCATGCCGTCTTCTATTATTCAACCTATTTTATGGATCTTATTAGTTTCTAGAAACATGAATAAGATATGTGACATTTGGATATCCAATTAGTTTCTTTGCCAGAGCAACTAATAACTTGAAAATAACTCGATCTGAATTGGTTAACAATGCATAACTGAAAAACACTCAAGTTATGAACGCACTGCAGTTTGGAATATGTGGAAATGTCTTCCGAAACCAGTCTTTACGTGGAGTTTATTTCGCAATTATTAGCCAAGATATACCTAGGGAGAACATTAGCGTTTGATCGCACTAAATGTAAACTATATGCCTATAGCCCCCATTTAGCATTCGCACGTATGAGTTTATTATGCTTAAGTGTAAATACTTAGTTAAATAAACTAAACCCTAACTGAAATTAATTTTCAATCATAATGTTAAACATTTCTTGACGCATAATAAAACATCATAATTTAGTCAGAAACCTAAGTAAAAAGGGGACTATTTAGTGTTAAGTTACAACAATGTTTTTGGTTAGTGGCTACAGAAATGCATAATCAAAATCGAATGCCTTATTAAAAGCATAAAATGAAATAAAAACTTACGTGTCATAGTTATCCCGGAAGCCCTTTGCAAATGGATTGTGGTCGATTTTCAGTTGTGTTATCTGCAAAATAAAGACATCATGGTTTGTATTTCTGCGCTGTCAACTTTTTATACATTTCAAGAATGCTTTATCAACATAATATCTTACATCAGTGTTTTGGTAGGCAGTGACTGCTATGAACTGGGTCTCTGGAAATGTAAAGGTCTGGACGCGTCCTGGCTGGCTAGTATCCTCCGTGCCGTCCTCATTCACCTGAACCACGTGTAACCTGGGCTGGTATTTATGAAGGGACTGCAGCACTACCATCTGTGGGAAAGAAACACATGGCCGATTCGTTTTGTGTTGGCACACTTTTTGAGTAATTGACCAGTCCATGCTATCTTAATGAAGTTATATGCAAGTCTGCATGAAATTAACTTTTAAAATAAGCATTAGATAATAGACAAAAATGAAAAAGGCATCCATACGGAAATTTAACACAATAAATTAAAAGTAACATTTTGATTTTTAATTTTAAATGAAATATAACACTTTCGAATTGCTTTAGCCAACCATAATTTGCCATTTTACGCAAGGGCGCTTCACATACAACTTCGTAAAGCAGGGTGATTGTTTGCTAAAGACTTAAAAGTAGACACATTCATTTATAAATGATTTCATGCTCACCTGTCCAGTGTTGTTGGATGCGCCTTTGTTGTTTGTTAATTTTAATTTTCCAAACGAGATCTCTTGGCGCATCCAGTGCGCGCCGGTGTTTGGTGAATCAGGGTGCATGTACACTCGATTTCCTGAAAAATATAAGCAAAAAGGCTGTAACACTTGGGGCCTTCTATTATATGCCACTCTTCTTTGAATAGTTGATAAATTTGAACATAATTTAGACTTTTCTCCACTCAGTGAACCGCGGTATCTATAGCAGCCATCATACGCAAAGTTGGTCATTTTGAAACGCACCCGTTACATTGGTGTCCGCTTTCCCACATGGAACCCATTTTCCGCCTTGGAATCGCCAATGGTTTGGATCGGCCAGAATTACATCCACAAAAATGTTATAATGAGCCGTTGGGTCCAGACCAGAAATGTTGAAACTTAAAAAGGGGAACATTCGCCTGTAAATGAAAGAAATAAAATAATGTTAATAAATAGGGGAAAAGACAGATGCCCTGGAATACAAAATCAAACAATGAACCTTGTTAAAATATTGCCTGTGAGTAACGATAAAGGTATGTAAATAATAATCACACCGTGCAAGAAAATAACATTACATGTTCCGCGTAATCTGAATGCATTACTATTGCACTCAACGTGAACAGTATGTAGTTGTAGAATTTCAACTCATTCCTGCATTAAATTCAATAATTGAAGTCAGAATCAACTTACCGCCCTTGTTTCGTTATGATCATCTCTGTTTGATGCCTATGAAATTTTAGCCATAAGGCCCTGTTGCAAAGGTAAACCTGGGCTTTGCCAGGGACAAGTCCAGCTTGCGCAGACGAAAACTGGTAAAAAGCTGCTCCTTGGTACGCATGGCCATACTGTTGGGGGTATGGATAACCAGCGGTCGGATAAGCTTGCGGAGAAGTGTTGCCCAAAAGGCTGTTGTACGCTCCATTAGTTATTACCGGGTGATGAGCCATATAACGACTGGGACCTCCGATGGAGAACGCTGGATGCGTTGGACCATGTTGACTCGGATATGGGAACATGGCACCAGGAGTTGCTGAGACCGGTTGGGTTTGGCTGGTTTGAGTAAGGAGGTACCTTTCCCCAGCAGATCCATCGAAATTGTGACGAATATCAGAGACTCCGTGAAGATCAGGAGAGACTTTGCCTCTCTGGACGTCCCCTGATGCGTCCTTAGAGTCCGGGAAATTGTCTGCCTCTGACTGATTCGTCATCCCCCTCGAGTTTTTTTTCAGAGGTGAACTTCTCTCCAGGTTGTCACTTGTAGATATAATAGGATGGTCCTGTAAGGCGAGCTCTGATCCCTCTGAGTTAGAATAGCCACTGCCCACACTCATAAACCTCTTGGAGAGCACTATAGCTGGAGAGATGCAATGCTCAAGCTGCATAGCTCAATGACAACCGGCAATTAATGCAAGCAACATGAAGGCACAAGCTTGACGCCCCTCCACTTAACTCCAGAGAAAACGCCTTCCCGTGGTTTAAGCTACTTTGTGCAAGACAGTAAATTAACCAATTGACACTATTCTGTAATCAGGAAGGATTTGGTATTCATTCCTCAGCCTGCATCGTTAATGAAGCGCCTTTTTCTATTGGTTGACGCGTCACAGTAATTTAATTAGTCAGATCATAATTAGAATAATCAGAGGGGCCACATTCGCACACACTGTTGTTATTTGGTGTGGTCATTTAGATGTTTGCAAAAGTCTCTCTGCTTTATATTAAGGTCGCTGGAGAAAATGCTATTTAAACCGTTCATTAAATGAAAAAAAAAAACATCCCAATGCCACAAATGCAGGTTTATTCCTTTCCTTTTTGTTGTACAACCGTTTATAGGCCTACATTAGACTCTATTTTTGCGTGATTGCCTACCATTACGTAGTTTATTGTAATTCTAGATTGTTGTGTGTGTATAATGTATTTATCTATTAATGCTGGAAAAGTAAGGAAGTCTGTTTGCCAGGGAAACGGATATTTATTATTAAAACATCCAAAATGACAGTCAGTGCACCTTCTGCTTTAAAATGTTTGCGATATAGCGTGAAATCATTGCCATCCACTGCAAATATGTTTACCAGTCCCAAAACACATACATATTTAATGTCAAAGAGTGGCTTAAAGTTAAAATCTTAAGCCTCTCTGGAGGAATCAAACTGAACCAATATGACAAAAAAACGTTTGAAGACATTGTAATAAAATACATTTGATGCAATCTATGCAATTCATGATTTGTAATTTTTATTATATATATATCAAATGTTCAGTTCTTCACTTCCCCCATGTCATTGAGCCTACATGTTTCAGGGCATTCATTTTCTTATGCCTAAGTGTTTCACAGTTCTCGTGTGCATGGAATGTATAAGTTGCAGCCTACTTTAGGTTAGCTCATCATAATAAAATATGAAAATTAATAAATGAAAAAATGGTAGTCTGTCTAATCCATTTAAGCTAACAACTGCTGTGGCAGGTTTTTTAAGTAAGTTTGTAGCTTGAATTTTAAAACGAGAGGATATTCGCTAGCTAGTGCATGTAATACAATTACATCAGAATTACAAGTAGTTCTAATGTAAAAGAAAGATTAAGCTCGGCTATAGTGCATGTCGTATATGCAAAGATGAGAACATCACTCCCGAGTTTGTGCTTATGAAGGTTGGTCCATATTGAAAAAATAAAGGTTGTCCATCACCAAAATGTAGCTGTATCCCATCAGAACAGTTTTTTGTTTGCTTGTTTTGACCGGATAAATTTCGCGACTTGTTTATTTCACGAATTCCATATCCCACCAAATCATGCTCTTGCGCAAAGGGGTCACGAGTCACAACATTACCTTTATTTAACAGATGAGGGATTTCTGTATCTCATTAACGATATCGTTGTAGAATAACTTTTGATGGGCACTGTAATGAGGACTTCATCACAGTTACCTGTTTTCCGGCAGCTGTTCAGGGCAGCCTTGTCCACCTCCTCAGTCGCCTGAAATAGATTTCTTTCTTACCAGTGAATTAACCGCACCGCAAGGGACACTGGCTTGACTGACTCATTTCTGCACAGTGCACCTTGTAGTTTTTGGTGATCTAGCCTTGCCTGTAGACTAGAAGTTTTTTTTTTTTCTGACGAGGTGCGCTTCGCTCCCTGGACGAACCTCTTTGCACATCAAATGCTAATAAGAATGATGCGACTGAACGCATTTACACATTCACCGTTATCTATTTCACCAAAAGTGGGCTGCAACCAAAAATCCGCGTTTTAAGGGTGCAAATCAAAATTAACTAAACGCGTTTTTTTTTTCCAAAGGTGTAGAGGAGATGATCATGTGCTCTCTGATGAAAAAGCCTTGACTGAGGCTAACAAGAAGGGTCATTATAGCAGGGCAACGAGAGGTCCAGTAATCTATTCTCTGGAAACTTGCATGCACGGACTTGCCTGTGTCTAACCAGGCCATCGCTTGCTCATTATGGGATTATGCCTCACTACCATTTTCCATATGCCTATTTTATTATTTTAATAAGCGGGCCGGGTATGGGTTCATGCCCATGCTGACTTAACCACACAACCACACAGCTGAGGAGTTTTTAATACCCCATTACCTCCCCCTCCCCATCTACCCCCCCCCCTCCCCCAACCCCCTGCTCCTTGTATTGTCCCCTTTGTTTGGTGTTAGTTCTAGTACTTTGCTCTCATTAGCTCAGCCAGTGGCCATGACCACAGGTGTATACGTGTTTATCTCTCGGCCCCACTGCCCCATCCTTAGGGAGGCCATTGTGTGGTGTAAAGAGGTTCATCCCAGACTGTTCATAAACACAACACATTGACCCGATCCTGGCAATTCCCCCTTGTTTATGTGCTTTAGTACACCTTAAATAATTCATACCCTATAGCTCTAATTCTGGAGTAGCCTACTGTTAGATCACTCTCAAGTTCCAGTGTGAGGGGGTGTTTGTCCTGACTGATATGTAATTGGTATGAAAAACGGCAGGAGGACATCCAGCTCGTTCATACTGTATGACCTATGCTTTATTTTGGCTTCATTTTGGATTTTAAAGCCAATGTGTTGGCACTGATGTGTCATGATATGGCAATAGCAATCTCTAACAACAAGGCCATGTGTCAGATCTACTCATCTTCACACAAAAGCAGCAGCACATCTGTCTTTGGCTACCTGCCAGTATACGAACTAGATATGTAAGTATTTTACTGCTCGCAAATTCATGCAGCGCCACATGAAGCTTGCACTTTGTGTTTGTAAATTTGCAGATATACGGTGGGGCTATGTCTTGCTGTCCTTAAGTCTGGATTGAAGGTAAGGACTTTGCCCATTGATGGTGTCTTTGTTTTTAAGTATTATACCTAAAATGTGTGCGTGTGTATGTGTGCGTGTATGTGTGTGTGTGTGTGTGTGTGTGTATTTTTTGCTCTTGGTGTGTGCATCTGTTGTGTGTGTG
>JASCIP010000078.1:11581459-11592307 GCA_034783695.1 Sardinella gibbosa | reverse complement strand
ACACACACACACACACACACACACACACACACACACACACACACACCACCTTTTTCAGTTCAATTTCAGTGGTATATGATTCACATCATTTAAAGTGTGCCTTTCTCATAAATTACTGTATTGGTTAACTAGAAGTATCTTGGCATATGGGTTGCAGACGTCCTAGTCATGCTATTTGCTGAGATCACACTCTGGCCTTGGATTTCTACTTCTTTGGGATATTGTTTTATTCCAAAAATGTTATATTGTTATAGGCTTCTGTTATACAAATATGGTGATACGATCAATGACTGTGCAAGTGTGCATACAATTGAGAAGCTAAATAAATACACATACAAATAATTGGTGTGATATAGCCTAACTGAATATGGATCATGACAAATGAAAAACAAACAATGTCATATATTTCCTGATTATCACCAGCCTAAAGTAGCTGCCAATTACAGTAATGGGAACTTAATACATAGGCTACTGTACTGGGCAAGTCATCCAGCCCAGTAGCACAGTTTCAAAAGTGCTGATATGTTAATTATGATAAGTCTTAAAATGAGTTGTAAGCAATCACTTATTTGCTCATGACAGAAATTTTAAGTCAGAATAAGCATAGAATTCCATACTGGGTTTGATTAGGTAAGATCAGTTTCAATGACCAATGGCTGGTGAACAATACTGTCCTCTAGAGGAGAGTGCAATATGCCAAGGAGAGGAAATATGACATACAGTCTCTTGGTCATTTCTCAGCCAGGGTCAAACATGAACCAATGACTAACTCGGTTGCTTTGAAGGCTTGCCTTCATAACATTATCACTGTGGCTTTCTATTCAGTTTAAATCGTTATGTAAACGAGTTAATTTAGTATGGATGCTGTGCTATTCGAAACTGTTGTTTTAACAGGGACAGTTTGGAGTAGGCCTCTGTGGCCTATCGTGGTGATAGTCCCTATGTAACTGTGTAGTAATAAAAAGGTAAAAGATAAGGTAAAAACACAACAACATCACTATTTCTGTCAGGGTGCGTTGGCAGCGTCAAACCTGGCGTTCCTTGCGTCATGGTCCTTTTTGCCGGCTGCTCGCGCATTACCCGCTAAATTGGCCCATGATGACAACTGACAGTAGCCTTCCGTTAACGAGCCCACTCCCAAACTACTTATGAGTCGACCAGCTGGGAAAATTACTGAGCTCACATCCTCACAGGTACAAATGCACGCGCAATTTTACAGATTATGTTCTTTCCCTCTTGTGGCGTTCAGAAAACTATATTGCATATTCAACGGACTGAAAGTTATTATTTTTTATTAAAAGATGATTAAATTAGAATTTTATTTTGGCGATATAATGGTAAACTATGTGCATGTGCTTATACTCACTATTTGGACATGAGGTGACAGAGCGTGCTTTCTGAAAATGATATTATGCTACTTATACACTATGAGTAGGGCACAAGGGACGTGTGGAAACAGGCCAAATTTCGGTTGTAACAGTAATGAGCACATTAGTCCATCTGAACAGATTAATTGCTACCCTAACTGACAAGTAAGGACAAGCAGTGGCCACTTGGACCCTGAAATCGTCACATGGAATTCATGTAATGTTTCCAGTTTTGCGCAATTTAGATTTTTTTCATATTAATATTGTATTTCATATTGTTGGAAAGCAAAAATGTAAGTAGCATGGAACAGGTGTATAGGAGCGGTACCTTTTCCAGCTGTCTTCAAGCTAGTCCTAAAGGATTGGTGGCAGCCTGACGACGCCGATGACGTCCTCGCTGTAGACACGTGGGCCGTGGTTAGCGGAGCTCACATAAACAAAGGCACATTGGAAAGACTGAGTAGTCGATGCCCGTATTCTCAGCTGCTCACTACACAAGCGGCAAGTCAGTTTCGTGAAACCGTCTGGTCGCTTACTGCATTGTGGAGCTTTACAACTCACACGGAGAAGATAAACACTCACTCTATTGGTACATGGATACTCTACAGCTTGTCTGATGGTTCTATAAGGTACGTTAAGACCATTTTACATTTTTGCTCTCATTTGAAAGGCTGACAATGCATTATTTTTGTTTTTGATGCCTCGGAAGAAACATTGCAAGGTGAATAAGGGAAAAAAGAAACATCATGAAAGACCCTTACACGTTTTGTTTCCGAAGCTGGCGTTAACAACCAATGTTTTCCTGGATATGTGTGTGCTTGCCAGTTTAAGGCGAATATCAACCTATTTAAATCTGGTCTTCTTTCTAAATTGCTTGTGTCCTTAAATAGTTTGGTCTTCTGGTAATAATAGTAGATTTGTTATGTTTTGTCATGAAATGTTTCTTCAACTTATGACCTTAGAGATTGTATGTTCCAATGGAGACGTCCGTGGATGCGCTCCTGCACTGCAAAACTTTAGTTCTTTAGTACGCTCTTTAAATACTTGCTGGGATTGGAGTCTGTGATCTCAATATTGTTATTATTTTATAAATATCAGTAACAACACTATGCATCACATATTTGTGGATCAGTGGCAACCAAATTCAGTGACTGTTGACAGTCTGGTTTCTGCACTCTTGGAACATATGAGCCCACGTCGCATTTGCGCAGTCAGAGTCAAAGTTATCTATTTTAATAGGGGGAGTATCCAGACAAAACTCTACTTTCTTGAATCCTGATCTCAAACCGATCCTGACAGCATCATCTATTTCAAGTGTCTCCGAATCACAGTCACACGACTGAAGGTATGAGAATTCACTTTACTGATTCATTTTGTAACATAAAAAGCGATACATCTGAATAGTAACTTCAGCCAGTTCAGAACTAATGCATGTACAAAAAGTGTGATATTTTTTTCTTCTGAGACGTCTGCTTCCACCTGTTATCTTTTCGAAATCATTGGTATACATGATTCACAAGAAGAAATAAATCACATTATTTTGAAACTATTTTACTTCTTTTGCAAACAGCCATGCCCTGCGTCCAAGCTCAGTATGGGTCATCACCTCAAGGAGCCAGCCCTGCTTCCCAAAGCTACAGCTACCACACAGGTGGAGAGTACAGCTGCGACTTCCTCACGCCCGAGTTTGTAAAGTTTAGCATGGACTTGACCAACACTGAAATCACAGCCACCACCTCTCTTCCTAGTTTTAGTACATTCATGGACAACTACAACACCGGTTACGACGTTAAACCTCCCTGTCTGTATCAAATGCCCCACGCTGGAGAACAGTCCTCTATCAAAGTGGAAGACGTTCAGATGCACAGTTATCATCAGCAAAGCCATTTGGCCCCGCAGACCGAGGAAATGATGGCCCACTCAGGGCCCATGTACTTCAAGCCTTCCTCGCCACACGCTCCTTCTACGCCAAACTTCCAGGTGCAGCCAAACCACATGTGGGAGGACCCCGGCTCCCTCCACAGTTTCCACCAGAACTATGTGGCGGCGACCTCGCACATGATGGATCAGCGCAAGAACCCAGTGTCTAGGCTATCCTTGTTCTCATTCAAGCAGTCCCCGCCCGGCACGCCGGTCTCGAGCTGTCAAATGCGCTTTGACGGTCCTCTCCACGTCTCCATGGGCCACGACAGCCCGGGCGCGCACCGAGGCTTGGACGGCCAAAGCTTCGCTGTCCCCAGTGCCATCAGGAAACAAGGCGGGCTAACTTTCCCCCACTCGCTTCAGCTTGGCCATGGACACCAGTTGATGGACAGCCAAGTCCCTTCCCCTCCATCCAGAGGATCGCCGTCTAATGAGGGTTTGTGCGCAGTCTGTGGAGATAACGCCGCTTGTCAGCATTATGGAGTTCGAACTTGCGAAGGCTGCAAAGGCTTCTTTAAGGTAAACTCAATTTTGTTTTATTTTTATGCTCATGATATGATGACTAAATCATCTAGCAATTATTTGTTTTGTGTATTGGTGCTGTATTCGACTTGCTCATATATCACCTGTGCCATGACAGCTTCAGCTGAGCTCAGTCTGCTGACAGGCATCCATAAACAAGTCACCATTTGCCCAATTAAAGTGCGATGATTTGACTGATTTTTAAATTGTGTCATTATCCCATCCTTTATAGGACTGATTGACTGACATACATTTACTGTTTGTTTCCTTAACTTTTCTCCACAAACCATTTATTTTTCTAATGAAACTCATGTGCTGTGAAAATATACGTTCCTGCAGTTTATGAGCCATGCCTGTGAATTGTACCTGTAGTTCTTTGCATTCTGTTGAAGATTCAACCCAGAGTGTATTGTGATGAGACCAAGTGTATCCCATAATGTGATGATCTGAGTAATTTAAAATCTACAAAATTGTCTTGTCTGTTTGCAGCGTACAGTTCAGAAGAATGCTAAATACGTCTGCTTAGCGAACAAAAACTGTCCCGTTGACAAGCGCCGGAGAAACAGATGTCAGTACTGCCGCTTTCAGAAGTGCCTTATCGTCGGCATGGTGAAAGAAGGTAAATTAAATGTGTTTTGCTATGTCAGCAGATGTCATTATTAATAAATCAACATACACAACTCCAATCGGATTTGGATGATATTGCGCAGCGATATAGGTCTAATTGTATTTTTAGAACAAGAAGTAAGCGGTTTTGTGCATCATAAGGGCATTGGCACATATTTACTTAATTTCTTGCAGTTGTTCGGACAGCCAACCTAAAGGGACGAAGAGGCCGTCTACCTTCGAAACCCAAAAGTCCGCAAGATCCATCGCCCCCGTCTCCACCCGTCAGTCTCATCAGCGCTCTGGTTAGGGCCCACGTTGACTCGAATCCCTCCATGTCTGGCCTGGACTACTCCAGGGTAAGGCTCATTTTCACTGCATACTTAAATGTCTAGAAAAGAGAAAAGACTACTAGTATTTGTCTCGACGTCATTATATAACGTTCAATTTAATGCCAAGCTATGATGCATAATGGGCTTTAGGCATATGAAAGGTAACATATTTTATTCTGTAAACTGCTTTGAAAGACTGAGCTCCATAAAATACACAGACGAGTATAACTGGAAAAAAGTACACCCCTGCTTCAAATAGGCTTTGCAATTTCACGGGTTATATATTTTAAAGGACCTCATTAAGCTCTGCCTAAATTAAATTCCAGTTCCAGGCTAACCCTGACTACCAAATGGCTGGAGACGACACTCAGCACATCCAGCAGTTCTATGATCTCCTGACGGGCTCCATGGAGATCATCCGCGGATGGGCTGAAAAGGTCCCCACGTTTGCTGATCTTCCCAAGCAGGACCAAGACCTCCTCTTTGAATCGGCCTTTCTGGAACTTTTCGTTCTGCGCTTGGCATACAGGTAAGGCCTGCAGATTAAGAGTGGAACGTGATAATGAGCAGCCATCTTTTTCAGCTCTGCCACGATGAGCCTCTTAAATCCTCATTTAATTGCTCGCGGTAATTAATGGCATTTTATTATTAATTGCAGGTCCAACCCGGCGGAAGGCAAACTCATTTTCTGCAACGGAGTGGTTTTGCACAGGCTACAGTGCGTGCGCGGATTTGGAGAGTGGATTGACGCAATTGTGGAATTCTCCTCGAACCTTCAGAGCATGAACATAGATATTTCAGCATTTTCCTGTATTGCTGCTCTCGCCATGGTAACAGGTAAGAATTATGAATTATATTTCTTTACTTTATTATTTTGGCTGAAATAAATCCCCCTTGTCCACATGCATTAGATAAACACATTTAGCTGAATCGGAGCTCAGGAAAATTAATTAATTTCGTTAATGCTCTAATTTCAGAGAGACACGGTCTTAAGGAGCCGAAGAGGGTGGAGGAACTCCAAAACAAGATAGTAAACTGTCTAAAAGACCAAGTTACGTTTAATGGCGGTGGTTTAAACCGTCCAAACTACTTGTCAAAACTTTTGGGGAAACTCCCGGAACTGCGCACGCTCTGCACACAAGGTCTGCAGCGCATCTTCTACTTAAAACTTGAAGACTTGGTCCCTCCGCCAGCAATAATTGACAAACTTTTCCTCGACACCCTACCCTTTTAAAACACCAACAGACAATTTCACACGACCTCAAAGAACTTCCACGGACTCTGAGCAATCCTGTCGCAGTTTTTTTATTAGTCGGCGCTCTTTTCCCCAAGTAGCCTATTCGCGAGCCACGCCAACCCTCCAAATAGCGATCACGGATCCATTAATGACCACGCAGAAGAGGATGAAAAACAAAGACCATCAACAGAGTAATAGGTTGCCAACTCTTCTACTTTGTATAATCTCTCCTGTAAGAAAATGAGAAACCTATTACAAGGAAAAACATGTTCACTACTGATTTTCTGTAGCCTATCTGATCTGGAAAGTCCATTATGAAGTTGAGGAATTTCTTGTAACTGCTATTCCTAATTATTGGCATCTATGTAAACAGTTAAATGTAATATAATCCATTTATATATACATATACATACGATAGATTTATGTGATGCGTCCAAAAACGCGACTTTATAAGATGTGTATAAAGCTCGTAAAAACATTTCGTTTGTTTTCTTTTATAACGTGTGCCTATGTGTCTGTCAGGATTTCAAAGGAAATATTTGGAAAAGGCAACGCATGTTGTAGGATTTTATAGGCACTTGCTATTGAGGTGATGTCTATATTACACAGTATATTCCGGACACTATGTAGTCTGCTAGATTTTATAAAAATTCGTAGTATGGAACAACTTTTATGTATGACACATGTGAAAAAGTATATCATCTGTATAGGTAAAAAGGGACCCATCGTGTTTGTAAAACTGTCAGACATTCCTTGTTTGTATGTGTTGTATGTATTGTTGCTGTTTAATATAAACGTTTCTATATTTATTATTTTGTTGCCAAAAGCTACATTAAGCATGGTGCAATTTTAAAATGATTTCAACCATTAT
Source organism: Sardinella gibbosa (assembly GCA_034783695.1). NCBI lineage: Eukaryota > Metazoa > Chordata > Actinopteri > Clupeiformes > Clupeidae > Sardinella > Sardinella gibbosa. Next base: position 11,585,449 of record JASCIP010000078.1, on the reverse strand, counting down.
TCATAATTAGCACGTTGTCTTTGTTTTCCTGTCTGAGAGACGTCTAAGCAGTTATGACATCATTTCCCATCTAAGATAAAAGTATGTCATATATATTCATATAGGTTTGTGCTGTACATCCACTGCCTTTTTCTATGGTGTAATTGAGTATTGCAATGCGTTCGGTGCCGACTCCGAAAAAAAACTCAATGAGAAAGAAATATTTAATGTTTACAAATAAAACTTCTAAAGCATTCCTCTTGCTAATTCTCTCTCAATACTGTACACTGATCTAACCAGGAGACGATCACATAGGCTAGAATTATTTTTTAATTCCAAGCAAGTAAACTCATTTGCATATTTATGAAACAGTGCATAAATGCAGGCAGCAGGTTGTAGTTCTAATAACAACAATAATAGCCTAATGATAAAAAAAAACAACAACAGGTCTTTCCTCTCTCAACAACCGGGTAACAATGACCCATTATTGGCTTTCATTTAGTCTAGTCTAATTAATCTTAATGGTGTACAGACTTGGCTGAATAAAAGTAGCCTAATAGATTAGTCTACAAACAAGTCAGAAGACAATTCGTGTTTTGTTGTAGGCTAAACATCTGTATTCAAGCTGCATAATACTACAACACAATAACATAAAACTTTCTGTATGCCAAACGAAATAATGGATTTAAAATCCAATAAATAACTCTCCACCCCACCCCCAAAGACCAAACGAATTAACGAAATTAAACAATTCTCAGAGCTGTTTGAAAGACAAAAAGTAAGTTGTATTTTTTCCCCAGGACTGGTTCTTCTGGTTGAACAAATGTTCTGGTGCAGCAAGTACAACTCCGTTGCATTTGTGAAAGTGAATTTTAATATCCACGTCTCCTCTTTCGGATAGGTTTACCTGGAATAGAATGGTTTCAAAATTCTTTATTTAGCAAAGTTGTGGTTGAAATTATCAGCCTTACGAGAATCCAGCCAAAGCAAAGTGACAGTGTGGCAGTGCAATATGATAATGTCATTTTTTGAACCCTAGACTAATGCATATAATTAACGAAAATAAATGAGTTATTGCAGTTATTGCCCAAAAAGCAGACACAACTGTCAGTCGTGCGTGCGATGAGGCTTAGAAGGAAAGATAAAAAAAGAGAATTGTCTAATGTCCAGAGACCTGTTAATACCCAAAAGCCTGTTAAAATACAACATGTCATGAATTTGTTCCTTATTTTCTGTGTTTGATAACATGGCGTTGTCAGAAGCCAAATCCACGGCCCCAAAACTTCTACCTACATTTGGTGTTTAGGTGTTTACCCTACGCTTCATTGTGTGACCATACAATTTTGTCGACACAAAATGAATCACAATTTCATAAACAAAATATTGCGATATGTAGGCTTAAAAAAATCTCCGTTTTTCACAGAGTGAGAGACATAAACTTATGCGCTTGCGTGTGCTCTTACACACAGCATCAGCAAAACAGCAGGTAAATTTAAAAAGACGCATATACTGTAGGATGCCTAGAATATGCCAACGCATAATCTTACTTGAACTTGGCTACTGCTGAATGTGAAAGTTCTAAACATTTAAGGAGCGCAACAAATTGTCATTTCCCCTAACATACCAACATAACATTTCAACCGTGTGTGCTTGCCACCTTAACACAATCGTAAATAAATACGTATCGTTTATGGGCATTTTAAACGAAAAAAAAAGTTAGAATACCACAATTATTTACTTAGTTTGGATTTACTTAGTTTGGACTATTTTAAACATATAGTAGGCTACTTTATTTTAAATCACTGGAAGGATGTAGAATGAGGTGTATGCAAAAGTTAAGGGATGGATGTTAAACTGAGACATTACTTTCAACACTAGGTTGGACTGTAAAAGAAGAACTTCTGGGGAGGGAAGAGAACAGAGGAGGAGGAAAAGAAAGGAGTACCCATCTTCACAGGTGTCTGTCAGTTTTATAGGAAAATGTGGGCTGTGTATCATCATCTTATTTCTCTCTTTTTCTCTCTCTCTCTCTCTGAGTGTGTGTTTTTGTTACTATGCACACATGTATGCTATGTGTGGCTTGATGTGTGTGTGTGTGTGTGTGCCTTCATACACATCAGTGCATGTGTGGGGGTCGGATCAAATAATTCACAATAACAATGACAACATAATCAAATACCAGTAGGAAAATGAAGACGGGTCATTTACAAAAGAGAATGGTCAGAAACTTTAACCATACAATTTCATTAGTGCACTTAGATCTGACAGGACAACAGAATTATTGCACTGTCAAATCTACTCAAATTGAACCGTTTGATTAATCACAAAATGGAAGATCTGTTTATCTCAAATCCCAGTACCTACAGCATAGGTAGATGGGGGCAACTCTTTTGAATTACTGATGCACAAGGACAGAGTGATCTCCGGGAGGGTTGGAAAACACCTGCCTTCAGGTTAATGAGAGCATTTTTAGCTGCTTTTGTCATATGGTGGGAATCTGATTCTAAATTCTAAAGCAGATTCTGAATCACTTTTCTTATTCTGTATTATTCTTATGTGAAGAAAGTTAACCAAGAAGTCTTGGTCACCATAGTTTGAAAATCACCCCCGCATAGAGCCTCTGTGCCCAAGGCCGTCCTCAATTCCATATCTCCCTCAATTACTCACTCGCATCTGCACACACACATGCACATTTACACGAATGCATGCACATCCTCACACACACACACACACACACACACACACACACACACAAACACACACAATTAAAACCATTCAAGCAAATCCACACATAGGCTACACACAGTATGTACCCACACACGCAGACTGACATAAAAGCTCAACAAGACATTAACCCATACATAGCCTACATATGAACACCCACACCCACACACAGTTAGTCAAAAAAAACACACACACACACACACACACACACACACACACACACACACACACACACACAAATGCTCACCAAGACACGTCAGTTAACATATTTCATGTTAATAATTCCATCTCTTGACAGACAGAATTCAGCAGTCTGATATTGAATTCATCAGACACTATCAGATCTCAGACCAGTGACTACTGCGTACCCCCTAATAAGCATTTCTGTGGGTGCCATTATGATGCCCTGCCATCCTGTCTTTGCGTCAGTTTACGCTGAAATTAAAATGATATCGGCCTCCGAGGCTATGTCTGCGGCTTATCTACAATGATACAATATTTATCATATGATCAACATGGCAGTGGTTGCTCTTTCCAAAAGTTCTCACAAGGCAAGGAATTGTCGGAATAATTAGATCTTTCAGTAGAAAACGCTAATTCCAAGTCAAATTACGATTACATTCAAAACGCGACTGTCTGACATTTAGCAGATCTGTTGCAAGGGATGTTTCGCTGTGTCACAAGTTCATTTCTATTGACTGAGGCAACCATTAGGGTTTGGGTGGGGTGGGGTGGAGTGGGGATGTTCATCACTAGAGAATGAAAAGGGACACGCATATGTACCAAACACTTCTGACAGGAGATAGTGCATGTCAAGAGATTTTCAGTCAAAACCAATTGAGATTTAACAACATAATGGTGCCCATACACGACTCAAAGGAACAGTTTCTTCTCACAGAGGCTGTTTAATTCGCCTAGTTGTCATGACAAAAGAAATAATAATAGTTTTAGAAAAAAAAAACAGGCCATGGAATTTTCCAAGGCTGCATGTGTGTGTGTGTGTGTGTTCACAATGCACTAGAGCAGCAGAGCTGTGTTTTTTTTTATTCTCAGTGGGAGAAAATGCAGTCAAGTGCTTCACCTGCCAAAAGGCAAGCATGCAGCTGGCATCCCCCAAAGTGACTGACTGACTGATTGATTGGCTGAATTCCCTCAACCATAGTGATGACGCAAATGATATAGTGCAGCCCAGACCTCCCTCCATCGCTAAGAAGACTGAGAATGCCAGCAGAGGGATGAAGCTTTAGGCTCCCCTCCCCTCTCTTCTCCTCTCCTCTCCTCTCCTCT
>JASCIP010000078.1:11108370-11120254 GCA_034783695.1 Sardinella gibbosa | reverse complement strand
AGACTGGCTTCCCTTAATGCTCTAGTGTTGACAGGCTGAAGGACACGTTCATTAATAATAATGATGATGATAATGCACTGTGTTGATGTCAGGCCCGTTCCGCGTGCTCTCTTTGATCTGGGAAGAGCAGCTCACAGGCTTCTGTGTCTGTGCACCTGTTTAATGTAACTTAGAGGAGGAATGCGCTAGCAGCCATGTTGTGGCTAATCGTGTTAATCTAATGAGCTATATAGTGAAGGGGGAGAGGCAGTGGGACGGGTCACGCTCACAGTGTGGTCTGCTCTTGCAGGGAAAGCTGACGAGCCAGGGCAAGCTACTGCAGCAGGAGACCTTCTTCGTGACGGAGCAAGATTCGGGCGTCCTGTCCCGCAGCAAGGAGCGCCGGGTCTTCCTGTTCGAGCAGATCGTCATCTTCAGTGAGCTGCTCCGCAAAGGCTCGTCTACCCCTGGGTACCAGTTCAAGAAGAGCATCAAGGTGAGGCGTCACAGTAAAGCAGCACTTTAACACACTTTAGCGCACATGAGCAAAAGATAGACTTTTTTTTACTTGTTTCCACGTGGAAAAATGCAAAGTGAACCATCTGTTGTATTAATAGTATAAAAAAGTATGGCTGACTCTTGTCAGTAAAACAAGCGTTTGTGTCGGTCTCCGACAAGGTGAGCTACCTGGGGTTGGAGGAACACGTTGACAACGACCCCTGTAAATTTGTGCTGACGAGTCGTGGGTCGTCGGAACGCTTCACGCTCCAGGCCGCCAATGTGGACATCAAGCAGGTCTGGGTCCAGCACATCACAGACCTCCTAGATGCCCAGAGCAACTTCCTATCCGGTGAGAATGGCCCATCGAATCATTTTCACTTTGATCTGTGAATGCTAATACACTATATCTTTCACACATTGAATTCCTCACAGTAGTCGTGAGATTTTCCCTATAGATTTTTTTTGTGTGTCCATCTTTCCTAATCATGTGTTTCCTTACAGCCCTCCAGTCTCCCATTGAGTACCAGAAGGAGAAAGGGGGGTCTCACTCCCTAACCAGGAACTCATCGGCCAGTCGTCCATCTCAGCAGCCCGGCCGGCCCAGCTCCACCACCTCCATCGGGATGGAGAAGCCCCCCCTTTCGGGAAGGACCACCGCCTCGCTCAAAATGTCTACCTCCAACGGCAGCCCATGCTTCGACCCCCTGAAACACGGCGAATCCACCAAGGTGAGTCTGCGTCTCAAAAACGAGGCTTTTCTTGAGCTTCTTCTGAAATCGTCTCAAGTCCTCATAAAAGCATGCAGTCTGTCAAAAGTCTCAGTGGCTCTGTCTAATGAGAGCAGTGCACTAGCATGGGGCTATTATTAGTCTTTTTGCTGGCCTACTTTCCCCTCTCAACAGGACAGCAGTTTGTTGTGATTCTTGAGAAAAATGTGGCGTCAGAATGCTGAAGTTTCACCAAATGTGCCCACATTCACCCAATCTCATATGCTAAAATTCCTTAATTTCCTTCGGGATAAAGTATCTCTATCTATCTAAAATGAGTGCTTTCTATCAACTTGCAGGAAATAATTTAAGCTGATTTACTAGTTAAACACTCTTTCCGTGTCATTTGAAGTATTTGTTAAACCTAATATGTTCTCCTTTAACTTAGTTGCCTATGGTCTTTGTGTGTGTCTGTGTGTCTGTCTGTGTGTCGTAACCGATTCAGCAACACGACGGAGTAGGATGTAACGGGGTCTCCTCCACAATGATGGTGACACAGGACTACAATGCACTGAAAGAGAACGAGATCTGCGTCAGCCAGGGCGAGACGGTGCAGGTGCTGGCAACCAACCAGCAGAACATGTACCTGGTGTACCGGGCGGCCAACAGCCAGTCCCCTGCCGCCGAGGGCTGGCTGCCCGGCCGCATCCTGGGCCCCCTCAGTAAAACACTCATAGACAGTGCTGATGGGAATATCAAGTAAGTGTTGCACAGCCACACCCCCTCCACTGGACCTCTGGCTGGTAGAGCCAGGTGACAGAGGTGCAGGGATCTACCCGACTTTTATCGGAACTAACTCGGAAAATGTGGGACGATGGGCGAAGTCTAATTCCATGTTACTTTCTGTGGGCGTTACTTTTTTTTTCCTTTTTTTTCGTTGAGTAGTGAAAAAAAAAGAAAAGTCATTGCAGAAATACTCGGACAGGAGCGAATGAACTTTAGAGGTTATCTCGTTTTCTTAGAAAAGAAGATGAACTGAGAATCTTACATCAATGTGGAACTCACTGGTCTGGACATTTATTTCTGTTTCTAACACCATTATGTTTTGTTTGTGAATTTTTGAAAAAAAAAATGGCCCTCTGATGGACTGAGGTCTATTTCTCCAAGTGGAGAAAGTTTATGTTATTGTCTGTGGCAATTTGTACAGATTGTTTTTTCTTTTTGTTGTTGTTTTAATGTTATTTTTGAGAACTTGATTTCAGTTTTATTTTGATTTGATTGGTTATCTGATATGTTGGCCGCTTACTGTAAATAGTCTTCATTTGTTTACTGATACTCTTTCCGTACATTCCTGTATAAAGTCTTTTTGCACTATTTAAGAGGATCCCTATTAATGAAGTCAGGTTGTGCAATATAATTATAGTCACAATGTTCAGCATTGTACTTGTAGTGTAACTAATAATTTTAAATGTATTATTTTAAATATGTAAAATAAAATTTTGACATGAGCATGACTTAACAAAGCCAAAAAAACGTAGTGTTATGTTTTGCTTCAGGGGCTCTCGATAACATTGTGTGGAAAACAAATCAGACTGTTGCAGCCAAACAGCATTTTTTAAATCTACTGCCATCAGTCAAAATTGAAATATTTATGGAGTCCCCATATGGAACCAAACATTAAATTTCATTATCAGTCTGTAAAATTTTGATATTATGGAACTGCATTCCATAACTCACAAATATTCAGAGACAGAGTATCAATTATCTCCAGATACTCATACAGACTTTTAAATCTGTCCATTTAAGGAAAAAATCTTCAATACCGGTGCCATCGTTGACAACCTTTTGAATTCAAACAAATACGTTTAAAGAGCACTAGACATTTTTGCACTTTATTATGATTTTGTTATGATTCCATTTTTCATGTTTTGTTGTAGTGTCCCTGTTTTTTATATTTTCTACTAACCCTACTGGTCCTAAGCAGATTACATTTGTGCTCAAAGCAGCTACATACAGTATAAGTCTGAAACTCAGTTCATGTTGAAGTTGATGAAGTTAAGTCATAGTAGGGGTCTTTGACGCCCAAGTTGCTTTGACACAAATAATGTATCCACCATGGTGTAAGACTATTTTGAAATGGTTTTGGGAGCATCGTTGTCATCTGCTGAGATATTGAAATCCCAAAATGATCCCTGCACATGATGTGGTGTGACAGTCAGTATTTTGGTACATAAAGTAACAGTCTTTCCTTTCAAATCTGTAGGCAATGTTATATTGCTGAAGGGATTTCTGCGAGATTTTCTTAATAAACAATGGTTGCCAATCTTTTTCTCCTCCCTACCCCTTCAACATGATGTACCCGCTTTGACCATTGCATGTTTTGGCACAACAGGAAGTCTCTGTCATGGAATACCCTGCGCTCAAGAAAGCGGGCAGAGCAGGATAGCGGTGGCAAAAGTGAAGCCAAGCTTGAGAACGGACTTCCTCGGAAGCCCAAGGAAATACTGAGCACCAAGGTGTCAGTGAAAGTGAGTAAGCGGGCGTTGGAGCCCCCTGAATGCCTGCTGCCCCCCTCACCTGTGTATGCGCACCTGTGTCACGCCTGAAACCCTGACTGGCCACTAACTACTGTGTACAGCCGCAGCAAATCTCACAGCACTCACACCACCAGAGGGTCTCAGTCTTGTGCTATTATCACGAAATGTTGCATTATCTTCACCAACTGTGATGAAATACAGAAAAAGACATGAATGACTAGTTTAAGACATTTAGGGGTGGTTTCCCATGAAATAATTCTAATTCTAGACTAAAATGGAAGCGTATTGAAACCAAATGTAGTCTAGAGTCCAATGGTGGGTAGATGTGCCTCAGCACTGTTTTTGCATGTCTATAAAGTTGTTATATTTAGGGTTTGTTCATTTGCAACCCTTTATGATATCTAGAAAAGGTTTTGGTGCATGTCCACAGCCGCAAATGAAAGTTTTATGTGTGTCCATGAGGTTATATCATCATTAATGAAATTGAACTAACAGCTGCTACAGTATGTCACCTTGGCATCAGTCTTATCAAATTTTATCCCATAACCTTTATTAACCTACATTATTGCTCACACCCATAGCTTTGTGTGTACCACTACCAACAAATGTGTTAATGGTCACAAGGAAACTGATGTAATTTATTGAAAAATGGATGTAATTTATTGCATTATATCATCAGCTTGGTTTCATTAGACAAACAGTGATTAGCATAAATAAAATACCCCTCGCTTCCTGATACTATCCCACCCATAACACTAACATATGTTGCTGTTCATTCCTCCATAAACAAGTTTTTGGAATTTTTCTCCTCTTTGAGATCCACATGCTGACCGATTTCTGAAGACGAGTAACACCCACTAGCACCAGAGTTGCTATACAGTAATACTGTATTTCCTACAAAACGCTGGTTACTCTCCCTTCACGTCTTGCTATCATTATGCATCAGGGAAAGGAAGAACTGTGAACTGATGTGTGTGTTCTTGCGTCTCCAACTTGTGATGCTGCTAATGCCTGTCATAAGGGCAGGGGGAAGCCTGGCTGCCCGTCTAACCTTCCTCTCTCTCGTCCTGCACCACAGGAGGCAAACAGTTCAGAGGAGTCAGATTGCGATGACGAGCTAGACCCCAAAACTAGCATGGAGGTAGTACTTCCAATAAAGTCCGCCATGCATGCAGCCCCTAGCTGTGTCGATTGGTGTGTGTGTGTGTGTGCTGTCGTGTTTTAGATTGTGTTTACTGTGTCTAGTACTTCAGGTGTGAACTAGCTACATCTACAGGTAGTAGTTTTGTAGCCTTTCTGATTATGTTTGAAGATTATCAACTAATGTTTGCTTTTGTTCTTTTTTTTCCTTTTTTTCTTTTATTTCTGAATCTCCTAATGTACACTGTACATGTACTGTATTTTTGTCTTTTGTTTGAATCAATAATTTAAAGATTAGTTTTGTATGACATCAAGGTCTTTTATGCATTATGGTTTCAGTTATGCATGTACACATTTCAAAAGAACAGTAACCTACTGTGTGTCCTCACTCACATACAGAATAGTATGCCTTTCCAAATCTGCCACTAATTTCTGATTCTTCATGGTTCTGATTGTACATTTGGTTGGATAATGAGTGTGGTGTTGCCATATACAGTTCTTATCATTTTGACACAAGGATTTTGAGTGCACAAAAAGCAACCCCCCCCCCCCCCACCACCACCACCACACACACACGCACATCCACACCCCTCCTCCGCTATCACCCTGGAAAGAGGCCAGCCGAATGATAGATCACACCACTCATCCCTGTTGGAATCCATGCACAACACAGACGCTGCTCCTCAGGACCTGCTCGGACTGTAAAACTTCCTCTGCAGCGTCGGGACGGCCGTCTGCCAAGGCCATCCATCTTTTTAGCGAGGGGAATTAAGAAGGGAAGCAGAGAGATAGAACTGTTTCCAGCCACATTAACTGCGCCGGGCCATGCTGCCCATTATAAACCCTGAACTCTGAACAGGTGCCGAACAACTATTCGGAATCCTACAGAGGTCATTAGATTGTCAGGCCTCATTTGATTCTTTGTCACAGCAAGTTGTCGAACACTGTGCTCACCGAATTAGTTATTTCTTTCATCTGAAGCAAAGCTGAAGCAAGCAACCTTTTCCCTTGAGTGTGGGATAAAAGTCACAGCATACACAGGGTTGGCCTAAGATGCTGCATTTATGATGTCTCAAACTGGCAAAGGATGAATATACTAAAGTAGGAATATACTATTATACAGTACTTATCAATGCTTATAATATACTATTATACAGTACTTATCAATACTTATAATATACTATTATACAGTACTTATCACGTCCTGACTGCTGTACTAGCTGGCTTTCACAACTGATAACTTCAATCTGATATTGATCTCATCCTGGAGACCTACAGTAGCTCTCATTTCCTCATCTCTGAGATGCGAACAATGAATCTAGATCAAAACACCTCTGTTGATTGTTTCTTGATTTCTACTTCAGTTGTTAAAAGCCTTCCTCCATTACGTTTACAGTAGGGCAAAAGCCTGTTTTTTTCATTGAGTCCCTACCTCAGTGAAATGAAAAGGAGTGCAAACACACCTGGTGGCCATACTGAGCCGCAGAGAGAAATCTACTGTAATTGTTCATAGGTCAGGATGGGTTTTCCCAGGCTACTACTGCTGCTTTATAGATTTATCAAATGTATCCAATCAAGAAATATCCCAGGTGCTATTTAATCAATCAGAGCGTAATGTAATATTTCCAGCCACATTCAAATGCAATCAAATGCGAGCCCTTTCAATCAAAGGTCTTTCGGACAGACACAAATGTCAAAGGTCGCACCTGCTCCTCAGAGTACTATGCTACACAAATCATAGGGCCATCTGCCCGTCACGTGTCATTCTAAACAAAAGATGCAAGCCCCTTAACCTAGGGCTGTGTGAGAGATGCTGCAGCAATCCCTGCCATCCTCCTGGGACACGTGTTGGGCATGTGTTGTTCAATTACACCAGTTCAGTCAATCAAGCCTAATCAGTGTCTGATTTATTCCCTGAGTGTGATATGATGTGTCTCCTTATACAGTATATAGTATGTAGTATATAGTATTATATAGTATATCATGTAGGAAGGCTGAGCAACTGCTCAAACTCATAGGGAAGAAATAACACATCTTAGCTCTTCACAGTTAGATTACTTTCCTTTTAATAAAAGCTCTATGGTCTTATGCAATCTGCGCACGCCCAGTAAAGCTCATCATTTTCCACCCTGAAGTATCTTAACTATGTCAGTGGTCAGTGGATCACTATATCTGAGGTAGGCTGTAATGTTATAAGTTACAAACATAAATACAAGCGATAACAATGAAATTACTGTAAGTGAAATATAATGGATTATTTCCAAGGAGAGGCTTCTATTTGTCTTGAACAGAGGAAGAAAGTGATATATATATATAAGAGATACAGTAGATAGGTTACATACATACCAGCTTCAGGAGTTGAGGTGTTTTTTTTACATTATGTCAATACAGCTGTTTTGTTGCTATTTGTAGGCCACTGTAAGCCTTGGGACCTACCCCCACCAACAAGCAATAGAACTCCCATATCAGAGGGGTAGCTCCAACAGGCACCTTAAAATTGATGTAGTACAAACAAAATAGCATTTCTTCTCTGCAAACAATGAATTTGAGATGTGTCTTTTGTTTGGCTTTGACCAAAGCCAAAAGCTATGACCAAGACCAAAGTACCAAAGGTGATTCAAAAAAACACACTGTTCATCAACTGCAGTCATCTCTGTTGTTTAACAACACTGATTCAATGCCGCAGCTCTGACATCACTGTGTTTAGCCAGGAGTCTCTACTGAGTCTGTCTATATCAGATAGACTGATGTGATTGGTGCCTGGAATTTACGGGGCATAGCTAATGAGCTTATGGCTCATGACCAGACGGACCTGCAACGCATATTGCTAGAGGTGCATCTGGATTTCTAGGCCAGGCCATACTATGGAGCATCTTTAAGCGTGAATGTCAACAATCCTACAGCAGAATTATGGATTGCATCTTAAATATGACCTACATTTAAATAACATAATTTGTTCTTTATAGCCAACCCTCAAAATGTGATTTTGCATGCATTGGCAGCTCGCAACTAACTTCTTCCTTACCATAAAAGTCTATTGATTTTTGATGGGCAGCTATTCAGGGGGCCAGAACAGGTAATGCATCCTAAAAATGTTCAGTGTTAACATTCAAATTCACATTCTGAGTAGGGCACTAACATTCAAATTCACATTCTGGGTAAGGCACTATCAGTTTAAAAATATAGCAACAGCCTTTCAATAGTGTGGGAGTTTAGACATTAGGGTCAACAGAGGATTATGGTTTGGGCTGACAAGAAAGACAGCTCTTATTATAATTCAAAGTTTACTCATTAAAAGTTAACTGGAAAACCAAAGACCTTATTGTTAATTATTCCCCTGATAAACAGTATATGAGACTGGACCAAGTAAGGTGATTTTTTTTAAGTAACGTTAACTTGAATAAGAACACTGCGGAACTTGACAGAGCAGCTTTGAGTCACGTGGAATCAGTCAGGCACTTGTCACATGGTTTGTGTTTGCCGACCTTCCGAAGGGAGGGGTTGTTAAACTTTTGGCGGAGGAGGGCCAGTCAGTATGCTTCAGAAGTTTACATTGTGGGCAAAAACTTCCAAAATCGCAGCAGTTTGCCCCGAGTCAGCATTGATCTGTAACTATGGAAATCCCAGCCATAAACCTCAAGGTAATTGTAACGATTTCATCTACGACAGAGGAAAGGGCAGGTTTTTGTTCATTTATTAGGAAGGCTACTTTGTCAAAACCTCTCGATAGCTCTGAACGTAGGCTAACGTTATTATGAATGAATGACAGATGATGCCGTGAGTGAGAGACTGAACCGAGGCTATTTAAAGAAATCATAACAGTTAAAGACTACCAGAGTCGCAGCCTCGTTTGTTTATGCTGTGTAACATCGTGCTATGTTACATTGTTTCTTGTGTTACTGTAAAACTGCGCTGGTGTCAAAGTGAGTCATGAATGCTTGTTATTTGTGGATCATTGCTTAAAAGTATCTGAAGAGTATGTCGCTTATTGAAATGGCCAATGTGACGTGACGCACGTTCCACAGCAAGGCGTGAAACTTTAGGCGATTAGTAAACGTGATGATCATTACTTGCTTGCTGTGAACTCTGCATTGTTTATCCCTACAGGCCATCGTACTGGTTCACTGGCTGCTGACAGTCTGGTGAGTAGGTCTGAAGGCTCCATGGGGATTTTTTTCCACTCACCTGAGGAATTTCTCTTGTAGCCTAGGCCTGGCCAGTGCTGGCTGAAGATGCTGTTTTGGTCTACTAGTCAGGTGGATGGCTGCTTCCTAAAGCACCATTCATGAGCGTGCTGCAGATTTCCCCAAATCCTGAATTATCTTTAGTTTAAAAATATCTCCTCAGTAATCACGCAAAGTGAAAATGTAGCCTAATTGTGTTTTTTGTTTAATAATCTCATTTTGGCACACAGGGGCTGCATGGCATGGCTACCTCAGTCTTATGCTTGGGGAAACTTTACCATGCTGGCTATTGGTGTATGGGCAATTGCTCAGAGAGACTCCATTGATGCTGTGCTTATGGTGGGTCACCAAACTTGGCTAATTAATGTATCTATACTCTCAAATTTACCAGCATACTTTGATGGCCAGAAATCTGATATATCTAAATGTGCCGATGTTTCTCTGTGCCCACATACAGAAAGGAAATATGTATTCCTTTCACTTATTTGGAAATATGATATACTGGTACCAAATTGAAGGTTGTTCCGATCATCAGATATGTGAATCACTAAACACATTTGATTCTGCCATTCCTCTGTCATTCCACCACCCACCCCACTCTACCCTCCCACTTTTCCCATCAGTTCCTTCTGGGGATGCTTGTGACCATCCTGACAGACATTATCCACTTTGGAATCTTTTATGAGGTTCTGACAGAGAGGAACAGGGACACGTTTCGCTTCAGCGTGGGCATGTCTATACTCAGCTTGCTCCTGAAGCCTGTGTCCTGCTTCTTCGTCTATCAGATGTACCGAGAGAGAGGAGGAGACTACAATGTCAACTTTGGTAAGTGATCTGCACATAGGAGACGGGCTGACCGAGAAGTTCATAGGTTTGATGGCCCAGGAGATTTGTTCTCAATAGACGTTTGTGATGCATGTGCTTAGGAGTTCTTTGTAAAAAATCTTTTTGTGCATCTTCTTGGTTAACAAGAAAATGTTCTCTTGGGTAAAGTAATGGTTTGCTCTTCCTGCCTGTAATACTGGGAAAACTGTGGTGTTTGAAGCTCGCTAGAGAGGAGAGTGGGGGCAGAAAGAACTAGAGGCTCGAGCTAATCAAGTTAGCGGGACGGTTGGTCACAAGACTAATGCGCCTGATACACCCGGCTTCTCTAATGTAAAGCATGGGCCAGATAAGAGCTGCGCTCTGCTGGTAAATGAATTGATGTGCCTCCACTGCAAATGCACTCTTAAACAAACTTGAGTGCCAGTTTGTCGGGAGGGATGGAGCTGTAATTATAGAATCCATTAGCAGTGTATGGTCATAGGGAGAAGGCGTGCATGGTGCGTCTGATTATGCTGTTATGTGGGGAAAAAAAAAACAGAGGAAAAGCGGGAAATGTCGGAAACTGCGCTTTGTGGCCAAGTGAACCTTGTAGCTGCAGATAGACTTGATGTTAAGTCTGTTGACGTCGGCTTGCATAGAGATGTATTTGTCCAGTAATTGACAACACAGCTGGTTCAAACTAATATAAATTTGCTTGTAGAAAATTGACAGCAGGTTGATTGTATCATCATAAATATGATGATATGCTGTAATTAGTTATGTCATCATATACTGTACCATATATACTTACACTAAATATAGTATACACTAAATATATATGACCATGACCATATGATTTATTTATTTATTTTTTTTTTGGGGGGGGGGGTTATATTATGCATGTCGGTGTTGAAGACCGTTTTAGTTAACTTCTCACAGGGTTGTCAGTACTTTGAGTGTTTTCGTAAGCACTGGTCGGCGATGGATATGGGAGGATACTGTGGGAAATGGAAACTGGAAATGGAGAAATTGGAAAGGGAGAGAAAGGCATCAACCTCTTGGCCCTTCCTGGGAGGGACTGAGCACGAGCATGATGGAGGACCTGCCAGTGTTGGAGTGATGAAACATGGGGGGCGTCATGATGAGTTTGCAGACTGTATTCCAGTGGTGAACTTCTCACCTCTGGAGCCATTCCCTTGTTCAGTTTACGGAGGACGGGGACTCTGGAGAACAGAGCTATTGACTGCCATAAAGCAGGCCTGCTGTAATAGATGTTGTGTTGACAAATTATGGAAATTTATCATAAATACTAGTGGGAGAGAAACTACTTGGGATTATATGTGCAGATGTCTGGGATTTCACATTTGTGACAAATGTATCAATGCCAAGTAGTATAGTGTAGAACTTCCATCTGTGACTATAATTGGCTAGCTGTTACAAAATCACTGATTTAGCAACTGTGGGTAATTCTGTCTGGCATTACTCAAGACAACCCCCATCCACCGCTTTTTCTCAAACGTCTGTCATGAGGTACTCGTGTGTGTGTGTGTGTGTGTGTGTGTGTGTGTGTGTGTGTGTGTGTGTGTAAGAGCACAGTGATGGCTGCCATGCATCAACCTGTTGTGTGTGTGTGTGTGTGTGTAAGAGCACAGTGATGGCTGCCATGCATCAACCTGTTGTGTGTTTAATCATGTGCTGGGATGATGGAGAGGCTAACTGTAAAATGGGTCACCCTTACCATTCCTCCAGTGTCCTTGTCGTTATGGTTTCCAATGTGTTTAGCCCCAAGTCACCATTTATTCTTGTGGACAGTCAGAATCGAGCCTATCAATAAGGCAGGTCCTGCTATAGGCTAAATGACTAAATGTCATCATACATTAGGAAGTTAACAAGTGCAAGTAACAAGTGCTGTTTCTTTTTTTCAAATCAAGATGGCTAGTCTTTTTAAGAAGGAAGATATGTGTGTGTGTGTGTGTGTGTGTGTGTGTGTGTGTGTGTGTGTGTGTGTGTGTGTGTGTGTGTGTGTGTGTGT
>JASCIP010000078.1:11093645-11105312 GCA_034783695.1 Sardinella gibbosa | reverse complement strand
AACAGAAAAGTTTGGCCACCTCTGCTATAGATTGTCAGTAGTCAATAGCTCTGCGCTGTGGTAAATCTGTGTGTTTTTTCTACCTGTTTAGCTTGGAGGATGGGCGGCTTTTCGATTACCTGGTGGCTCACGATGAGCTGATGGAGGAGAAGGTGGCGTATTTTGTGAAGGACACCTTAGAGGCCTTGCAGCATTTGCACACCTGCAGAGTGGCTCACCTTGACCTGAAGGTGGGGTTGATGTTACCAATACATTTCCAGTTGGCACATGACGTATATCTTAAAGTGAAACATTTCGTTAATCCTTTATCTTTGCTTTTTTTCTGATTCGTTTTGGTAGCCTGAGAATCTCATGGTGGATCTACATGTGCCGGTTCCCTGTGTGAAGCTCATCGATTTCGGAGATGCCATTCAGGTCTCTGGGCACCGTTATGTACACCTGCTCCTCGGCAACCCGGAGTTTTCAGCTCCGGAGTTGATCCAGGGCACACCAGTGTCTCTTACATCTGACGTGTGGAGCGTGGGCGTGCTGGCTTACGTCATGCTGAGCGGAGTCTCCCCTTTCCTCGACGAGAGCCTGGAGGAGACCTGCGTGAACATCTGCAAGCTGGACTTCTGCTTCCCCGAGGAGTACTTCTGCGGGGTCAGCCAGGCCGCACGTGACTTCATCACCTCCACGCTCCAGCAGGACCCCCGCAAGCGGCCCACGGCCACCTTCTGCCTGCAGCACCCTTGGGTGAGCGCCCACAGCGGAGACTACTCCAAGACCCCGCTGGACACGGCCAGGCTGGCTTCCTTCATCGACCGGCGTCGGCAACTGCACGATGTGCGGCCGGTCACCAACATCAAAGGTCTGGTGACGAGCAGCATGGGTCATACCTTATGAGGAGGATGCCTGGGAAGTGGCCAGACTGCGCTTTTTGAGACAGTCTTCTTCATGTACTGATTGTGTTTTACATACTGGATCATGGTAGTACCGAAAAACACCAGTGCACTTAGCTGGCCACATAAAGAACTTCAACTGGTCTGATTATTTGGTGTAGATGTGGACTTACTGTTGTCTATTCCATACAAAGACTGTAAACATAACAAATGTACAATATCTGTAGAATGTGTGGTCATACTAGAACGATCTCAAAGAAATATTTAGCACTTTGGACTTGAAATAAATAAATAAATGAATGAATGAAATTAAATGTACAGTACAGTATACAGTTTACCTGCTATTTTCACATTGGTCCCCTTGCGATAACAATAAAAGAATGTACCTAGTGCAACTGACTGGTTAGTGTATAATATTCATTATGCTGTTCTGACAGTATACTAACTTGACACCATAACATGGCCCAACAGCATCTTTTCGTTGACCTCTGTTTCAAATGCTTGTCAATGGTATGATTCAGAGCTGAACAAAAAAAAAATACTGGTATTGTTCCTGTATCCTCACCACAGTGTTTCAGAGAACAGTTTTGGATGCAATTCTTCATTTTTTTTTAAATGTTGCGACTTTTAAAAGGACTGTTGCTGGTTATTAGGTTTCTGTTGTGAAATCAAATCATAATGTGGGACTGATTCATTATTGAACTACAATACATCACTGCAACCTACAGTATATACTGTAGTTCTGGTCATGGATGTGACAGAAAATGAGTACATATAGTATTATTCAACAAGCAATGCTCTAATCTCATGTGATCAATCACGTCATACAAATACTATACAAATGGCATTTTATTAGCATTATGAATGTGACAAAAAGTCCTTCTACAGAATTGCCCATATATATTTCAATGTATGCATCTGGTTTAAATACACAGAGTAACTAAATTAGAGGACCACTGTGTGCACATGGTGACTTTCAATCATTCCACATTTCATATGTTTGTGAAAAACGATGCTGATCCATGTCCTTCCCGAGTCTGAAATCCAAAACTGAATGGTAAACTCTGAGCCTTAATACTGTTATTTTTTTTGTAACAAATCTGTGCCTCTTGTCAAATTAATGTTTTCATTTCACAGACACAGGTTGTTATTTAAAGATCACCATGTTTTCTAATCCATTTAAGATGCCAATTCAGACATGTTTTTAACGTTGGGACACTTGGGAGTTGTCCAATCCTTCACAGAGGTTATGTGATTCTAACATTTTTACAAAGATGTTGGAGTGATGGCGTGGCTGAAATGTATTTTAAATGAGGTGTAAGGTGAAGAAGCACTTATGTTTCTTGACAAGTCTACCTGTGGAACTATAACATTTTTAATGGATTAGCAATTTAGCCAATGAAAGGTCATTGCTACTGCCCCTAGAAATGAAAAGAGATGGTTTCTTTCATGAGCCCTAACTTCACATTACTTCAATTCTCACAGTTAGCAGGGATTGTTTACATTTACGCTAGTAGTAATTTGTGATTGAGGCAATTACTAGTCATAGCAACAGATGATATTGTGCAGAAAGAATGGCCATGTCCTCAGTATTTGTTTTATTTAATTGTGTAGGTCTATTTATGTTAGCTGAACACAAGAATGTTTTTGGAGTTGAGAAGAGTCTTGATTGAGTAAGCTTAGATATTCATCCATTCAACATAGAACTGTTGATTCCACAACAATAAGAAAATAGTGGAAAACATGTTGATTCAATAGGCACACAATGTCAAAGAGTGGCTAAGCAATTTCAGTGTCTATAATAGTAATTGTGTTAGTCAGATTGGTGTTATAGGCTACCATTAAGTGTGCTAAAAATTTCAATCTGTGACACAAAAGAATCCAGCTTTCTGCATTGTTTATCTCTGCAGGGAGATTTTAAAGGCTTCTGAAATGATGAACTTGCTTTGTTGTCTTGTTCATGTTCTAACCCTGTACATTTCTAGCCTATATCTCATGTGGTAGCCTATTGGAGTGTACATAGGTCTGTGTAAAATTTACCAGATGGAAATATCCTTTCTTAAATTATACAGGCTGTTTGTTTGTTACTGAATGTTTAATAAACAGTGCTTGTTTATATAAAAAAAAAATAACGATTCCACTAATCTGAATATTTGTGTAACCTGCATCTGGTGGAGAGTTAACTTGTAGGTTTACTAGCCTACCGTCACCATAAAAAATTTGTAGGATTTATTTAGCCTACCTTGCAATTTAGCTATCAAGATGGGTGGATGTGATAGCCTACAGGAGATCCTTGAGTCAATATGGAACAGGGCAAGATTAACATAAAGAAGACATTCTCTCACCAAGCTCACTAGACTACAGTAGATCATGTTATAGGCCTAGGCCTAGTGAGCTTGGTGAAAGAATGTCTTCTTTTCTAATCACAGCCTCGTTGTTGGAAAGTTTTTCCTCAAGATTTTTGCAACATTGTTACACATGTTTTGTCCTGACATTGCTGTAGGCTTGTTGCATTGTTGCAAATCTCTACGACTTTACAACATAGGGTTGCCTACACCTATTTAAAGCAACATGTGTCAACATTTTAGCAAATGTTGCACAACATAATAAATGTGTTGCAAAAAATTAGATTAATATGTTAAGGTCGACTCAAGCGCAATACTTTTTTAACCTTTTAATGATCATTGTTTAAAATAGGCCTAATGAAAATGAAAAACGACGAGCACAATCAACAACGGATAGAGCCCCATATTTTTAAAACAATGCCCGCTATGAACCAAAAAGACGCACAAATGCACAGTAATATGTCACACTTTCGATAGGTGGCGGTAAAGGTCTATTTGAGGTAGTGAATCATTTTTGATCATCCAAGAAGAAGAACTCCGCCAGTTCAGCTCAGCTGCTGTTGGCTCCACGCTGAAGTGCCTGAAAATGGATAAAAGTAAAGTTAGTCTTGATAGTTTAATTCTAAAATTACATGATGTCCAGGCTGTCAAATTTGGGAATTTCAAGTTGAAGAGTGGAATCACGTCTCCAATTTACTTTGATCTCAGAGTTATTGTTTCTTATCCATCTCTCATGAATGAGGTGAGAATATCGTTAGCACGTGTTATTTGATTGAATGGTGAAGCTTCAGTGTTTACCAGACATGTTGTCAGCGAAAACATACTTTGCCTTAACCTTGCTTAACGTTGGTCTCATCGCCATTTAGTTCTGAGTGAGTAACGTTAACGTTAAGTGCTTTCACTGTATGTCAACACTGTCGTTTTTGTCAGTCAAATTGTAACGTTAGCTGGCGAGTCTGAGTGGATTGACAGGATTTGGGATTGATTCACAGTAACGTTTTATCGCAGCCCATTTGTTTATTTATTTGGCTAATATCTTCATGTCCTCCATGTCTCCATGTCCTTTATGTCGTTGACAGGTGTCAAGTCTTTTGTTTTTGCGCGCCAAAGAAGCGGGAGTGAATTTTAATTCCGTATGTGGAGTTCCGTACACTGCACTGCCACTGGCCACTATCATCTGTGCGCAGAATGATTTGCCAATGCTCATCAGGAGAAAAGAGGCCAAGGATTATGGTATTGCACAAACTTTACCTATTAACGAGAATGGAATTGTGATATAATTGAATGATTTTTCGACTCCTTTAACTTATGTTATTTTATTTGGACTGGGCGATAGGGTAAACACAAATTACAATCGCGCCATACTGTAAACAGTATAATCCAATACTGACCAGAGATTATCAGTGTTTCATTGATTTGATGGGGCAGAATTGCATGACAACACGTATGGTAGGCTAGTGTAATTACCATGTGAACATACCACAGAATCTAAAGGAAATGTTGGTGGAGTCGGTTACTGTTATAACATTTAATGATTGTGGTGCGATACATTTTGCTACTAATTGCCCAGTTTTAATATGGCGGTTAGTTTGTTAACTCTCTCTTCATTGTTTTCTTAATTTTAGGAACTGGGCGCATGATCGAGGGCACGATTAACCCTGGTGAAACATGTCTGATCGTGGAGGACGTAGTGACCAGTGGCAGCAGTGTGTTTGAGACCGCTCAGGTGCTCGAGAAGGAGGGCCTGAAAGTCACCGATGCCATAGTGCTCATGGACCGTGAGCAGGGAGGTCGGGCAAAGCTCGCCAAGGACGGCATCACCCTCCACTCGGTCATCTCCATCTCCAAACTCTTAGATGTCCTGCTCGAGGCTGGTCGAATCGATGCCGACGTAGCCCAGAGTGTCCGTCGCTTCATTCAGGAAAACAACACCTACAGACCCACGGAAAAGAACGGTTCTCCAGCAGCCAAGAAGCCATGCAAGAGCCTCAGCTATGAGGCCAGGGCCCAGCTTCCACATATCCACCCGATGGCCTCCCAGCTGCTGAAGCTGATGGAGGAGAAACAAAGCAACCTGTGTGTGTCGGCTGATGTTACAGACGCCAAAGAGCTCCTGGAGGTGGCGGAGGGGCTAGGTCCACAGATCTGCATGCTGAAGACCCACGTGGACATCCTGCACAACTTCACTCCGGACGTCACCAGCCAGCTCGGCAAGCTAGCCGCCAAGCACCGCTTCCTCATCTTTGAGGATCGTAAATTTGCGGACATTGGCAATACTGTGAAGCATCAGTATGAAGGTGATTGTAGTGTTCAGTGTCTGAGTCCCTGTAAGTCCCTGTGCTGAGTACTGAGTCCATATACCCTCATCCCTCAACCCTAATCCCTTGACCACCCTTAACTGGCATGGATCAGATTAAGTCTAGTTTAGAGTTTAGGCCTTAGGGTGGCAATGTTATTGAGCCCTGATTCGTACATAGAGGTGGGCAATAGCATGGTACTTGTAGTGGTAAATCTTTATTTGCTTTGATGCATTTGTGTGTCCTTTGTAATTACTTAAGTTTGTAAGAACACATATTTGTGATGTCTAGTTTTTGAGTTTTGAGTGGAGTTTTGTGTGTGTGTGTGTGTGTGTGTGTCTGATACAGGTGGCCTTTATCAGATTGCGTCCTGGTCCCACATTATTAATGCGCATGCCGTGCCAGGCTCAGGGGTGGTGAAGGGGCTTGCAGCAGTGGGCAAACCACTGGACCGTGGCTGTCTTCTCATTGCTGAAATGAGCTCTCAAGGTTCCCTAGCAACAGGAGCGTACACTCAAGCTGTGGTAAGCTGTTTTTTTCTGACAAGGATTTGAGAACAGTGTGTTCCCAGAAGCATAATTCTTATCTGCCAAAAGGGATACTATTATTATTCGTTAGCCAAGCGTGTCATGTGCAATTTCTCTCTCCTTTCTGTCTCTCACTCCACTCCTTCACTCACCCACTCACAAACACACACACACACACACAGCTTCTAAACAGTGATCTTTTGCATTGCATGTTAATTACAATAATATTTAGTTATGTTGATGTTTTAGATTCTGGCTGCTATCTGTGCTGATTGCTAAAAGTACCTTCTCCGTTGCTACAGGTGAAAATGGCAGAGGACCACTCCGACTTTGTGTTTGGTTTCATCTGTGGCTCGAAGATCAGCAGCAAACCAGAATTTATCCACATGACTCCAGGAGTGCACATGCAGTCAGGAGGTGATGCCTTACAGATGATTTACCAACTCATAGAGATCATTTTTTGTTTTGACAAAATAAGTTGATTATAATATTAGATCACATTGTATTATAGTATGAAATAATTTTTCATTTTGGCTATTTTAACAAGTTATAACCTTGTGACATTTTCTCAATTGCCATTTCAGGCGATTCCCTTGGACAACAGTACACCAGCCCTGAGGAAGTGATTTGTAAAAAGGGCTCTGATGTTATCATTGTTGGACGAGGCATCCTGGCTGCTCCGGATCGAGCGAAGGCTGCGGAGGCCTACAGAAAAGCAGGATGGGAAGCTTACCTGAACAGACTTTCTCTGACAAACTGATTTCCCAAGTAATCAGACGTCCATATACCACATTTCTGATCCAGCCCACAGTAATGGTGGGTCTCTCATGACTATACCCAAGCCCAGGAATGTTCTTTCATTTCTTGTGAGTGTACTGGTTTGGATTTTTGAACATTCCCTCCATAACATAACCAGTAATGGATATGTTTACAGTGTTACTTGGTTACTTGTTTTCACCACTAGAATATCCTACTCAGGTTTGACATTTGACCAGTGTAATCTTAGGCCTCGAATTTCATTCCCTCCACCTTGTTGCTTACCTTGACTTTACTACTCCACGGGAACAAGGACACTTTGCAGATTACTCCCTCCACTTTCTCGCTTTTGATTTGTATTGCACTAAATACTGATGATAATAATGATGATGATGATGATGATGATGATGATCCAATAGAGTGTACCATTCCGTTTTGACTTTAATAAAAAAGTATTTTTCTTTCCTTTTCTGTTTACTATAAATGGGTTAAGGCATATTATATTTTCCACACTGCTATGAGGACCTCATCAGGCAGCAATTAAATCAACTCATAATCCACTTTACTTAAAACATAATATTTTCCTCACGATAAATGTGTGGTTTTGGATTGTGCGTCCAAGACCAGAATGTTACAGTAGGCCCAAAGTAGACTTTCACCAGTAGGTGGTGCAAGGGTACAAATTTTAATCAGTGTGGAATTTCCGGACGGATATGTACAGTTTGCCACATTGTACGACCAATTCAAGTCACAATAGTAATTGGATAGTAATATCCATGTAATTTAGCATTCTCTGAGAAAAAAAAGTCATGAATATATATCACAGACTTGCTAAAGATAAAGAACTTATTTTTCACAGTAATACGTTTTTAATGACTTAGAATTAAACGGCAAGACGCAACATGCAGCAGTTTGTGTTCATTTGTGTCCTACATTTCAGTGACTCACATTCTGTGCGAAGTCTAATGCTGATATATCAATCTAATTCATCTACTTAAAACACAATCTGAAATATGAAATTGAATCTCCTTGTGCGAGTTCGCTTGTATGATATCCATTATGCAAGATGTCGGGTAAGTGACACTGCTCCAACCAATGTTTGTATCCCACTACAGTATATTCTAAACATACTGCTACCATCAGATAACATCAAGTAGCCTACAGTACAGGTGTTCAGATCTCCTCTCAGCCACTGTGGAATTCATTCATCACTGTTGTATTGCAAAAAGGGGGAAATACCTGTTCTGAGGAACCACTGCAATGCCAAATTATCCTTAAAAAAGAACAGTACACACCAACATTTTTAAAAATGAAATTTAATTTAACAGTATTTAAAAAAATTAAATGTGTAAAATTATCTGTGGTTGAACAAGCATCTTGTGCTTGAATTTTGTCTGTGGTGAAAACTGAATGGGAGAAATATTCATTAATTCGATGAAATGGTTAATGAATGCATTTTGCCCGACAGTAATGCAAAAGTGCACACTGTTGACTCGCATAGTCTGTTGAAGGCCAGTGCCTGCACTTCCGAACAGGGTGGCATGTAAGCGTGTTGCATCACCCAAAATTGATTGTAGATATGAAGAATTTACACTATGCAACGTTTTTAGGTTAAAATCTGACGTCGCGTTTATTACCTTATTAGTCAACGTAACTCCACAAAATTATCATTGTTGGTTTGCATGCTTTGGTCTGAAGAGTAATCCACATGAATTGGTGAGAATGTTCAATCTTGTTGCTATATTTTAAATAAATCGCCGCCTGTAGGGGGAGGCTTGCATAGTTTACCTTTAAAAAAATAGGCCTTACTACCTACTTATTACCTACTGAATTTTGCTTGTAATATGTATGAGAAAAGGGGGCTGTGACAGTTTTTGTCTGGTAACTTAGACGGATTATGTTAACCTCTTTATTGAGTCGGTGGCATGAAAATGTTGCGGAATTAACGCTAAGTGTAGCCTTCTTTTTGGACTCAAGTTAAAGACAGGACATTAACAGGAGAACTTACTGGCCCTGATCATTATCAGTGCAACCTTCTGCGTCTTCCAGGCTGCCGCAAGAGGGTGATTGGTCACGCAAACATCTGCTGATAATGACGCACGATATTAAAAGCCCAATTTGCAAATTCATTATTATGAAAATCACAACAACCAACTGTGAATTGATCTGCATAAATATACACATAATGCACATAATAACATAATTACGCATTTCTTTTACGCACATAATTACGCATCACTGCAGCCCTGATGTTGACAGCTGGACTCCCAGCTCTCCAAGATGATCAACACCGAAACACGTTAATCTATAATAATAATAATCATCATCATAAGAAAAAGAGTAGAGGCAGAATAAGACAGCAAAGAAACATTACTTCAACTGGATTTCTTTTCCCCACGGCTCCTCTCCCCACGGCGTGTGTTACGCCTTTGCAGTTCCCTATGAATGGAAACGACAGCCCAACTGATAAGTAGAACGCCTTTAGTAATAGGAACAGTGATAAAAAAAACAGCTTTCATTTTTTCCAGGACAGGACTACAGTTAACAGACTACAGAAAAAAAAACTGCCAGACAAAAGGCACGTTATATGGCTCCAATTACGCATGACGCATCTAGTTTCTAGTACGGCCTTAGCCCATAATTTAAGGGGTTTTAAAATCAGCTTACAATATGCAATAGGGTAAGCTAACCTATATTAAATGACAGCCCTGCCCTGCTTTACACGCTGATAAAGTGAAGAGAAAAGGCAGGTGGGTAATTTGCACCTGTCCTCCCCCCATCTAAACAGGTAGGTCCAATGACAATACATTTCAGCGTTCCTCTCAAATAACAGTATTTGGAGGCAGCCAATCCCTTTACTCCATCGATTTTAAAGGAAGTTGGCGCGCTAGTTTGCATAGTCACGACAGCCAATTTACACAGGACCTCGCCGAATCCCTCCCGCCTCCTGACTCATGAGTAAATATTGACTTAGAGCAACACGACAGGTGTCCTCAACAAGAGAATCCTTTCCCTTTAAGACCTGTCGACAAAAAGAAAAGAGACACAGTAGGACAGAAAACCATTCCCCTGTATATACTAAGCTGACATGGCCAATTTAGGTTGAACTCAAGGGTCAAGCAGACGCCGTTCCAAGTGCGGCTAGGTATGGTAGGGAATCTGGAGTCAGGTGAGTGAGTTTATAGAAATACCTTCTCTCTGGTTCCTGATGCGAGCTCGTTCGAAGGCTACATTTTTCGAGTTATAGCCGATCACATCTTTCCTTTTCATTTATTTAGGACGAAAAGGACCGGTGTATTCGTGATGGCACGGACCTATCCAGTAATTTCGACATCATTCTTATCTTGTGAGACGATGCTGACTGACCTTTCCCGTGGGAACGGCTGTCTTCTGTACTTGCCTCACGCTGAGCCACACGCACAATACCTGAAGATGAAGTTTTGTTCGTTCGGCTCGCGTTAAGCAGGTACAGACGTCCAACAGTTTGGAGAGAAAAAAGAAAACATTTCGTTGTAAACTCTGCTTTATTAAGTTTTCTGTTGTTCGTTGCACCTCCAAACAAATAGAATGTGGCCGAAGTTAACTATTCTCTTGTAAATGATCAAATCAAATGTTGCAATTTTTGTTCAAATTTTGTACAGTGGTAGGTCTATCAGTAAGCAAGCATTTTAAGCAAATATTCATTGTTGGGCGGGCATTGGGCATGTAGCCCAATTTATGAAACGCATGCAGGGCCTATTGTGTGCGATCAAGTGAGTCAGCAAATTCACAATAAACTGTGTTCCTGACAGAATCGTGGTTGACTTTTTACATTGTCTTTTGAAATGACGTTAGCCTGCAACATCTGGATGAAACAGACTGGTCCGTTGCAAATGTAAATGCATGCAAATGTGTGCATCTAAAAGATAGGCCTACCATCAAAGACTTTAGTGGTATAATTTCAGAGCCAACTAAACCTCTCATCATTGGTTCTTGTCTCTTACTTGAGAACCAAGGACAAAGATCAGAAAATGAACAGGCTCTCAGGGCCAAGTAGGCCCAAGTGTTATGGTTTCACAATTAATTAGCCTACTTGCTGTAAAAGGAACAGACTACTAAAATACTTTATGCCTCCATAACAATTGTAACTGTTATAACTGACTGCCTAATCAAACCCGTGAAACAGCAGACATACAGTAGTGCCAATTTCTGTTAAAAACGTTAGAGCCCTGCTCCTGTAGGCTACATGATACAGTTTGGCAAATATTTATTTAAGACAGGAGAACATGATTGGACTGATTACTGTACATCCTGGTTACCATCTCAACTGCCAGCTAATGGTTCCTTCTGACATGGGAAAACCATAGGCTAGCGTAGTTCAGTTTCCTGAGGCAAAGAATATTTCTTTTATCCTCGGTAACATTTTACATGGGAGAATGAAAATGAAAGTTCTTTTCTGTTATTGTTGACCAAAAAAGTGTATTTTCAAGCAAGGTTCCTGGCAGAGTCTTGCATTATGGAAAACTGTTCTAACTGATCTTAAGAGCTGCTGTGGCAGTGTACCCTGTGACTAAGAGATTCCCAGTGAACTATGCAAATCCCTCTGGCTTCTGGTGTGTGGGGGTGGTGAAGCTGACTTGTTTTACCTGCTGCAGAGTTCTGGCCTTGGCTAAATCCTGTCCGCCATAGTCTGTTACAGGCCATTCACAGACCAGATGTCTGTTGCATGGTCTGCCAGAACCAGTTCAAATTTGCCCTCAGCTGGATTAGTTTCTATGGCAGCAGAGACAAATGGGGAGGCCAGGGTCATCTGTTGTCTGCTCACTGACTATACAAAAGGTGCTTCCTATTATAGCACCCATCCATGTGTGCCAGCTAGCAC
>JASCIP010000078.1:11039176-11051663 GCA_034783695.1 Sardinella gibbosa | reverse complement strand
GGAAGGGAAGGGAAGAGAGAGAAAAAAAGAAAAAATCGACAGATGTAATAAAATACCAAGGCTGACTTCACTCAGCAAGCCTGAAGTCAAATTCTCAATGTCAATTAAGGCTAAGCGAATTCCATCAGTCAAACGGCGACGGCAAGCCCTTTGTGGCTCTCTGTTGTGGTTGACACTTGGAGATGAAGCGTATCCTAGTGACAGTGTGTTTACAGCACCTTCCAGGTAGCTTTTTCAGGGGTCCCTTTTGACTGGGCGATTGCCTGTAAGAGAATACCTCATCTACCTCTACAGCCTTAATAACAGCTGGAGGCACCAGATGTCCCTCTTTGCATTGTTTAAATGGGACATGTGCCACTTCCTTGGCAAGGAAAAGAGATATCCCTGGTATTAGACAGAATAAAAATCCTAAAGGGAAGTCAAATCTGGAATTGTTTTTTCTTGTGTGTGTGTGTGTGTGTGTGTGTGAAAGAGAGAGAGAGAGAGCGAGAGAGATAGTGTGTGTGTGTGGAGCACATGTTTTTCAGTCACACAACATACAATGGCAGAACGCTGTCAGTCGTCTGCAATCGCTCCGAGGTGTCGGAGGAGGATGTTAGGTCATATACTTCAGTCATTTCGCACTGAGTGGCTAATGTCTGGCACGAAGCAGCAGGCAGGCCCTGACACTTGGGAGCACTGAGAACCCGGCTGCCTTTCTTTGGACATGTTGGAATCTGCCCTCTTTTTTTCACCTCCTCCATTCTACTTCTTCTTCACACTGTTTTGTTTTTTTCTGTCTCTCTCTCTCCTCCATTCTTGCTGTGGACTGTCCTTATCTGATTGCTATCCTGACAAATTAAATGAAGTGAGACCGACTTTGTGCTGGCACAGGGAGTTCCACCGCTGGTGCTGCGTACCTGTCCCAGAGGCTCAGGTGGCACCTGCGTTAGGACACCCCATGAGGAGAAAAAGAGAGAGAGAGAGAGAGAGAGAGAAAGCGCGGGGGAGCGCATTCCTTCCTTCACGGCCCACCCTCGGTTAAGCATAGGAGCGGCTACAGTCTGCAGCCATTATGCCGGTGGTGTCAAAGCAAACGTTTCCTGAATGCATGAGTCACGCGCATTCCTTGGCGTATATCTACCAACCAGTTCACCTGCAGGACCTGCCTTTCATTCTCTCTTTCTCCAGGCAAGTGTCAAGAAGCAGCCAAGAGCTCTGAAGCGGTTGCTAACAATGCATTTCCTTATAGACAAACTGTAACACAACTCCCAAACCCCCAAAAACCTTCACCACTTAATGAGAGAGAGAGAGAGAAATGGTTTATAACTGAAACAGAAACTGTATTTGATTCAACTTGTTTACCACGTTCTTGCATGGAACCGGTGGCAGCAGACATAGTTGAAGGCAAAGTCCTTAAGGGAGGAAGGAGAGAAAAATGCCAGGAATGATGCCTGCACTCAGGTCTACAGGTCTGTGCAGAGCATGTTGAACTTTTGTTTAAGCGAGGAGAAGAACTGGCCCCAGGCTCTCTCCTCTACCTCAATACAACAAAGGGTTGCAACTATAACTGATTACACTGTATGTAGTCTCTCAGTTGACCATGGAGGTACAGAAATAATAATCCTTCACAGGTGGAACTGTGCAGGCATACTGTAGTCAGACACTCAATGCTATTGGGAATGGCATTAAGGGGCTACCTCAGGAGCCTAACTGGGAACACCCCGTCTGTGGGTTTGCGAAATGAGATCTTTTTTGGCTTAAATTCATGATATTCTGTTCCTCCAATTTATGCCTGAGAATTAAATTGGAGGACAGAATTATTGAGTTCCGTCTATAATGGTAGTTATCTACTAGCATACATTCTTCATGCTGTATTGAGTTACTGATTGGATCTCCTCGTTCCCACACATCCTGAACCACAGAAGGATGGATTTCTGCTTCGCGTGTAGCCAATCATTTGAACGTAAAACAACAGAACGATAAAATAAAACGAAACATTTCCAAAACAACCAAAACAATGGAAAGGCTTTCCCTGAGAACCTGCTGTTCATAGTTCTGCTGGGGTGATATGTCATAAAACCTACTATTGACAGGCTCGGCCACCAGGTGCCCACATAATCTTGAGGGATTTTAATCAGTGGTACGGTGTGTACAATGACTCACTCCTTCTTGGGACACCACTGAATCTATTATGCTTGGTATGTAACCATGTTTATCAGTGTGGTTGGTATCAGCTTGATTCTGGCTTTCGGAAAAGTCTTCAGCTAAGCTAAGGCAGGTGGGTCTCCTCATGGTCTTCCCCTATCTTGTAAGCGAGCCACTACCTGGATACTGCTCTGTTCCGCATAAACATAGCACTACAAATGGCATCAGACTGGAACAAAAAAAGAGAGGAAATCCAATTGGACTTTTTTGTGGGCATGCTGTTGCCCTCCCTGACACACAAAGGAAGAATTTCACATAAATCTGCTTGTCTTTATTTACTTACCCACCATAGAAACCATATCAACAGTCTTATTTTAGCAGCTCCAGAACCCATTGGTCAGTCTCTGATGGGTGTACTGTAAGTACCAGCCAACCTTAGTGCGCAATTCGGCTCAGGAGTAATTTTTAGGTCAGGACGAGAGTCGAAGCATCATCCAAAGGGTGCATCACCAAGGTTACCGTCGTTGTTGTTACCCAACCTTTGTAGACCCACAGGTCTATCAATTCAGGCACTTTGCCCTGTGATTTAATATTGGCCCACCACTAACCATAGCTTACGGCTGGTGGGTCAGTCGCACAAAAATATATAAATAAATCAATAGAAAAAGTAAAAACCTGAAGAGCGCAAGATTAAAGGGTAATGTTGCACTTTGCGTTTCATGTTATTAATGCCGTAATTGCTAATTATACTCCTTAGAAGTTTTGAAGGGTCGGTTGATGATGCAGCAATTTAGCTCATTTGGTGCAGATAACTTTGATCAAAGCTGTAGGGCACTGTGGGGTCACTGGCGAGAGAGCACGAGGGCTCGGGAGGTAACTCCAGGGGCACAGACAGGAGCGTTTGATTTCCAAGATGTCCGACTCCGTGCATAAACATTTGCAAGCATTGGGGGTTTAACTATGGCAGAACCCGGGGCAAGGGAGTGATTCAAAACCCATTATAATGAACACAGCACTTAAGCATTCTAATGTGTGTGCAACATGTAAACTAGATGAGCAGAAAAATGGGAAGCCCCGTAGATTTTCTTTTTCTTTCAGTCTCTTTTCAGATGTCAGGGTCTTTCGGCACATTCCAGGATTTTAAGGCAATCATGGGTGAAATTGTCCAAAAATCTGCTGAAAGCTCCGCTCTTCTGAAGGAAAACATTCCATTCTCTATGGCTGTTGCCGATACTTAAACGAGGCATGATGTGCTTTCCTCAGGATTTTCACCACTGCCTTAGGTGTTATCATGATGGATAAAGCATTGCATAATATTGCATCAATGTAAGCCTCTGGTCCAGATTTTGGAAGCAGCGGTTTTGGATAAAAAGAAAAATGGAATTCACTTATTATCAAATCATGTCCATACCATTAGATTCATATTCGTATATTCGTCATAGAGCTTGGCAGTGTCTCTAACTTGAAAGTCTATCTAACTTTTCCTGCCATCTAATCTTGGAGAACCAAGTTTTAGGCACAGAAATTCAATAAATGCACTTATGATAAATGTGTGTATGCATATGACACAGATAATATGTCTTTTCATGTGATCCCATCAACATTAGATGAATGGCAGAATCTTTACAATATCTTTACAATATAAGTTTCTTTACAATATACAGTACGTTTCATGATTGCTTTTGTGACTGCTCCGGTAATATTTTGTTATTCATTGCAAACACATGGAGAGCTGAGAGGAAAAGGTTGTAATCCACATCTGGGATGTTATATAAAAAGGGGTCGGGTGGAGGCAGTTAAACTGAAAACAAGGATATGCTAGTTAAAGAATGCTGTAGCTTAAGGTTCAAAAGGTTTCTCACCCCAAATATTTGGTGTTTTTAATTGAGTAATTTAGCGCTACCAGATTGCTGTCTGCCATATGCTTTGATATGTCTGCCTAAGTGCTCACATGTTTACTGCCTCCCTTGTCCATATGTTTTGATGCCAGACAGCGACACAACTGCTTACACTTGCACACTCTCCACCCTACCCCCACAACCACCTCCACCTCCACCTCCACCACCCCAGTGCACACAAGCAGAAAATTGAGGTTTAAAGGAATTGCTCAAAATTATTAGGAATCCCAGAGATAGTTTATGTCTTGACTTCTCACGTGAGAACATTTTCAAACAATGAGGCACTTCCTAATCTGTCTGTTTTGATGTAATCTAGGGTTAGGAGCTATTTTTGGGGTCTTTCCAGTGAGGTAATTACCATCACACCTCCAGTGTTTTCACAGTGATTCACCCGACTGAGTTTAGACATCTTGAATCATCATCAGAAGAAATCTGTGACTCACCTACTGGCCTCAGAACAGAATGACATGTCGTGGCGATTAATTCTGAGCAATTACTAGGGAGAACAAA
This sequence comes from Sardinella gibbosa, assembly GCA_034783695.1. Classification (NCBI taxonomy): domain Eukaryota; kingdom Metazoa; phylum Chordata; class Actinopteri; order Clupeiformes; family Clupeidae; genus Sardinella; species Sardinella gibbosa. Next base: position 11,047,128 of record JASCIP010000078.1, on the reverse strand, counting down.
CAATCAATCAATCCTGACTTAACAAAAAAAAAAAAACTTTTCAGCATATAATATCGTTGTCATACTTTGGGACCGAAAGGACATGGAGTTCTTTAAAAAAAAAAAAAAGAAAAGAAAAAAAGGCTCAACAAGTGACTTAAGGAGCTTCCTTTAAGCATGACTTATGCACTATTCAAGAAGTGGTAGTACAGAGGTGCGCACTTAGAGAACAGATTGAGTGACAGGTCTGGGAGGTGGAGTGGGCCGACTCGGAGCTGGCAGCTCTCCACTGGGGGACAGAACTGGACCAATGGCTCCTGGCTCCCCTCCATTTATAGCACAAGCAGTGCAGGAATATTTAACCCCGTTGATCAATATTTCAGCGAATGGCTTCCTGTGTCGGTCCCATCTCTGCACTCGTGAAGGCTCCATGCCATGGAGCCTAATCTAGGGGAAAGTAGAGCAGCCTCCCGCCCGGGCCAGTGGGCCTCGTAACTCTCCCGAGCGCCTCCGAGTTCTCAAGAAAATGGGACCAAACTCACCACTGGTGTCGGTTTAGGTCAGCCAGTGCATGTTGCAAATGGTGTTAAAAGCATGTACTTGCTGGCCTGAGCTCAATATTTCATGAAGACAGCACGCAAATGATCCTGCTCCTCTCTGTCAGGCCATTCATGCCACAGCCGTCATGAAAAAGTCATAAGGATCAAACTGTAATGTTAGCACAGATCAAGTATTTGTAAAGAAGCTGACAGAATGGGGTGTATGGAGTCTCATGAGGAAACGTGCGTTCTGGCACAGAAGCATGCAGTAAATCGCTCAGTGAGCGTTACTTAATTGTTTCGTTGTAATTACTAAAATAACAATGGTGGCACAGAGCACAATTCGATGTCAGGCCAATGACTTACGCCTTACAAAACGTCTTAGGACAACATAGCCACAGTATATGAAAGGGGGGGATTACATGTACCTCTTGCCCCGTATCAGGACGTTTAAAAAATATGGAACAAAGTGGAAGTCAAAGAGCCAGACAGATGCGCCGTGACTCCTGGCAGTGTAATCTGAGGCTAAGAGTGGGGTCTTAATGGGATTAGCGTGCTGTCTTTGTGTGAGTTCTCTTCTGATCTGACACATGGCGCTTACATCTGTACTGACTAGGGCTTTGCTTGGAGCTGGACAGACATACACCTGATCCCCTCTAATCAACCTGTGTCAAATCAGGTGCACTTCTGCAGCATCTTCCCTGCCCACTTGACCTATCCAAGGGCATAACTCCGGGCCACTGTCTCCTTCCCTTTTTCCTAGCCTTCTATTAAATGTTTTGTACCATCATTCTTTACCTGTATTACTTGGCACATCAATTTAGAAAGCAGAGTAGAAGTTGAAGTGTTCTTTAAACACCATAAATCAATCCATAGCCCTGTTGTTAGAGGTGACTGAATGCTGTCTATAGCAAAAAGAGTAACAAACCAACCAACTATTGTTAAGTGAATGGGGCATAGTGAAATGAAACTGAAAGTAAGACACTATGCCCCATTTACTCAGTATAAGTTGCCAGTTCAGTATTTGGCCTATGTTGGATCAAATTTTTTCGTTCTTTTTCCAATAGACAGCATTCAGTGACCTTGAACAACAGGACTTTGGATTGATTCACACCAAACTTCTCCTTTAAGTGGAAGTACTAAAGTATTAAAAATGTTTTGTACTTAAGTATTGCAAATAGAAGTATTTTAAGGATTACTACTCAAGTACTGAAAGTAAAAGTAAGAGTAAAAGTACAAGTAAAAGTATTGTGTACAAGCCTTTTGATTATTATTTTGTAAATTCAAAGCTAATTTTCTGAACCGTTCATCACATCAGCTAGCAAGTAACACTGTTGGAAAGCTCAGATCACAAGCTACTGGTGTTAGGCAGTAAGACCCCGTAATCAGATAGAGAAGGTGTTAACTATGCTGGGTTAACCCTGTTTGGGTTTGGTATGATGCAAAACATTTTTATAATAGTAACGAGTAACTGTTCAGCACATGAAAAATGCATTGGAGTAAAAGTATTAAATTCATCAAAAATATGTAGTGAAGTAAAAGTGGAAGTAGGAGAAATTATACTCCAATAAAGTACAAATACTGCATTTTAGTACTTAAGTGGTTCTACTTCGTTACTATACATCTCTGATCTCAGGAGAACCAATGGCAGCATTAGTCATAAAAAGCCAATGCTAACTTCCTGGATAGGAGGTAGTATCTACTTGAATGGAAATCTACATTAGCTAGTCACATTCTCAAGCTAGCAGACCAAAAGAGGAAAAAAACAGCATTCAATTAATAATTTAGTAAAAATGCACTAGGTTAAAATTCGATTGGATTGGATGAAAAACATAGCCTTCGCCACCTTTACACTACACTGATGACCTTTTGGCTAGCTAATGTGTGTAGGGTACTGTTATATAGCCAATACAAATAGTAGCCTAGGATGCAATGTCAAAGCTAGCTAGATCATAAAGTATCTACTGAAAAAGCAATCAGCATTAAATGTAATACTGTAGGCTAAGCTACCAAGCTAACTACAGTATTTGCAAGTATACCTAATTTGTTCAGATGGGAGTGTGCCTATGTTCCCACAGCCCTTTGTTCCCACATTTCTCTATGGTTACCCTAACCCTAACCCTAGTTAGCACCAGAGGCACCACCACCACAGAGGGTGACGACATGGGTCAGCCTCACAAGCACACAAGCGTGTGCTCTGAGTAGAGGAAGGGAGGCCCTAAACAATGCTAGTCATTATCACCAAGCCTAGATTAATGGAAGCGATAGGGAAGCAGCCTTGCTTGTGTGAGCTCAGAGGCACGTTGGCGAGCCTCGCTATGAGTATTTCAAATTTGTCAGTAGGCTACCCAGCGTAATGAGTTACGAGTATGAGTTGGCTGGCTGGGCAGAGGAGGACTTGATCCCAATGGGAAGGCTTTAAATCCGCTGTTCAGCCAACAAAGCAGCCCACAATAACCTTAGTTTGGAGTGACTATAAGCTGTAGCCTTCCTCAGGCTGTTGACAGGCACAATGAAAATAGGACAAGATTACCAATATAAGTTAGACCGAAGCCAGGAATAACACGGGACACAGTTTCTTTAGTTTATGTGAGTGTTTTGTTTGGGGACTTGGAAATGGGTGTGTGAAAGTTCACGGTGAACTGTGGGACTGGCACAGAGCTCCACTAAAATGCTCAATTACTGTATATTGCTAGTAGAAAATATTTATACACACTTTGTAGAATAATGCCTTTTAGAATAGATTCTTCTTGCCTTTTCATTCACAAGTTATTCACTTGCATTTCCACTCACAGTGTGAAAAAAAAAAAAAAACCTGGAACGTTGAAGAGCTAGAACAACAAATGATTCCCCGCCCCTCTGGACAACCAGGTACCACAAGCTTGCACCCAAGCTGGCTCATGTCACATGTTTTCCTGTGTCTCTAAGCCTGCGCTTGCCAAAACTCTCATGTGTGGTCCTACAGCTTGCAAAAAAAAAGTCAAAGTTCAGCACTGTTTGCACACAACTAATTAAAGGAACCAGCCTGACATGAGTCTCTTGAGACCACCATTCCACCTGTACGGTCAAACAAGCCTGGATGAATCACTTGCGGCTTTCAATAGAGGCATGCCATGGTTTTCTGCCTCTTAGCCTCACGGTGCATTTGGTTTAACAAAGAAATAATAACGACTTATCTTAGGTGGCAATGAAAACTCTCCGAGTCTCTGCGTGGTTTCGCTGCATTGTGTATACACTTTGTACAGTGCCATGCTTGTATAGACTGGCCCCTCACATTTGCTTGACACGATCCTCCCTTAGGGAAAAAACACTCAGAGAACATTTACTCCGCAGCAGGCATTGGCAGCACATTGCCTGTTTTCCAGCTGCCTTAGTATACCCAGCTTTATAGGCCCAGCTTCTGTTCTTGCTTTTTTCTCAGTTCAAAGCACACTTTCTGTCTACCTCAAATGCATTGGATGACTTTAGAAAACATGACATTTTCTGGTTACATTTATCCTGATCACTTAGCATCTTACCCTGTCTCTGAAAATAAAACTCTCCTGACACAGTCCTGCTTTCTAATTTAGCCTCTCTTGTGGATTTATAGTATTTGTCAGGGTCAAGAAACAGACACGACTTTTTTATGCAATACACAAACATCCATCCTTCGTCTTTTAAGTGTAGCCTTTCATATGAAACTGGTCAGTGTGTCATTTTCTTGCAAAATGTTACATAACGCACAAGTGACTACACTGCGTCTTATCGCAAACATCAAACCACGGCGTCTCAGACTCGCACTTAAGGGAAAGGAGAGTAACTTGGCATTACATTGTGCCAGAATATGCAAATAAACAGACAGAACCAGTCATTGGGAAATCCACTGACCTGATTGATTCATCAGATGTTGCCATTTCATTCTGCAAGTTTCCTAGGCTGCTGCTGCTACTACTAGGGTTTGCTGTCATTACTTGTAACCTCTTCTTGCACTTCAGTCATCAAAAGTTCCATCAAACCACCAAAATTCCAACAAGCCACACCAACCCTGGCATTTCCAGCGGATACGTGCCGGCCCCATAAACAAACTTGAGATTACCACTCAAGATATCATGTTCAATAACAAAGACGTAATATATCTTTTTATGCTCATATAAAATACATACAATGTATTTTCTAATATATTCATTGTTACTATCAACTTCAAAACCTCAAGCCTATGTCTACAACCCAAACTTGTGGATGTAAATAGACTTTGTTGAAGATAATGTGTGCCCCACTATCCTGGCTTTGGCCACAGCAAAATGGAAAGGAAAGGAATGACAAAGAGGTGTAAGAGTTACTTTTTTTCCCCCCAAGTTGATTCATTAATGACACTGTATGTTTACATAAAGGCAGAAACAATTAACTCTCAGCAGTTTGGCTCTCGATGAAACTCTGCGCCGACCAACAAATGCCCTGGGGCAATCACTGTGCAGATTGCAAAAGGCGTATGTCAAACGTCAACTTTGACTTCAGAGGAAGGACATGTTCTCACAGTTCAAGCAGCGCTCGGATAGGAACACGTGAAGCCGCTTGCGCTGAACTGCTGTCGCAGGACAGGAAAGAGCTTTTCATCCCCTTCTCTTCCCCTCACCACCCCCCTCTCTCCCCCCTGCCGTGTATGTTTAGATAAGAATATTTCTGTATGAGAGGGCGCATGAATAGTGCACTATCTATTTACTTTGAAAGCACAGCTAACACATCCTTACACTTGACTTGGTGACATCATCCTACACGGGGGAGCAAAAAGCATCTCAAGGCTTGTGAAGCCTCACCAGGGTTTTCCTTCAACCTCCGCACGCAATGAGCGCCCCAAAGCCATTGGACCAGACCACGGGAACATACAACACAAACACACTCTACGTGTGAATGTTTATACGTACTGTGTATTTATGTATGTCAATGGACATATGTATGTATGTATGTATGTATGTATCTTTGTGTTAACCCTTTGTATGGTAATATGTTTTTGAAAACAATACAATCTCCATCTCTCTTTAAGTTTAGGTTCTTTATTGTTTTACAAATATTAAGTTATCCACAAAATAAAATAACTTACATCATGAATAAAAAATTATACATTTTAATTAAAAATGCACACTCTCTCCACATAGCATTTTTTTTACATCAGTCAAAATAACAGGCCTACTCATGCAAAGAGCTGATCTGCAGAACTCAAACTTCTCTGTGCTGCAGGATGTGTGAGTTGGTTTTTGTTGTTCAAATCAGTCAGCACACATCCATTTTAGAACTGCTCTTATAGTGTACTTTTGCAGTTACTGGAGAGGTACTGTATAGTATGGCGACCAGATGACCCTGATCTCCGGGGACAGTCAACGATACTGGCTGTCTGTCCCCGGTAACCCCACTTTGTCCCCTGATTTTTGAAGCTAAAACAGTCTTGTTTTCATGATTCACTGTAGAAATGTTCCTGTTTCCATGCAGGGAAATGTCCCCGATTTTTTATCTCAGAGGTCTGGTCACCTTACTGTATAGCAACATCACAATCTTAACATTGACACATGAAAATGCAGCTATGGGGCTTTTATACAGGGTTTTCAATGCTTCCTTTTTCTTTTTTCTCTTGAACTTGGACGGGATTGCAGGCCTCGTGAACACAAGTCATTCGGTTGCTTGTTGTGGCCTGTAGTTGCATCCAGGGCACAAACTTGTCTGCCTGGTCACAGTGAGTATTGCAATTACATTCCAGGGCCTAGTCGAGAACATCTCATAATGCACAGACATTTAAATGGCCAAGAATGGTTAGGCTATATGAATTCTGAACTTTCTAAAAAACAAACAGTATTGCTTATCATGTCCCAAACTATGGGGCATCACTCATGGATTTGAACTATTTCTTCAAATATTTCTCTCTGAAGCCATACATCGCCTTGTATGAGATGTCAATAAAAGGGTGATACTTCACATCTGTGTACAAATTTTCACTCAATGGACAGTGTACCAGTTAATCCAAGAAATTTAGACATGACCCCTTCTGTGACTGTGTATCACCATACGCTTGTATTATGAAATGGCACTTGGACCATGGAGCTCTGAGTTAGGCACTCCTGAATGAGAAGTTTGGTCATGAAAAACATCTACAATCTTTGTCTAGGATGGTTTTCATTAAGTGTTGTCAATTACTCCTTTAACAAAAAAAAAGAAAAGAAAAAAGAAAAAGAAAAGGGAAAGAAAAATCCACAAAATGAAAGTCCTGTGCTTGTGTATGTGACGGCAGAAGTGCTTTTTGCTCACAACATCAACATCAACATCAACAACTACAACAACAACAACAACACCAACAGTTGCATCTACACAGTTTGGTTTGCGTTTCACATTGGCTGGCCAGAGCGGACAGCCGTGGCAGAGCCAAAGATTAGCAGAGTTCAGGATGGGTGTGCTCTCAGGGTTCCGCCTCTGGACTATGGGTGTGGCTCTAACCATGTGCTAATACAATTATGTGTGTTCACCATCGGCTTGTCTCCTCAAAGGGAGCGCTGACATATGAGTCACGACCCTGCAGCTCCGACCAGCAGGATCTCAGCACTGCCACCACAGGGCACACTGAGGCCAGATAGCAGTCCTCTGAGCTCTTCAGAGACCTTGGAAGATGATGATGACATGAGATTCAATGTCAACATATTAGGAGAAGGAAAAAAAAAAACGTCGCTTCCTTTCTTTGCTTTGCTGTTGCTTTGGACGTGCAGCTTGTGTGTTTTTGTACTAATTCAGCTGGTCACTGCGTTATTTGCGTATGCTCTCTCCTCGCCAGCGCTCTTGTTCGGTCAACGCAGGGTACGGACATCGAGGGGGAACAGATTTCCTTTTTTCCCGTACTGCTGAGATAGGCAGCGCTTGCATGAGTCAAAAATGACAGACTAGAACACACACTGTACAATCAATGAATAACTGCAGAGACAAGCTGGCATTTTATAACTTAGAATTCTAATGTCATTTGGTATATGATACCACTTTATAACACTCACACAGAGTTTATTAGCAGACTCTGTCAAATGACGGCTCTGTGCAAATGTAGGACTTACAAAAGATGTTGGGATTACAGGCAATTTCTTCTTTCTATTATTGCCTTTCTGTGTTCTTATGAATTTCTCCTACAAGTACCGGAATCCCGAGCCAATATCAAATTGTTATGATCCATATTCTGAGCTAAAGGAGTGATCAGATATTATTGTAACCCCACCATAGCTGTATCACTTTGTTTTGAACTTATATCTTTTTACTTCTCTGAAGGTTATTAGATGCAGTGCAGGTCCAAATGCTCAATCTGAACTACTGTGATTAGACACATGCTGTGTGCACACACACACACACACACACACACACACACACACACAAAGACACAGAAACACACATAAACACACACACACACACACAAAAACACACACCACACACACA
>JASCIP010000078.1:10695897-10707242 GCA_034783695.1 Sardinella gibbosa | reverse complement strand
CTTTATTTCAGTCTTATTTCAGTCAATGAGATCGGTATGATTTAAATAGTTATCTGAACTGTTTTTTTTTAAAGGCACAGTTTGCCATTATGTGCAGACAGGCCTTTTAAACTCATGATGTTTAGATGACAGTAACAAGCTGTTGTACCAGGGAGAGCCTCGTAAATATTTTGACTTCCCTGTTGACGTCACTCTGACAGAGTAGGGTTTTTTTTTTTCTTTTCTTTTTTTAGTGGACAGGCTTAGCTATACTGCAGTGAATGAAATCACTAGGTGGGACTTTAATCTCCAATTCACTGATTCAGATGTGGGATCAATGGAAGAAGTCACCCGTGCTCTTGGAGCAGTCCCCAGACACAGGCTGCAAGCCAGCTGTCTGTCTCCCCACTTGGCTGAACTCTGGTGAGCTACTCGCTGAAACAGAGAGAGAGAGGGCTAGGGGTCCCTCTGACGGCCTCCTCTATTGTCCCACTGGCCTTATCTCTGAGCGAGCCTGTGCACGACTCTCACCCTGGGCAGAGAAAGAGAAAGAAACTCTGTAGCAGCTGCATGGTTCTTAAAAAAGGACTTTTGACCTAATGTGCTAGTTCAGTTGAGAATAGGATTGGACCACATTTCTTTATTTAAAATAAGAGGGATAAGATACATTTTGGAAAACCTTATCAGCCTTAGCTGTTTTTGGAGATTATTGGGTTGAATGCCAGACATTTGCTTTATTTCTTTTAATTTCATGCCCCAGCACAGTAATATCTGCAAAAGGTTAAGTGAACTAATAAGATGCAGATATTAAAAATGTGTGTGTTTTTATACAAATGCAGTGGCAATGGCATTCTTGTCTTTGGTAATCATCACATCATTGACTTCAGGACTTAATTTAAAAGGTCAGAGGGAATTATGTGCTGACATTTAGACTTCAGTATTACATATTTGACTGTACTGTGGTGACCTAAACATCTTATTAGACCAATATGCTACCCGCAGCTCAGGTAAAAGCTATGATAAAAAAAAAAAAACGTGCCTCAGTGTTAAATGTTAATGTGGCATGCCATTCTTGTACTGAAAAGATGTTGTATGTTTGACCGTTGGTGGAAGTTGTTGTTCTCACATCATACAGTAAGTGTCTTGGTGAGGTTCCTTTGGCAAATGAAAAGCTTTTTCCATCTCCAAATATACTTGATAGATGGTAGTTTCCCAGCTAAATTTCATCCATAAATAAAATGCCCTTAAGAGGATGACATGCAATTTCACTTTGAAGGTTTGGATTTACACTTGAATTATGCCAGGCTTGTTTTGGACTGATTTAGAGCTATGTATTGCCCCAGTGTCTGCGATTGCCTTGGACTCACTAGCAAATTTTCTCTTGCCTGTAGGCCATATCGGATTTGAGATGATAGGATAGGATTCACATGAGCAGCTAAATCATGAAATTAAACACTCTTTTGGCTTTGATGTGCACAATCTTAGAGTTATGATTCTGAAAATAACGGTTACAAGACATGTGCAAATACAAATCACCATGTCTACTGAAACATATGAAACGGCTCAATTAGCTTTTGTCCATATCAATACAGAAATATAATTAAAGTTAAGAAAAATGTGAATGAAAATTATTGTTTGATGTGTAGTACTCTGATGAAACCAGCATGGTTTCAGTCTACTGTTTTGTGTATGGTTCAGTCATCTTTTATTTTCATCATTGGACTGAAATCTAGAGCCGTGGGCAGTGTAGTGATATCCAGTTTTTACAATATGATGTAGATTTGTCAATATTTTATGGTTTTGTTTTACGGAATGGAATATGGAATGGATCCTGGATAGCAAACAATCCCACTCACTAAAATGAATATATTCGTCATACCACTTTCTTTCTATTTAACCATGGACCAGATTGGTTATTTCATTTAGTAGTGCATTTTAAACCTGAAGCATATTGGTATTTCAAAGCAGTCTTTCACTCAGAATTTGTGTCACCTCCGAGATTTAATTTCACCCATGGTTCCCCTCTCCCTCAGACTCGCCCTCTTGTATAATTGACTTTAACAGGTTCGAGCTCAGCTGCGGCCCGACTCTGGACACTCTCTCCAGGCTACGCTGGCTCTGCGCGCTCAGCGCCGATTAGCAAGGCGTTTTCCACAGGGGTGCCCGTCAGGATTGTCTAGGACCAGGTGTCTGCTCATGCAAGAGGCCCCGGCCATGTTATCAGCCAGCCTCAGCAACCAGGCCTTCCCCGAGAATAATCCAACCCCGCCACACCACACCCCCACCCTCACCCCGCCTCTGGCCATTTCACCGGACTGCCACCAGCCAGCACAGCTTTTTTATTCTTCTGGCCTCCCTTATCACATCTCTGGGGAGTTGGGTGAGAAAATTAGTGTTAGCACATTGTTGATTATAAACTGGTTAACGAGTATAGGCAGCCAGGTGGAACAACAGGGCAGAATGTTTAATTACATTTTTTTTTTTCAGTCAATGTACCCTTTCAGGAACCGGATGCAGATATGAGATTCAGATGTGCCACTATGCTTTTTCCGTGCTGGTATAGGCAATGTGAATGTGCAGAACATTTATTTTTGGTCCCTGGTTTCCTATCGCTAGACTCCATGCTCTTTGCTCCCTGTGCAGCACACTGCTGTCACCACCACTTGAAGGGAAGCGGTTTCTTCATCTTGCAGACGACGAACCACCTCAAAAGCAGCCAATTAAAATCCGGGATGACAAGGACTTCTTTTTTTTTTTGCTGCCTGACAGGAGTAGTGTCCTCTCACCTAAAGGGGCTCCAGGTGTTTGTTCTCCCCCGTTCTGATTTTTAAAAGATTTCTGGTGAGAGACTTCACACCACAGCTTATCACCACCTGCTCCCTGATGAGTGTAAGAGAAGCTCATTATTTTCTGTACTGCTACCGTGCTATTTTACATCTCGGTGTAGCAATGCTTAAACTGTCCATGTGTGGGGTGGTGTGTAAAGGTTGTTTTTTTTCCTGGCAAATTCAGACCTGTGTGCACAGGGACAGTTGCTGAAGCTCATCGGTGTGCCTAGTGTTTTTTTTTTTTTCTTTTTAAATCAGTCATATTGACATGTCGTTAGTGGTCTATTATGATGGTGGTCTTTGTAGATTTATCTGTTATTCCACAGCCGTTTGCAGGTCCATAATGGCAACCCTGATAAGCTCAAAGATCTAATATCCACACAATCCCCAGTAGGTGTTGGTGATAGATGATTAGCTTGATAAATACAACATCAATCATTCATTTGTTGAGGCTAAATTCCAGCTTCTCTGATGCAGACCTGCCATGTGTACCTTATCATGCAAGTACTGATGTACTATTTCCTTTTGTTTGTGGCTGTTGTCATCAGAGATGGCCAACCTAATTTTATTGGTGAAGACTTTTCCCTTTTGGGTAAGGCACAAACCAGTGGATAATGTTCAGCTCTCAAGCGGCTGAAAATTTGAGATAGCTCATGCTCATGAATGAATGCCTTGTCAAAACCAACAATTTCTCACCGAGAGGAGTGTCATTTTAATGTGACCACAAAGCAAAACAAAAACAAATCTTGCTCTTTCGATGATGGACACAAACTGCCTGTAACCGTGCAGTGAAACTTGCATACATTTGAAATGATTTTGAAATGAGGCAAATTTTCTTTTTCCCCCGAGCGTAATCGGGTTACATGTTTATATGATTGACATGACTGATGATTAAGTAGAGGTTAAAAAATTGAAATGCAAGCACCATCTTCAAATTTCGATTATGAAAATGTGACAAGAAGTGCTTGTGACTTGAGAAAGTAAGGCTGTATTTTTTGTTTGTTTGTTTGTTTCTGTTCATTTAAAGGAACTCATTGACCTACATTTTGCATAGCATTATGCTTCTGTTGTTGTAGTGACTGTTTTTCAATTTTAGTTTCCTTCAAATTAATTGACTTGGGGAGGGAGCGATGATTTAACATCCTGACAACAAAATACCACTCTGCGAATTGATTTGAAGCGCAAAACCCGTTCACTCCATTCATATGCAACGATTCCGCTGTTTCTGTGTCTGTAATATTTGCCTTGTCTGAACACATTTACTCAGTAATTATTCATCACAGCCCCAAACAATAAAAAACAGTCTCCCAGCAAAGCTTATTGTTTAACAGCTAATGGTTTCCATCGGTTTTCTCCGCACACATAAATTCCCAACAAAGGCAGTGTTTGCTGAAAATGCTGAAAGGCCATGTAATATTACACCTTTTCTCTCCTTAAAAACAGTTGGATTTTTAGCATGCTTGCTTAATCACAATAGAGATGTCCACTCATGGAAATCTGACCAGTTGGAGATGATCTCTCAGGGAGATGGCTGAGGGGGCGATAGGCTGTCTGCTAAGCCCAGGCAGCTCTGCTCATAGAAATGCGGTCCACACCATGCAATGAATGCATATGCTACGTGACCCCTCCCCGCCCCCGCACCTCGACTCGCTGCTTGTTTAACCATCCGTGACTGGGCACCTGCGTTAGCCGGGGAGAGACTGGCAGGGAGGCCGGATGTCTGTGGGGCTCACTATAAACAGAGAACTGATTGAGTTCAGCACCCCAGTGGCTGCATTCAGGTGTAGGGTGACGCGCCCTGCTCCCAGCAGCACTCATGTGAGTGTCACTGGCAGCACTGATAGGGTCTGACGGCCGCTCCCCTGTTTCCATGTCCTGGTACGTTCCGTTAGGCCAACGAGCAAGCAGGAGCAAGAGTTCCGCCTGCCATAGGGAGTATGGGCTGTTTGTGAAATGGCGTAGTCCACACCACACGCCTGTGTAGCCTACTCATCCATACAGGAAAGTAATAAGTCATGCGCAGAAATTAGTATGGTAAGGAGATGGTGCACAGCAACAAAAACAAGAAATGGCTTGATAGGGGAGTGGACCAAAAGAAGCAGGCTTCATTCACGCTTAGCCTTAAAACTGTTGTTGAAATAGTACAGCACGTGGGGGCTACTTTTGTGGCCAGGCTTGTGCCGGTAGTGCTTCCGTTCAATTTCTCATTCGATTCCACCACTGGTCAGGGAACTGTTTGGTTCGCACCATCTCTGAGCTTGGAGAGACCAATCAGCGAACAGAATGAGGGCTGAAAGCGACAGTGTTGAATTCAGATGGTGCGTTCCGGCACGTAACATACTGTACGTCATGACCAAACAGTGGTGATTGGTTGATGCAGAAAGTGTCTGTCCACCGTGGAACGAGCATGTGCTAATGGATAGGCTTAGGATGCTTTGCACAAAGTGAAATGATATGAAAAGTGTTTGATGCATCAGGCTACTATTTTTGGTGAGGTGTATTTTGTTTCATGACAGACCAGTAGATCAGTGCATTGTCAAATGAGTTTGAAGCAGGTAATTTCAGGCCAATAAAAAAAAATATAGATGCTTTTGCATGGGAGAGAAGCAACAAAATCAAGTTAACATTTCTGTCTCGGCACAAAACACACCACACACCAACAAAACGGTTGCCTTAATGAAACTGGAGGGCTTGCACTCAAGCAAGCAGTGTCTCAGCAAGACCTCTTTTCTTTCATAAAGAAACCTCAGAAATGTATCCAATTATATATTTATATGTTTAGTCAGTAATTTGTTCATTCATATTGTGGTCCAAATCAATTGTTTTACCTCCGTCGCCTCTCCCCTCTGCTTTGTGTGACACCAGGGAGGGCACATGAAAAGCCTGAGCCAGAGAAAGCCATTTGAGACACAATGGTGGGGAAAAGCAAGGCACTTAAAAGCCTTGGGAAATAAAGCAAGGGGGTCAGGCAGACCAGGGCTACCAGAGCGTGGCGTGGAAAGTCAATAGGCGGGCAGGAGTAAAGGGCCCCGACAGTGGACGGGATGGGGTGGGAAGGGATGGGAATGGGGGCACGGGGTGTTAATGGAATCAGGGATTCAGCGGGATGAGCTTGCAAGGTCCAGCTCAGCCTTGGTGTTGACAGGTAATCATTGAATGTCAACCTGGAGCTGAGCAGGGCCTGCACACACAAGTTTTGACTGTGCGGTGTTTTCCAACATGTCTGATACTCGGTGACAGCTGATAAATTGTCATACTAATCCCGTCCATTTTCTGCGCTTTCTTTTTTGAAATGTTTGACAAATAAACAAACACAGAATGTTGTCCATGTCGTCTTGGTAGGCTTCTGAGGCATGTGTACATTCTGATCACATAATCCCTTGCTGTTTTGGAGCTCAGTTTGATTTTCTTTCATCTAAAATAGAAAAAAAAAACTTTTTAAGATGCTACATGGTAGGCACATTTTCACCCAGTATCTTTAGTTGCTCAACCACACTCCTGCTTCATTCCATGCTTTCTAGCATCCATTGTTTTAAAAATTAAAAATGGAAATTTAATCCTGCCTTTTTTGTGCACTGGCAGTTGCCTTCTTACGTAATGAAGGATTCATCTTGGAGGTCAGGTGACTTGGCTGCACGTCCCCTTTCTCCTCTTCTGCCCTAAATTCTCTCTTTCTTTCTCTTTGTCTGTCTGTCTGTCTCTCTCTCTCTCTCTCTCTCTCCTCAGCCTCATTGGGTCTGGGAACATTTCCCTGCACAGATTTCACACGTTGGATACCTCATCCAGTCTCGGCCGACAGGGTTATCGGTGTCCTTGCGCCCGGTGATGGTGTGACAGGCACATCCTTCACGCCCCAAACTTCCCCAGGGGGAGTCACAGAGGATTAGCTGCTGGACGATGCGTCAGGAGAAAGACAAGGTTCTGTTTATCTGCCGTCCACGTGTCACCCCGAGCATCCGAGGAGGCCCAAACTGCCAGAACCAGCAGCGGCACCACCACCACCACCACCACCAGCCCGGCGACAGCTCCACTGCCTGTCAGTGCTAAGTGATGACTCTCAGCCCACGAACCCTTCAGGTAATGTTCCGCAACAGAATGGGCTGGCAGTTTGTTTGTCGCTATAGCTCCCATCTGTTGGACACGACCCTCTCTTGCTGCTACCTGTTCCTCTGATGAAGAGATTGCCTGCACTGCACAAGGCTGTGCTGTTTGGTGTGTTGTATTTGTGTGTGTGTGCATGTGTGGGTTTCTCTACGCAGTGCAGACACACTGCAACAATACCACACTTTTTAAAAGTTCTACTGTATGGTTTTGTCTTCCAAATGAGTTTGGATGGAGAAGGGTCATGCAAAGGACAGACAGACATACCTGCCAATCCCACTTGCCAGCCAGCCAGCCTAAGCACCATGCAGTTTTTGTTGTAGGGGTTAGAACACTCCACAAAAGTGTAGGGAAAGACTTCAAAGCATAGCATGACATTGCCAATAACATCTCCAAAAATGGCCAGTTAGAACATTAGCAAGTTTGTCAGTGCCAACTGGGCTGTCATTGGCGTTTGCTTGTTCTTTTTTTTTTTTTCGATCAGTAGCTCACTGTGCTTAGACCAAAGCTCTATGATTGCGAACAGACTTAGTTTGTTTCTTCATTCGGTGGGCGATGCTTTCTCCACATTAGCATGATAAAATTAGGATTCAAACCATTCAAAGAATTGATTAGTGTATTTCAGTTGCAGATTTGATTCAGGTTGTTTCTAAACCTTTCCAACACAGGCAAAACAGCAAGTGTCCCTGTTTAATTTTGTGTTTCTCTAGCTAAGCATTCACATCTGTTCTTCTGTATACATGCTCACTTTGCCAGAGAAAGGTGCTAGCTAGCAACACCAAGGTCACAGGTTTGGCTCTTTGGGGACGCTCACGCTGATAAAATGCACACCTTGCATGTTTCCCTAAGTCACATTAGACAAAAGCATCTGTTATATTGGAGGCACCACAGTGTTTTTGTCTAGAATAAGTGAACAAGCGCACAGCTAACAGACTTGTTGAACAGACAAGAGCAAAGGTGGCATGCGCAAAAAAAAAAAGTAGCAAACTTGCTAAATGAATCATATGCTAGACGCGTATGCTCACGCTGCACAGGCAGACTTTGGACTATGAACTTCGCAGTGAAAGTTGGGTTACAGTTTATGATATTGGATGCATATGTGATCTACAGTATGTGCCAGGGATATTAAGCCGTAGGAACCTGTGTTCTACATTCTACATTGTCTAGATTCCAAACAATTAGGATAGCTGATAGCTTCTGTTGCTCTAAAGTGCATATCTTTGATGTCCAACTAAGCAGGTTTCCTCCCCTGAGGATGTCTATAATGACCACCTCAGTCAAACATTGATTATGTTGCTGAATTAGAAAATTACAATACAGTATTATTGAACAATTTATCGTTGAAGGGGCCTGTTATCCATGCATGCATGTTGTAGTAGTAAAGTCAACTATGCTTCAAATGACTAGGCTACTCAAAAGGATGCTGGAGTCCAAAATGTGTATCTATGGAAACGGTAACGTCCTCATTTGTGTATCAGTATGTAGGCACATTGCAGTCATTGGTTTCATGCGACCACACAAGCCAACTGGACTGCAGCACGGAACAGAAACCTCAGCAAACAAAAGGCATCTGTGTCAAATGGACCGGGCTTAGCCGGTTTTGTTACCCCTCCGCCAAAGCTGGCTTTATGCTCTTCCAGGGAAAGGGGGTTGGGTGACAGAGAGAGAGAGAGAGAGAAAGAGAGAGAAAGAGAGGTGAGCTGAGATTGGATGAATTGGCAGTGTATCACGAGCCTGCGTTGCCGCCGTGGCTGCTTTGGGGGAAGCTAATCAAACATTAATTATTGGGACCACCTGTTTACCCGAGGGTGTGCTCTCTTCTCTGTCCCCGGGTGTTGATTGCGAGATGATCAACGTGCTGCTGCGCTTCACGAAAGCGAACCACTTGAGAGGGTTCGGGGGGGTTGGGGAGAGAGAAGAGAGGACGGGAGCGAGCGTTCCGTCACATCTCAGCTCAAATGTCACGAGATGGCCCTCTGGCCCCGACACAGCGGCGGCACTCTCGAACACTCCGGCGTGCTCACACTGCACTGTGCTGCACTGTGCCTGCAACCAGCCAGCCACGATTGACCTAGTTATTCTAAAAAGCAGCTTAAGACTTTGACACATAAGATTTTCAGGATAGCTGGGGCTCTTGGCTGTCAGCAGCTACACACACACATGCACACGAACTGTAGACTCACAAGCAGACACACCGTGTACTCACACGCACAAACTCTCTCAGTCACACACACACGCAAATGCAAAGTCACATAGATCCTGTATACTGTACACACTCGTACGCATGCATGACAAGCAGCATACTCACAAATTCTTTTTTGGCTCCTAAGAAGGGGGGGGGGGGCATTTATATATTCACCACCTCCTCGGAACTGCCAGTTGGACAAAGATAGGCTACAATCCATCACTCCGGCAAGCTCTTTCACACTTACTGACTCCCGTTATGTTTGATAAACTACATCTAACCTTTAAAAAAATCTGCATCATGAATATAAACTCTGGCCAATTTTTATAGAAGGGCTCTGTAAGCCAAAGTCATTTTGAAAGCATTTCCTAATCAGTCAATAGTATGCACTGTGTATGTATGTATTTGGCTGTAGGGGATGGTTCTTGCCCTGAAAATATTGCTATTATGCGCCCTGCAGAGAAGGCAGGGATTTGCTCTGAAATGAGGCAGCCTTATGGCTTGCTTGGCAAGACGACCAGCAGTGGCCACCTCTAATTGGCCTGTGTTTGCTTAGCCACATATTTGATGCAAGAATCCCGGAAGATATGGTGATGAGCACCCAGCAAGCAAAGACTTACTGACATTTTTTTTTTCCTTCTTTTAAAGCCGTAAGCATTGTCCCGGTTATGATTGTCTCGGCCTTCTTCTTGATTTCTGACTCCACATTTCTCTCCTCTCTCCATCAATCTTTCTCCACATACCCCCTCTCAAATCAGATTTAGCTAGCAGTGAAACACTGCCAAAGCAATGAGATAAAAATCTAATTTTCCTGAATGAAATCAACCGAAAACCAATTGGAAGCCATGGGCTTTCCCGAGAAATCACATAGAAATAATCCTACCTTCCAAATACGTAGTTAAGCTTAATAGTCATTCATCCATCAATATACATATTCTGTTCAGCAAGCCAGAGAGGAACAGATGAACCAAATGCATTGTGTGCACCCACTGAATGAGAAGAATAAATCAAAATTTTAATTTATGGGCAGGTAATGTGGGCTTACCAATGGCACAGGAATATAAACTCGGCAATACTGGGGCCCTAAAAAGGTAATTTCCTTACCGACAAATCTGAGCAAAAGCCTTGGGTATTCACAACACAAGCACAAACAGAAAATAACAAAGGTGAGGACTATTCTCAGTCAGTAATGCACTGGAATGGGATCATTATTTGTCTCACAATTTGTATCCAGTTAATTTATTTAGAGTTGTTAAAGCTCGGAGAGGCTGTGTGAAATAGTCAATATATATATTTTAAGTGCTCGGTGTACTCCAGAGCACGAGGGCTATGTTTGTGTCGCGTTGATATTAAAACCTCTCTCGCTTAACCTCTCTTCCGTTTTTTCCCCAAACGTGTCTCATTATTTGCCCATTATTGCCGCTGTTGATACATTGCTAGGCAGTCAGGAATTTGAGGAGCATCTGAACGCTCACACTTAATTCTTTACCCTCTGGGCGCGAGTCACCCCATCAAGAGACAGAGTCAGTATTAAATCAGCAGCAAACAGAAATATGTGAATAATACATGCTGTTATTTCGAAACTGAAATTATGGGATGGATGCTTTTATGCTGTAACCTGTAACCATGCTCGAACCTCAATGCAGTGGACGTGCTCCAGGTTTCTCTCTTTCTGGCCGTCCATTCATGGCCAATGGCTTGGATTTATCTCCTGTGGGGAAAAAAGTGGACTAATAAGGCATGGACCAGAGCTGGACTCTAGAGCAGTAGTTCCTCACATAGCTCAGACTGACACGCTGCTTGAATTTAATCTCCTCTAAGGTGTCTCCATCTCTCTCTCTCTCTCTCTCTCTCTCTCTCTCTTTCTCTCTCTCCCTCTTTAGGAATAAGGAAAGGACAAGGCAGTCAAGTGGCTGGACTATGATTCTAAAAGATGACACTGGTGTCGTTGGTTGGACATGGCGTGTTTGGAACTACCTGCTGCTCCTCGCCTCTCTCGCCGCAGTTCAGGTGTATTCCGACCTGGAGTTTACAAAGGATAAACATTTCTCATGGAAAACAGGTAAGAATTGTGAAATCTCTCCTCACCGTCATGCCCAGCTGACATGGTCATGTTTTCACAACTTCATGACTTAAAGGAGAAGTTCGGTGTGATATGGACCTGGGGTGTATTGTAACATGATAACGAGTTAAGACATGTGTCAAATACCCACCATCAGTCACCCCTAGCATTCCGAGATTCAGGGTTTTTA
>JASCIP010000078.1:10566915-10580806 GCA_034783695.1 Sardinella gibbosa | reverse complement strand
ATAATTCATGAAGCAGGTGCGGTAGACTACAAACAAGTGTGACCTTTTCAGGTCAAGTGACATTCTGACCTCTAGTCTAGTAGCCTATCCTGTACCGTAGTCCTTCTTTGACGGCTTCAAGTCAGATGGCTGGTGTAATATTTTTTGTGTCATTTGTTTACATTTTCTTAAAAATTGGTCCATTTCATTCAATAAATAATTTTTGCAAAAAATTCTAAATATCTTATGTATCGTATTATATTATATCATGACCTTAATATTGTGAATTGTATTGTGGGTTGAGTGTATCGTTACTGTACATCCCTAATACTGAGTGTGCATATATGTTTATGTCTGTTCAACGCACACACCCTCATCTTGTTCATCGGTTTTGTTGTTTATCTTTTACTATTGTTGTTTAGCTGGCAGTGGTTGGGGTACCCTGTGGAGTACCTTTACAAAAGACCTCTGCACAAAGTCTGTGACCAAGTACATTTCTGCTGGGGATATCAAAGGTGAGTTGGACAAGATGGGTCTCAAGTACGAGGAACACAGCATCCCCAACACCATGGACATCACCGAGTGCTTCGTTGAGGGCAGTAAACTGGGAGCCAAGCTGCTGGACTTCATGACTGACCAGGATAGCTTTGAGAAGGCCTACGACGCCGAGACCAGAGCAAAGATCCGGGACCTGCTCCGCAACAAGTGCTGCACGGAGAAGAACGGACGCCTGATGTTTGACATCAGCCTGACCTGTTTGCTCATACACGCTTGAGCCACGTCAGCTCTACCCTTTTCTAGCCTATTTCATTCATGCCAGAGTTGGCAAAGGATGAGAGATGTACTGCATGTTGCATGTTAATTTTTTTTGTAGTTTCAGCATCATATTAGAATAAACAGGTATATATTTCTGCTCTGCAATCTCTATAGTTTAGTATACTACTTTAGGCCTTTAGATTTATACTGTGTGTGAAATTGTAGGCACAATTATTGAAAAAAAATGTGTCTTTTTTCTGTAAATAGACGTACTAATGTCCAGTATACATAGTGTCCAGAAGATGGCACCCTTGCCTGTTACACTCCTAATGAAGCAAGGTCCCCTTTTGGGGAATCTGGCCAAATGAGTCATGGTACCTGACAGATTGGAAAATAGCATTTTATAAGATGCTCATCAACAAACTGATAGCCAAATTAGCAGAGCTGCATGGTCAATCAGCTCAAATTATGTGACTCATTTTCAATATGAGCAATAAAATCCAGATTTGTGTGTGGATTTGCAGTGTAATTTCGGGGCTGATGATAACTACAGCGGCTGCATGATGAATTCACTTAATTTACACCGACACGCTCTAAACTGTCAAACCGAAATGAGACACAGGTACCGATAAATCCCACACAACTTTTGACAGCCTCTTAAAGACCGACTCAGTGTCCCTCACTGAAACCTCCATGATGACTTCTGTCAGTGTCTTTCACCCCATGGTAAGAGCTCCTCTGAACGAGGCTTTTTCTGCTATCAGAGAGTGACAGAGTGTTTGTCCCCGAGATAATGCGTCTCAAGGCTAGAGGGAGAGATGCGAGGGAGACACTATCCTCGCACACGGTTACATTCCCCAAGGCTTGAGGCGCTTGAGGTGCCCTAATATAAACAAAACTCCACCCCACCGCAGAGTTCACTGGCCCTTTATGTGCCAGTTCAACTGCGGCTTTACAGTAGGTGCTTAGAGGAGCTGACATGTTTTGAAAGGCGTAGTCGCATGAACCGTCCTGATAAATTTGCTCTGGTTACTTTGGTAAGCACTGGGTGGCATATTCACCCTCTACCGGGCGGACTTAAATAACTAGTTTCCAGTTTGTGTCTGTTTCCAGGTAGAGCCTGTCACTGACAAGTACTGTAGGCCTACAGGGTGGTGCATAAGTAAACAGTCTGCACAATTCCAGATTTCAGTGGTGCTGAAGTCTGTTCTACAGTCTTACAGTCTGACTGTTTGCTTTGTGCACTTCATGTCCCTCAGCCCACACCTTATTCAGACAGAACATGAGCAGTCTCCACCTGATTGCACAAGCCTACTTAATGCATTCAAAACAATGAACGTTTTATACTAATGAAAAATTCGTTTTGACATATTTTGAATGGCACTCTTCTCATCCATGTTTGGCTGTGATTGATAAGGTTACACTTTCTTTCACTTTTTCATTCTATTCATTCCTACACTTCTGTTTTCCTTTTTTTCCATCCCCTTTTATATTAAATATGATCCATCTCTCGCCTGGACAGTGCCTGAGCCGACAGCTCTAAGTCAAAGTTAGTACCTGCCGTTTTTCACGCTGCCCACACCTCACAGAAGGTGAATAAAAGCCTTTCCCATTAGGGGCGCGCTCAGCGCCTCTCTGGCGCTCTCTCCCTGCCCTTCTGCCGCGATCAATCACAGCCTCTTATCACCCATCATGTCAGAGTGTAGAACCTCTCCGAGACTTCAGCAGGACATAAACTCGCCCCTTTAATGTATCAAACAGGCTTTAATGGGCAGAAGCTGAAGCGCGACCTTGAAATATGGCCCTGATACAAAGCCTTCTGAATGGCTGGTCTCCTCAGCATTTTCTCTCCATCCTCTCCTTCCTCCTTTCCTGTCTTCTATCCCTTGTTCCTATAGTCTTGGGGAGAACGTGCTACGTAGCACAGGAGGACACAACTATTAAAAGACACTTGAAGATATTTGCATTCATCGGCACTTTTCCTTGAAGTAATGCAAGAGCACTAACTACACTTAGCTAAATAATAAGACTCCCTTGATTCCTATGGTGCCCGGTGCTTTAATAAGGGCTGTAAGTGTTTTACTGGAGGCTACTGTAGCCAGAGCCAGAGTTTTACTATAACAATGATAGACTATAGTAATAACGGAAGAACCATTTATTGAAGAATTGTTTAACAGCATGACCACATTCATATCTAAAACTAAACACAAGTCTAAATGTTTTCCATAAAACTGTGGATAAGATCCAAAATGTTGACTACTATAAAGAGCCATCTTTGCCTGGTGTAATGACTTCAAACCTTGATCCAGTCTTCAATTAGACAGTTTAAGCCATTTTAACAGATAATAGAAATTACAAGTCTCTTTCTATCAATCCCCATCCTCCATGACAGGCTAAACTAAATGTAAATTTTTAAACACTGAGAAGCTAGTGAAACTGTAATGTTAGGATAGATTAGGATATTGCTAACTGACGTTGAATCCAGAGTCATTACATTGCCTTGGACATTTGATTAGACTCATATTAATCCTAGTTATCAGTCTCTGGATAGAGACACATGTTTTATATGTTTGGTCTTCTCAGGTAGTCTACTGGTCTTAAATTTAGGTCCTTCCGATTATTTCATTATCACGAAGTTCTGTTAAAATGAAAAATGATCATTTTCTCTTTATTTTGTGTCTGACAAAGACCTAAATCAATTTGTCTGTTGCAAAGCGGTCCAGTCATGGGTTTGAAATATAATGCCATCGACACAAAATAAAAATCTAGATTAGCCTTGCCTACTTCATTAATCTAGTCCAGTCCATGGGAGCCACTCAATTCAAGATGTATGCTCTCGTCTGATTAGATGTGGAGATTAGAAGAGATGGCAGTGATTTACGGTTTGTTAATGACATTATTATGGCTTATAAACGTATTACACATGCCACATATTTAATCTCCAGCAATGAAAAGAAGCCATTATGGAAATTCTATTAATTGCCCCCGATTCATGGCTTGATCCATGACTTGGAATTGAATATGCCTCTAAAAAAAAAACATATCTTATTTTGGTTCTACTTTGGCAGCAATGAATCTTCTACTTTTTGAAGAGATGCCTTTGCATCCCTCAGCAAAAGAAAGAGAGAGGGAAAGAGAGAAATGAAAGCGATGAGTTATGAATTATGGTGAAGTTAATTAGAGAGAACAACAAGCCAAACTCTCCAGGCAAACCTGTGTCTGTGTTTCTTTAATTAAGAGTGATAGTCAGATGTTCACTATGTCAATAATTCTAGGGGCCGGAAGGTTTCTTTAATCATGCTCTATGTGTCATGACCCACAAAACGCTTGAGTGATTCTAATCATTATTGATATACTGTAAAAGTATCAATCATCCAATGGTTTCCTCCGACTGAAGAAGGGTCGGAGGTGTCAGCACTGTTGTCATTTCATTTTTAACTGCCAATATTTTTGCGGGCACTTCATTTGTTTAATAGGTAGAATTGGAAAAGGGGCCAGATGGCATTTAAATGCTAATTAAACTGGGGGAATATCTGTCCAAAGAGTACAGCGCATGAAACCTGGACTCCGGCTCCCTTGCAGTGAATAGAAGGATCGCTTCTATTTTATTATTAAAGAAGTTGTGTTTTAACTTTGCTAATATTAAAAATCTATCCCCAGCGCAGATCCATTCAGTGGATGTTAAATCTTTTTCTCTCTCACGGGAGAGTGTTCAATTGTGCATGCAAAATGAAGTTTCCAATTTAATGCACTATTTAAAAGCAGGGGTCTCTAGAGTGACCCTACGCCTTAATAACACTCCTAATATAGTTCCCCAGGTTCACTCAGCATTCAGCTATGGTGGCTCTTGCAGAGAGAGGAAGAAAAAGAAGAAAAAAAAAGTCTCAGTGCAGAGTACTGAAGCCTTCCATTAAGCTGTCAAATGACATTGTTTTTGAAAGTTTAAAGTCTGTTTACAACTGCCTTGAGAATATGTTTGCAAACACAGTCACTAGGCTTCACAAGGTTACATTCACAGGTGCAGGTCTTATCTCATTCACAAAACTCCCACTCTGACTACAAAAGCAATGATTCCTTGGCCATGATGGCTTTTCTTGAAAACATTTTTTTCAAGGCTTATAAGGCAACCTTACTTACTTTGTTATGCACTTAAGATTCTAATGCTGTCCTTGGATTGTGTTGGATATTGTGTGTTTACATGCAGGGGAACCTTCTGCGGGCCGATACAGGCCTATAGGCCTATATCGCTTCACATTCCTTCAGTTATTCATAAATCAAAAGTGCTTTTTCTACCTTGGGCCTCATCAGGGTGCTTCTAATCATTCTGCCTCTCACCCTGGTCAATTTACATCAGGCTGATCAATACGCGTATTGATGAGCATTCTGATAAAACACCATTAAGGTAACTCCAGCCAGGGCTCCTTGGCTGGATTGATTCCATTTGAAATGATCCATGTACATCCACTGAGGTGTGTTTGCCATTGTGTGTTTTAGCCTCTGCCCTGAGAGAGAGACGTTGTTCATCACTGGAGCGGGTGCCCCCATCTTCACACCCCAATAAAAAGCAGAGTAATGAAGCTTCGCTGGGCGCTGTCACCCCAACGCTGCCTTATAAAGGATGACACAATTATATTTTACCAGCTTTCCAAAAACGCTGACAAGCTCTGGTTCAATAAAGCACAATCTGTACAGACCTGGGCAGCCGAGTTTTTTTTTTTCTTCTTCTTGCTCTCTCTCTCTCTCTCTCTCTCTCTCTCGCTCGCTCCCTTCCTTTGCGTCCCAGAAGTCATAGCTCATGAACTGGACGCCTGCAACACTGTATTGAACCTGGTGGTTAAATATGAGAGATGTCTCCAGTAACCGTTCCCACAAAACAGTGTGAAGCCACTGCAAGCCTATATGAGTTTTCTGCCTTCATATAAAAAAAAAAAAATACTGAGAATCCTGCACCAGAAATGTGGTTCTCATTAAGCTGAGATGCTTAGTATTGAGGGACAACAAATGTGGGCTGTGATGGTCATGGTGCTGGGCAGTCATTGCCATCTGCTTCACCCACCTCCTTCTCCTTGCAGTGCCTGCGTCCCTATTTATCTCCCTCCTTTTCCCTGCCTCTTTTCCCGCTATGCTCTCCCTCTCTTTTTTCTCCATCTCTCTCTTTCTCTCTCTCTCTCTCTCATGCAGTTTTTTTTTCCCTCCCTTTTCCACCCTTGGTGAAACACACATCTGGCCTCAGATAATCTCTCCTCTCCGAGTGTGACACGGCGTCACGAGCGAGCCACGGCTTCATGTAATTCAGTCTCATTCACCAGCACGGATTACAGCCACTCTCCGGCTCAAGGAATATTTCTGTTTTTATCCGAGGCCGCTTCCACTGCAGCAGAGACTATTAGCCATGTATCATCTGTCTTGTTCATCTTGTTTTTGTTGAAAGAGAGTGAGAAAAAAAAATACATATCAGATACTCACACATATGGAAATATACCACTTTCAATTCAGATATGCTTCAGCAGCACACAAAATAACCACATTATTTGAACCCGGCCAGACTGTGGTCTTTGTGTAAGCCATCATCACATTTCAAAGGCATGCGAATTCTGAGGGAAAAATAACCACTAAAATACTTAATATTACTGGAACCTTCAGTACGTCGATGATTACACATCACACCTACAGTATACGTGGCTAGAGCCTGGTTAGTTAGCTCACCCTGTTGGAAACCAAATCAAAGCTGTGGCAAGCACAGCTCTGTCGTGATGACAACTCATGCTGCTACCGCATGAGATGGTGAGGAACTGTCTGCCATTAGCCTACACAAAAGGCAAATGACTTCGTTAAAAATGCAAGGCAGTGCTGGCTCTACACGTGTAAACCTATTCTCTGCACAGCTCTGAAATTGGAATGTAATTGCAAATGTGTGCATGGCATATACATACATAGCAAATCTGTTTATTGACATCAGACATAAACATGTGTACTCAAATATTGATGCAAGTTGCTAGACTCTGCTGAGGTGGATATGAAGCAGCACAGCGGCAGACACACGTTACATGTGTTGGAGCCTCACATCAATCTGGATTTGATGTAATGTAATGCTGTTAAGACTCGTAGTCATGCCGCGCAGGCAATCAAAAGAGAGTAACAATGAACGTGATTGAACCCCATGCAATCTTAATGGTAATGAAATGTGTGCGGTGCACTCGTCGTCCGCCTGGAGCCCGGAATGTAATATCAGCGGCGGCCAACTTGTTTATTTATTAAAGGAGGGATTGTCCGCCTCACTTGCTATCAGTGAGACTTGACAGCCACAGAGTTCAGGTGATGCATTAGCCAATATGTGCACTGGAGACGCCTCAACATCACACATCAATATGAAAATCAGTTTCTCCCCACCACCACCCTCCAAAACGGCCCCGGGCAGTACATGCAGCGCCAAAAAAGTGACTAATCTTAGGGTCATAAAGCTGGGCGAGATGCCCGGGGTGGTTTTCTGAGAGACAGGATTCAGAAATGCCATCAGTTCACTCTCTCTCTCTCTCTCTCTCTCTCTCTCTCCTATCCGTGAAACCTGGGAGCATCTTCTCTGCATTGGGCAATTTCTTCTAATAGTGTGTGAAATAGGAAGGATTGCCATAACTAAGCAAGGCAGCGTATAAAATAGAATCAAACGGTAAGACAGAAAGGTGACCCTTAGTCGCCGGTGTGTGCATAGGATTAAACACCCTGCCACTGAGAGCCAAAGGGAGGGTTTAAAGTGCGGCTGTAAAAAAAAAAAAAAAAGGACTCGGGGTGCAAACCTCAATGGTCCAAGTCTGTCAACTGTTAATCGAAAAGGACTGCAACATTGAGCTTACATATTATCATTTCCGCTAGCTGATGGAAGTGTTTCACAAATGACTGGTTTAGGAACGGTGTAGGCACAAGACAACCAAAGGCTGCTTTCTGTTGAAAGCTGGCAGTATAAATATTAGCTCCATAATTCCAGTATCTTGCTTTGGTAATCAGCTTGTTCTTGGCGGCAATTTTCGTTCATCTGATAAACAGCTCACTTTGTACATCAGCACTGCAGCATTCGACCTCTCCCAATCAAATTGCATTTCTGCCATAGTATCCATGATGCCGTAACACACAGATCCACGGCAACAAGGGAAAGCCTTTTAATGTAGCCTTCTGGGTCTCAGTGTCTTTGCTGTACACTGTCAGTACATAGTACATACAGTACAGTAGTCCACTGTACAGTATATGCTGTGCGCCTTTTGCAGTCAGTTGCCTTGCCTGCTCGCTATCCGTGCAGGCCTAATTACAGGCTCAGTGTCTCAAAGAGGGGAATGGAAAGGAAATGGTTTCACGCGGGAGTGGAGACAATGGATTCCCAAATCCTGGGAAAGGATTTCTATCGTGCCGGCCCCCCCTTTTTGCCCGACTCTCGCGCACACCAATTGTGGCATCACTGAGTGTTTAATTACAGCCGAGTGACTTTGCGCAGAGTCCTTGACCCAGTTGAGATGCCTTATCACATTGGCCTGCGCTGAGTCAAGATTACTTTTTAAACTTCAGGAAGGGGGAAGGGGGGGGGGGGGGTGTAGAAAACAAGCTAATGCTATTTCCCCAAATACATGGCAGACACACAGCCCAAAGCCATTTAGGAAGCAATAGCCCATTCCAAGATGTGGCATCGAGCTGGCATCCGCACAGCTTTCAAATTCCTTCTCCCCAGCCAGATGGTTGCAGAATTACACATTTTTAATCTAAACCATGAACCTCTCCAGGCTTGGGGAAATCTTCTTGGAATACCCATTTTGGATTTATTTGCAGGGGGAACACATACTGTTACCCCGAGGGTCAAATATAATAGTAAACACAACGTTTGAAGGCAAACTCTTCAAAAAAAAAAATAAATAAAAAAAGAGCCAGGCTGGTCTGCAGCTGAGCAATGTCCTTGTCGTCAGGCCGACCCTCTTCTTGGAAGGACACAGGGAGATCTACCCTGAAGATGTGCTGCAGAGTTGCTGTCGTCCATCTACCTCTTTCTGTCAGGGCCTGGCATGCGTAGGTGGGTTCTCAACCGCCACGCTGCCGCTGCCGCTGCTGCTGCTGCTGAGGAAATGAATTCCACTGGCACTAATGAATATGGAGGAAGAGAAGTATCAGGCACTGGGGGCATCTGCCTCCTGTGGCTATGCGGATGATATTTTCTATTCTTGACTATTTACTTTGTGTGATCTTGGGTTATGTAAACCCAGCGGATGGCATCTCACATGGGCGTTGGAGTCAACCTCCACCAGTCACTGCTGGGAGTGTTTATAACAATCTCGCACAAGGAAGGGAAAAAAAAAGAGAGCTAGCAGTGAATATGTGAGCGTGTTGATTTAACTGTGACTCTGACACAGATATCACTTGTCATTCAACGACTGACAAGTGCATGTTTGACAAGTCTATGCCAGTGTATGACTGACATGTACTATTTAAATACCTATTTAAATATATTAAAAAACTTGCTTATAAAATATTCCCTTGAGGCGATATAAATAATCAAACTCTGCTGTACTGTTGTTATGCTGTATTGTAAGTACTGTACCCTTTCCCCCCTATTTAATGCCACTGCTATAAACAGAGATGAAGTACATGCAGACACGACATAGACCAACTGCATCAACAACTCATCAGACATGGCAGATCAGCACTGGGTCAGGGTGAGAAGATGTTGCTATACATGGGCTTAGATGCGCAGAATTATTATGTACTCAGAGTCTAAGACACTGACAGTTTGAGGTCGTCTCCTGCAACTTCTCCATCCACCAGGTATGCTTATAATAAAATTAGAATCATTTTAGCGATTTTCACATTTTGCTTGGTCTCACTATCTAAAACATTCATCTTTCAGATGGCTGAAGTTTCTCTTCAAGTGCAGGCCCCAACCACAGGGCTCTTAAGGTTAATTAGAAAAATTATCTCATCAGCGGCAAACAAATGGAGCAGTGGAGTCCCCCTGCTGGCAGACACGCTAATCTCTGGCACGGCCGCTCGGGGTCCACCTGCGATCCGTCTCCGTCACGGAGCTGACAGTCCCCACGGGCCGCCAGGAAGGTTCCGGTCCAGCGCGTCGCTGTGACTGGGCTGCTAATGAAAACAGAGGAGCGCTGGCTGGGCCAGTCCCACAGACTCTCCCAGCGCAGAAAAACCGCCAAGGATGCTGGCGTAAATGAACCCGAACACTGCTCTCTCTCTCTCTCTCTCTCTCTCCCTTTCTCATTGCTTTATCTCTCTTTTGTCCTCTCTCTCTCTCTCTCTCCCTCCCTCTCTCTTTCTTTGTTTGAGTTTTTATCTGAATGTAATTTTACGAAACAGTGTGCTGGAGAAAGACATCTTTAACAGTAAGGGGTATCTCTTACCAAGGATTAAAAGTTAATTCATTCCTATTCAAACTTTTCTCAAACTCACAACATATCTTATGCCATCACATAATATACAGTACTAATACAATGATTCACTGACCACACACTAAAGCATCTTAGATCTTTAATCTCTTCTCTTGACCACAGCTCTTTGATCATTGCTCTACTAACTGGGAAATATTACAAGATACTTTAGTATAGGTCAGGCTTTCTGAAAAAGCCTGTCATATCCACAGAGGTGGATGACTTGCAGCTTAATTTGTTATCTACCCTGACATTCACAAGACAAGATTAGCAAATGTGCTTGTCTTAAAGCCTTCCTCATTATTCAATTACCGGCCATGCTACTCAAGTGGCTTCATCCCATCCAGAGATGTTAAGCAAGAGGTAAGGTCAGATGTGTCAAAGCTTATAACTCAGCGAATGTCCTTTGTCTATCAGCAAAAACACACACTCACACACACATGCAAGCACGCATGCATGCATGCACACACACATACATGCCCTGACAAAGGAAGAAGGATATTACATAAACCCCATTTTCCTGTTCATAATGGAAATAATGAAGTGCAAAACAGAAAAAGCACGAGTCTATACACTGTGGCCTGGTTAAGTGATCAATAGATTATCTGTTGATAATTGACTACAATACTGTAAATATACCCTCAGGATTTACCCCAAGTCTTATTCTGAGAGGTCATATCAAGTCCCTGAAAAACAATATTACAGTCCATAGACTTTATGTAGTAGCCAGGCTAGCACCGCCTAGTGCTTCCAGTCAATTTCATTTATTTCCAGCAACTTAGTCAGGGAGCGAGCAATAAACTTGCTTTCACTCCGTCCATAATATGAGATGGCCAATCAGCAAACAGAGGGAGGGCTGAAAAAGATAATGTTGAATTGAAACGATGTATTCCAGTGCGTAATATACTGGCTGAGTAACCATTGGTTGAAGTCACGACCAAACAGTAATGATTGGTTTTAAGCAGAAAGTATCTGCCCACCATTGAGTGAACAAATGCCTTTGGCTGGGGATCAGACGCTTTTGAAGCAATGTGAAAGCGGCTGATTCATCAGGCTATTTAAGGTAGTGCAGTACATCTCTAAAATCATGGCACCAAGTAGGCAACTGACAAACTCAGGAGACGCACACAACTATTAAAACTCCTATCCATTCCCTCCTCCCAGCTTGCTCAAGAGTTCGACCATAGCTTGTTTGTCATCCTATACCTCCTGCCAGTGCCGCCAAACTGTCAGAGGCAGCCCTTATTTTCATACGCGAGGAAGCCATATGTTCCCCTGCCTGCTGGCAAGTGACAAGTGGTGACCCTGGTGCGCGGCGACTAGGAGAGAGGGGCCCCCTTCTCTCTGCCCACTCCACAGGTACGCCGTCACGGCAGCACCCCACCTTCTCACAGCTTCCTGCCACCGAGCGCATTATTGATGACGGTGGCACAGGAAACGGCAGTCATCTCTATGGAAATAAGGCAATTTAAATGATTGAAAGTGTGTCCATAGATAACTGCCTTTCATTTGTTACTTTAAAGTGGGCGTGATGCATAGGGTTAACAGGCTTTGGGTGGTGGTTGGGGGTGGGGATGTGGAGGATCCGCCGCCTGGTAATTGCCAGTGAAAATGATTATATTGTTCTGAATGAAGAGGTTGTTGATATTTTTTTTTCGTCTGTTGACAGTTATATTCTAGTTCTGTTTATTTCAAATGTGTAGGTAGTCATTGTATATCAACACAGAGGAGAGTGATAATGCAAACATATTTTCTTTTTGGATAATGCCGAATGGGTCTGGAATGCAGAATAATGTTGTGAAAACAGACACCACTCATCAAGGTGACTAAAAAAACAAGTCTGGGTTTGCCCCAAGCAATATATAGTATTGTGAATTCTTTCAGAAGCTATCCTATCCCTGAAGAATGTGAATATTGCAATTGTTTAAGGCTTAACTGATTTGAGAGATTGCTGACTAGCAAGTTCCCTGGGTTCCTTCTTTATGAGTCGGTGAACGTTGCTGTTTAGTGGTTCTGTGGGGAACTGCTCTGATGCAGAACATGCTCTCTTTGCTTTTTCATGTGTTGCAGGTCTTGTAGCCTAATACGCAGAGCTGAGCTTTAAAAATGATGTCCCCTATCAGAAAGACTTATGACGGCTCTCCTCAGCGACAGAAATAAATACCAGACATCACACTTTTATTAGTTACGCTGTGACCCTCAAAATCACGACCCCATCATTAATATGGGGAGGGTAGATGATGGATCAGAGTATGGTTCACTGGAGCATCACTGGGCCCCTGTTGGCCTTGGCTCGTATATCAGGACGAGGACTTGAAAGGGATGGATCCTTCCAGCAGTATTTCAGTGGGAACGCCAGGTCCATCTAAAACCCTGGCCCTCATGCATGGCTCCTGTCATTAGCCGCATGTTGTTAGGGACACTTTTACATCACGGACATTTTCAAGCACCACTGGATGGACTGACTGATATATATTTCAGACAGGTAAAAGGGGAAGGGGTTTTTGATGTGGAATCTGTCAGCATTCTTACTGGGCTATACAACATGGCCACTCAGGTTGTTTAACTTGTCACATACTCCCTGCTTTTCAGCTATTATGGAGCTACGCCCTAAGATTGCAAGTTGATTTTGCGCAAGCAAACTTTTTTGAATTGTATGATTTATTCTGTATTATATCTACAGGTAAATGTTTTACTATAGCACATGTGAACACCATCCGTGCATCATCAGCCTCACAGTTGGTAACACATCTTGCCATCTTTGATAGAGTCTCAGTTTTTGGTCGCTTCTTGTTTCCAAGATATAAGTTTCATCAGTATTAAATCAACTCTGAGATTCTAGGAGAGTCCAATTCTGGCCAGTAATGTTTTCCCCTTTTTCACCCAAATTGAAATGATAGTTCCTCTTAGAACAGACATAGCTCAGCTCCTACAGGTAGCCGGTGCCACGAGTATTACTCTTTCCTTTGGCACTAGCAGGTGTCAGGAACAATCGCGCTTGCCTGTCAGAGCTGCTCTGTGCGATGTCTGGAGTGATTCATCTTGTTGCCAGGATCATTAACTTCCTGTTGGAGGGGCTGACAGAGAGAAAGTCAAAGCGTAGTCCGGAAAAAAAGTTTATGTGCCGTCAGTGCTTCCATACTAATTGGATTTTTTTTTTTTTTTTTGAATCTCGCTCACCCTCACCCAAAGAGATTATTTTATTCTGTCAGGGTAAATAGCCTAATGTGTGTGAGTTCATGGTTAGCACAGATAATGACACAGATGGCAGGGACTCTGAGGAAGATGCATGAAGCATCGAAATGTTAGTCCCTTTGTGCACCTTAAATAAATTTGCTTAAATAGTACATCTGTGCTGCTCCGAGTGTTTTTACTTTTAGTGTCTACTATACACGGTCCCCCCTCTCGTTGATGCACCAGATGTAATGTTACAGAAGCACGATGGATCTACACTTTGTGAGCTCAGATGATGGCTTTGAGTCAGACTTATTTTATGTTTTAGCTGCATGGGTAAAAGATTTTCTGTTTCTAAGAGAGGACACACTGACCAGTATGCTGTACATTTGATTTAGTGCCACTGTAGAGGTCTGTGATAGATGGAATGATCTGAATGACTTGGAATTGATGGAATGATGACTTTGATTTATCTTAAGTTCACACACGCACACACACACACACACACACACACACACACACACACACACTTGCACTCTAGCACACTTACATCCATTAGTATACTA
>JASCIP010000078.1:10428408-10442780 GCA_034783695.1 Sardinella gibbosa | reverse complement strand
CTTGTGAAAATGTTGAGAGAATTGGCATTTTACAGATTTAAAAAATATTATCAGATGTTATCGCGGGCCGCCAAAAATGTTTTCGTGGGCTGCCATTGGCCCCCGGGCCGCACTTTGGGTGGAATTCTCCGGTGTGCGTAAGTTAAGAAATCACTTAAATGTCTGCTTTTCCGCCAGTGTGCGTACGTTCAGAAATCATTTAGCTGCGTGCTTCTCCGCCATGGCGGAAAAGCGCGCAGCTAAGTGATTTCTGAACTTACGCACACTGGAGAATTCCACCCTTTGAGAACCACTGAAATAGAGATAAAAACACGCCACCTGCCAAGTTATAAAGCTTCATTCAAATAAAACACTGCAGCTTATCATGAATACATAAAGATACAGAATCTTAGATGTGTATGTGTGTGTGTATGTCTCCGACATGGAACACTTGCCATAACTTGCCCATCACCCTGTGGCATTGCAGGCTATTGACAGTTTTGAGTACGTACCAGAGTGGGATTGGGTTGAGGTAAAAGTCCTCTAGTTTTACAGAACAGGATTGCCCGATGTGTGCGTTTCGCTATGTGAGAGGCAACTGTGTGCTGTGTTCCAGCAGCAATGTCGTTAACACATGACAGCAGTTGCTCTCCTGACTTCAGTCCTACAGAAAGAAGCAGATAGAGAAATAGCTCATTTGTAACCATGATTTCATAGTATGCTTGCATTTTTTGTGTATATTTTTCAGAGGTGTGATTTTCATACCTTCTTCAAGTTCTTTCCTATCTATGGCAGTTGACACCTGGTTCCGTAGACCAGCAAAAGAGAAATTGCAGTCAAAAACCTGTCCCATGGGTGTCCTGAACAAGAAATTTTGTCGGTTGCCTGTCCTGGCCAAGAATTCAATGGCCTGTCCCCCACTCATTGTGGAACACTCAGGATGATTTTTTAAGTGCAGTCTCCGTGCTACCTGTCAATTGAAGATAACATAAGAGAAAACACTTATGACTAATGACATGAATAACTCTTAACAACGACGATGCTAGCAGCTCTTAGGTTTTTACCTTGTCTAAGGTATCTCCCGGTGCTTCATCAGTGGATTGCCCTAAGAGAAGGAAGTCATCAATGCCCCTTGCTACAGCCAAAAGGGCATGACCCCCTGAGATAAGAAGCACCAAGAAAGGGAACTCAACAGGCTCCAGCATCCTCACAGTGAGAGCGTGGGCCTCCATATGATGGATCGGGATAAAGGGCTTTTGGTGCTGCTTTACGAAGGCCAGGCTGAACTCAACGCCAATTCCTAGGCTTAGAGAAAGACCTGGCTTCACAGTTGTCGCAACGGCTGCAAGTTCACTTGGGGAGATTCCACTCCTGTCTAATGCCTCCTTCACAACTCTGGATATATTCTCCCTGTGGAGTCGCTGGGCAACTGTTGGTATGATCCCACCTGTTCTGCGAAATCAAAATATACAGTTGTTTCAATAGCAATTATCACAGACCCTTCTTCACAGAACAAGTCAGATTTGTATTAAAGCACTCACTGCAGGTGAACCTCTTTTTGAGAGTGTAGTGATTCCCCGAGTATCAAACCAGTCTCATCCACCACAGCTGCTCCGGTATCATCGCAGCTTGTCTCGATGCCTAGAACTAGCCTGGAGGAGGAGGACACTTGTCGACAGTATGTTCCTCTTTTGACAACATGACTGAGTGTACAAGCGCTGTGCTTGACAAGACCTTTCAGTGAAAACATTCTGTAGAGAGCATGCATGCATGTGACCTTAATGCGCATGGGCTCGTCAGGGCTCGTCTCGTTCAAAATCAATGAATGACGAACGCTACTCTTCGTTACAATGTGATCTTTGCATGATCAGTTCAGTCTAAATCACAATCAGGTAAACCCTTAATAATTACTGTCTGTTCTCGCCATGTGTTTTGTCAGGCACAATGGCCTCTAGCTCTGTCTGCTGCTTCTGTTGCCCACTAGTCTGTGGTAACATAAAAATAATTCCGACTAGGAAACAAGAGATGAGCACATACATTCCCGTTGTAGTATCATTAAAACACCGGTATTTAACTATATAAAGAAACTGGGAATCCGAAGATTATGTACATATTTGTGATGTTGAAAATATAAATTCGCATATCCTATGTCTATCCAATGAACTGGTAACTACTATGTGGGGAACTAGGTATTATGTGTTCCTACGGAATCATTGAAGGTTGCACAGGTACAACCAGCTGTAGCAGCATGCTTCTGAGTTGTGTTCACATGGTTCGCGTATATGAGGCTGTGTAACTATTTTAAATGATCCACTAGGGCTCAATAAGGTGAGTGGTATATTATGTCCAGTTTTCACTTCTCAGTAGTCTAGTCAGAGTCCTCTGTGTTTCTGGTCTAGTAGTTTGCATCTCACTTTGAAGTGACGTCCAGGGCTGAAAGGCTGGTCCGTAACGTTAGTTAACGTTATCTGATATGGTGCATAATGTTACCTTATTGTTTTCGTGTCCCAGGAGCTGTTGGTCTTTTGGGAAATGGCAACTCTCTAGTAGCACCCCTTTGGAATGGAGCCGCCGCCGTCCAAACGCAGAAAAGGGATGGATGAGGCTGATGATTCGTGGGAGGTTCATCCTGTGCTTTCTGATGAACAGTCCCACGACATCAAGTTAGTGGAGGCATTTGCAGCACCCATAATCAACAAAAAAGAAACCTCACGTCTCGTCAAAGATCTCACCTCGATCCATCCACTTCCAGGTCTCCAGCACATCAAAAGGGTGAGGGCATGCAAGAGTGACAAGCATCCACATCCTCTAGAGGTCATTATATGTCTGGTTGACGATGCTCCAGATGTTAAAGACTTCAAGGAACTGTCTCTAGCTGGCTTACGGCTCTATGAGTCTTTCAACAGCAATGGACTGGGAGAACCTTTCATTGTGAAGATACCATCTAGTGCTCCTTTGACCCGACCCCAGTTTGAGCGGGCCAGCAGACACTGGCCAACATCGTTCCATGAGGACAAGCAGGTCACAGCTGCCCTTAGAGGCCAGCTTTTCACTGCCACCCAGAAGGCCAAGATGCACGAATACATGATGGCCGCCATCAGAGCTGCCAAAGCAGGTCAGGAGCAGGGCAGGGTCCCAGTGGGGGCCGTGATGGTGGATCCAGCATTGGACCAAATATTAGCCACGGCTCACGACTGCAGTCGGGATACTCACCCTCTGCATCACGCTGTGATGGTCTGCATTGATCTAGTGGCACGTGGACAAGGCGGCGGGGCCTATAACTTTGATCCATTCCCAGCCTGTCAGTTCACATCCTCCGACGGTGCTTCTGACATCGGCTCTCTTGGACCAGCTGATGCACCATCCCCTGAGCAGAAGGGGCAGCCATACATATGCACTGGCTATGACTTGTATGTGACCCGAGAACCCTGCGTTATGTGCGCCATGGCCTTGCTTCACTCCAGGATTGGCCGTGTGTTCTATGGGACATCGTCTCGTGATGGCGCATTGGGGACAAGGTACAAGATCCATACACAGAAAGAGCTGAATCACCACTTTGAGGTGTACAAGGGAGTTGCACAGGGTCTGTGCAAGGACCTTGGAGAAGAGTCTTGCTGAATCTGTTTTTAATGACTTTTTTTTTTTTTTTTAATGCGACTCTGGATGATCAATGACCACTTAAGAACAGAACACAATTAAAATAGTAGATGCTTTTCACAGTGATTTTTTTAATTGTAAAGTTTGGGCCACCTCTTCAACATTGCCTTAATTAAATCTTTAAGACAGCGTGATTTTACTTTTAACACTTGTTTATTTGAATTGCTATACAATATGTCCAGACATTTAAAAACACAATTGTTAACTTGTTTCTCATCACATGGCAAATAATGCAAGGCTGTGAAGCTCTGGTCATTGCTGTGCCTCAACACAGACGCTTGCTGTTATCCAAACAATTAGAATGAGTGAGACAAGACCGGTTACCCACTTAGGGGCAGAATTATTTTAAATTATGTCACATACAAGGGCATTCAGAGCCCTCAGAATACCATGGATGCGCTGAGGCCAAGAATGACTAGCTGCCTTGGTAACAACATCCAGAGTAAATTTATGAAGTTCTAAACAGTTAAATGAATATACATACATAAACATCTCAGACCTTTTAAGTAAACACTTCATCCTTGTTAATCATCTTTTTGATTACGAATCAAAACATGAAACATAGAAAAAAAAATATATACAATAATGCTGCTCATTTGATTGAACAAAGACAAATGATTCATTTTAACAAGGATATCATGCACAAAAATAAAAGAAAAAAAGAAAATTCACAGACAGTCCGCTGTACAGGGTAGTCAAACCTTACAGCAGAGAGTCGTACTTCTCTGTGAACCACAGGTTCCCGTCCATGTGAAACATATTTTTAAAAAGGTAGGTTCGATAGTTTTTCGTGGCTTGGTTTAAGAACACATCCAGAAATGTTACACTTGAACAAAAATGTTTCTTTCTCCACTGTGCAGACAGGGCTATTATGCAAAGTTTGAA
Organism: Sardinella gibbosa; assembly: GCA_034783695.1. Taxonomy (NCBI): domain Eukaryota; kingdom Metazoa; phylum Chordata; class Actinopteri; order Clupeiformes; family Clupeidae; genus Sardinella; species Sardinella gibbosa. The sequence goes on along the minus strand of JASCIP010000078.1, from coordinate 10,438,259 downwards.
AACAACATCAGGAAAACAAAACAACCAAAAACAGTCACCAGTCATAAACTCTGAAACCTGGGCCAGCCCAGATCCATGAGGACCAAAACATTTTTTTTTCTTAAGTTAGTAATGCACATGGCATTCTCCTCTGTCCATATCCCTGTTATATAGTTCCTCCCGATGTATCCAAGTAATGAAAGGGACAATTACAATAGACAGTACAAAACTGCTAAGTATACACCACCGCAGTACAAAGGTCTACCTATTTAACCCCACAGTGTGAAGCAACAGCTTTTGACTGCGAGTTGGGTCAGAGCTGCAACTCTGCAGGGGTCCACATTTAATACTTGTTAATTCCAAAGATTCGGACGCCATGTAGCTGTGGCAACTTTGGAATAAGTACACTCAGAAGCGAGGCTGTGTTAACGATGAAGTGTGCGCGGTCGTATTTTGTGTAGAAGCTGGCGAGAAAGTATCTGGCAGAGAGGAGGGAAGAGAAATTGGTAAATACTAAGTACAGTCAATCGCATAAGGGCATAACATTCTGAAACATTACACATGAGATTTTTCTTTCTTTCTTTTTTCTTTTTTTTTAAGTTTTACTGAACATAGCATTCTGAAGATAAAGCAAGAAAACTTACAAAATGATGGGTGAAATAGTGAAGAACTTTCGGGATGATGTGAACTGAACGCCATAGTCCAGCTGTTCCCAGTGTGTTAAGAGCCTTGCTTTGCCTTGGTCGGGCGTCTCAAACGGTGTTCCTTTTACTGCATGCATGAACACATACATCCCCTATGAAAAGCACACAGAGCACAGACAGACACACATCAGTCTTCTAGTGTGCCAGAGGTATTTATTTAAAAAAAAAAAGAAAGAAAGAAAAAAGAATTTTATTTCATTATGCTACAAATCAGGTTCATGTGCCCTTAGGGCCACAACTTGTGGCTACAGCCTATGTTTGCTGTCTGGAAATGGTCTATAGGGGAGAACATGGAGGGATTGTCTGAGGGAATATCCCCTTTTAATTCACTTATCAGCTGTTGGGAGGGGATGCCATTCAGTCATTCCATGTGCTGCAAAATGCAGTACATGCTAAATTTAAACGTGCTTCCTAGAAAAAAAAAATTGTCAGCATGTGCTAAATGGATAGAGGCTGTCAACAATAGGCCCAGGCAGAATGCAATATACTGGGGGACAGATAATAGGGGCTTTTCAATGACTTTCCTTATCGTTCGGTTGCAGAAATAGGACTTCCACCAGGTGGCAAAATGACTTCAACTTAGCAAATGACATCATGCCAGTGACCTTGTTTTTTATATTCTGGGGGACTTTAAGTTCAACAATGAGGCATACATGTGCTAAGGAAGCTCCAATTGTTTCAACACCAATGTGCTTACTGGGTGAGCTTACAATGACCATGACAAAGGCTAAATAGTCAGTAAAAAAGGCTTTTGGTTGACAGCATGACAGAAACCATTGTTAAAGAACACACAGAAAAGACCAAAAATGGTTACCTAAGCAAATGGATGTGTAAAATGTGTAAACCTCTTTTCTCAAAACACTTACAAAATTGTGTATAACATTCGTGAGTGTCCATACGACAGGAACACTGAAGAAAGGAATGCTCAACAGGACAATGTGAAGCATTCCGACACCAAGTGCGTATGTTAACCAAATGCCTCGACTGTTCATAACTCGAGTGTTGGGGTTTACTTCACTGTGAGCCACACCAACGTTCATTTTGTTTTTTTTGTCCTGTAGGGGAGAGAGGAGAGACAGACAGCGAGAGACACGTACAGATAAAAAAGCAACATTACTCATGCTTCTGATAAAAACAAGACACTGCCATCAGCAGTATTAAGCAATCTGCACAGCTGGACAAGGGGCAATTGCCTGCAGCAGCACCACTTTGCTGGCTAATGTTTTTTTTTTTTTTTTAATTATTCATCATTTAATCATTCATCATTTCTTGGACACGATAATTTATAGTTCTTAATTGTGTCTTGAAACACTACACATGCATGAGACTTACTACACACAATGGTATCATTCATGTACACACCTTGACCAGAATCGTTTAGACATTGCAAAATCCCACTATCCAGAGTTTTGGGCTTTAAAAGGCTTGTTTAGGCTTACAGCTGCAAATGTTGACAACTTTAAAAAGCAACACAAAGCCATTCAAGCGCATTATGAAATAAACAAGCAACGAGGTTAATCCACAGGATGTGGTCTCAAGGTAGCACGCAACTGATTTGTAGCTGATAACTATGTGAAATGTTCAGATTCAAAGTTCAATGTTGTGTCACTCCTCTATGCACTGTCTCACTGGAAATATGCGTAAGCATATTTGATTGGTTATAAGTACCAAACCAGCAGAACACTAGCCGACATATGTCTTCTTGGTCAGACAAGGTGAAAGATAGATCAGAAGACAATCCCAGTTAAATGCTGATGGTCAAAAGGTGTAAACCATTTTTACTGCAATGAGCTACACTAATTTACCAAGATGCACAGACAAATAAAGTAAAGCAGCTGACTCAAGATCATTCAAGCACTGGTGTTGTATACGCTTTCATTGCACAAGGTAGTTGAAATATGGAAGGGGCATGTCCATGTCCATCTGGCCAGTGTGTGAACAAAGTCAGATGAATGAAATGATAACAATCATAATCATGGGGTATAATTATAGCTCCACGTATCAAGACTTGGTCATTTCACTAAGAAAATGTAAATAGCCTCCAGGCCTGTAAATAACGGGAAAATTCCCACGTGTGTCTGAAATAGCCCTAATCTTCTTCTCACTACCTTTTCCATGTAGGCTAACGTTAGCTTGCTCCTGGCTTCACGTTCATTAGCCTACGTGTTCATTGCACAGTTATGCCTGTTTTGCGTCCACAGAAGCATGCTCAGTAGAACAGCTCTCAAAATGATTACATTATCCACGACTGACATAAGTTATGCATTTCTGCATAATACATGAACCGGTTATTTGTCAACTAAGCTAGCAGTACACCAGATAAGCCGCAAGGCACATTATTTTCTGCCTGCAAGCTAGCGGAGACTGCTAAATCCAGCAAGCTAACCATCATCACAACGGCGAAGTACTGAAACAACACCACCAGTTGATATGGGAATTTTCGCTGATGTAAAATCTAGGTCACGGTCAAAAATTGACCGTAAAACATCTATCAAGCTCAACATGAATGACGTCTCAAAGATAAATGCAGCATTTGCACCATACTTACGGAGGTACCTTCTTACAAATCTGTTTTGAAACGCAGCTAGCTACTGCACAGCACTGCAAAGGCTACGTTTCCACTCCCCGTTTCAGCTGTTGTTGTCTCACCACACACACAACAGCTAGCTCGCTATATTTTGTTGAAGATGTGAAACGAAAAAAATAACGCCCGAAAAAAAGAGATACTTCCTGTACTTCTCTTTCAAATTAAAAGTCCAGCTTAAAGGCGCAGCCAGCAGCATCTGCGTCTTCAGTTTAGTTTGTAAAAGAACTCCCACCTAAAGATAAACAGACGTTGTAAAGTTCAGTTAGCCTAATCCATTAACTGGACAGCCTGTCAAATTTAATGGTAATACATTTAAAGTAGGCTACAGATGTAGGCATACTACAATAAAATGCTTTTGCACTGTCTCACCAGATAGGCCTAAAATCTCACAAAATCACAAATTAGTAAATAAATAAATGAAATAAGCAAAATTCCCATTGGTCAACCACAATCAAGACCACCACAATCAATTGCTGCTGAATTCCTCACTGCTTCACCTTATTGTTTCCCTGTGCAGGGTAGCTTGCCTTCTAGTAGAGAGTCCTTTCCTCCTGCAGTGGTTGTTATAAATGTGCTTGTATAACCCAAACAATATAAAAATAAAGTTTCTCAAGAAACAATGAGGGGAGGGGTGAACTAATTATACAAACAAAAATGTAAACTCAAACTTCATGCAACACAAGCATTGCTGTCTTCTTTGCTAGATAGACAGATAGATAGATAGATAGTCTTTATTGTCCCACAAGGGAAATTTGTTTTCTATATTCATACAGGCCTCGCTTACATATAGACTTAGATACATCCCACCACCTTCCACCACACATAGCCAACCCACACCCAAGTTATACTACATTAGGAGAAGGAGAACAGTTATCTCACAAAATATTAAAAAAGAATTCAAAACAACTTGATTCATTGCAGGATTCTTGCATTAAGAGCCGAAATGGCAGAGGGCACTATGGCTCTTAATGCAAAAATCCGGCAATGATTGCAGGTAAGTTCAAAATCTGCCAAAGAAAGGAAAGTCAAAATAGGGTAAGTGGATATGCAATGAAATGTATGCAGTGAAATGTAAATTGCAATGAGTCTAGAGTAGGTGGGAGTCCAGAATAGTGAGTGTGTTTACCAGAATAAGATGTAATTAGCATTATAGAATGTTATATCCTGTCCAGACTATATTTTCTACAATGGGAAAGTGAAAGAATTGAATGAAATCTCTAGGCTACTACCCCTATTAGTCCTACAGACTCAACATTATATTTAGACTATTGTCTCACTGGATGGCTGTTTCTATAATTTAACAACACATGGAGGAGCCTATTAATGACAGGATACATTGTGAACCCCTTAAATACATGCATCAAATAAAAAATATTATTTCTAGGTCCCTCCCCCTACTTTCGATAACTCTCATCTAACCATATGCCTAAATCAAACCATAGAAAGACAAGGAGCAAACCTCCACCTCCACCTTTTCTCTCAGCCGTTACTGCTGCGTTAATAACCCACCAGCATCCGCATTGTTAAACACTGCCATTTTAAAATAAAAGTTTCACTAATTTATTCTAGGTAGGTCTACTAAAGTCTGACAACCAATTGTCTACTGTATGTGATGTCCTTTTATTTCCATAAAAACGACTGGGGACATTATAACTCCGGAAACCACCTTCATAACAGTTCTTATGATAAATATTTTAGATAAAACTTGGTAAATCATTCACTGTGTCTTTGAAACATAGGCAAGCTTGCTTTGTTAGCCGTGGTCAGATGAAAATGTAAAAAATCATGGCAAAAATGAATCAATTTATTTATATCGAATGAAATTAATTTGTTTTCCACCCTGACATCAAAGGCGGGTGATTGGCATGAATCTTTTACTTGGAGAGGTGCAGGGAGTGGCTGTCGAAAGTCTGTGTGTATTTGATTGGCTGATTATAAAAAAAGAAGGCTGGCCGTAGGCAGAAAAGTGAAACTGTCAATGTCGAATAAGCTTGTATCAGCTGTTCGTACCGATTGCTGCAGCATCCGCAGATAAAGTACGCCGGGGAGCGTGGACCAGGTAGTTACTGTTTAAACTACTGTATGTGTGCATCTTTTCTGTCTGTGCAGAAGAGTGTGAGGACAGTGCCTGCATCTTCTCAGGTAGGCTACATTTTCTTAGCTAGCAAGCTAACTGGATCCTTGGGATATGAGCGCGTTTTGGCATTCGACTGTCTTTGTTCGGGCGAAACAAAGTGCTATTGATGGCACGAAATGAAAATGGAAGGGGTCCCATAACCTGTCTTTCGCCTGTCAAAACTATGCCATATTTGGACCAGCTGCTCAATTAAATTTTGCCCCTGTCATGAGACATTGTAACTGGGCTGGTGATAGTTAGCCGAGGCCCTATGTTGTTTACGATTTTGGAGGGCTAACTTGCTGAACTTGAGAAGGGCTGTCATGCACAGAATTCAGCCGTGTTATGTTTTTAGTGTGACACATTTTGACAGGCCCACTCATCAAAATCTTTGCCTTATTTTCAGGAAACATGAACTCCGTACCATGCAGAAGTGTTCTATCGCTGTGCAGACGCTCCACAAGCGCTCTGCGATTGCTCGCAAGCCCGCCAGGTCACCCTGTCACCCGCGACATAGACAACACTGTCCTAGGGACAGTACGGGTCTGCCATTCGGGGGCCAAACGCAGTGTGACCAAGAAACGCGGGTATGATATCACCAGAAACCCTCACCTTAACAAGGTAATGTGGCTGCCAACCGAGGGGTATCTTAGGAGTGCTTGTGCCATGCAAGTTTTTTTTTTTTTTTATCAAAATCAAAGTTCGTGTAGATAAGAGCGATTGGGGATTTGACTTACCCCTGGCACAAAGCCGGGGCAATTCAGAATATAGGGCGCAATTACCGATGTTCAGCAAGGTGAACAGGACATCTGTCCTATTTGATATGTCTGCTTCCTCAGGCTTTCAGGTAGATGTCCAGCTATTGCATTAAGAGATTCAAGTCCACAGGTCATTTGGCATGAAGTCCTGTAGTTGTTGCCGGTCTTTATTACTATAGGCTTGGACAATAAGCTGCGCTCAAACTAGTAGGCTAAATCAAAGGACATGCTTGGAACCACTGTCCTGTTGTAGGCTAGGCCTATCTGTGTCATCTAAATTGACGTTCCTAGTCAAAGTCCTTCGGGTGCTTTGGGAAAAGAATGTAGGGTGAATGGACTGCATGATGATGATGATGATTATGATGACTGTGCTGATGGAGGAGGGAGACCTATTTAATTTTAGTGTGTCTAAAAGTGTCTAAAAACTATTGTGTAGTAAAAATACATTTCAAATTGATCTTCCTGATTCGTTCTTTCATCAACTGTATGTAGGCTTACATAACATTTTGCCAAAGAACAAATTAAACAGGACATGACTACATATTTTTTTTTACTGCTCTTTGGAACTGCTTATGTAGAGGTTATGCATTGCAAGCCAAGAGCAAGAGCTTCACCTTCCAGGATTTCCTTTTGTGTCAAGTCACAATGCAGTGGCAAATAGATGCTGAGTATCTTTATTTTCAGAGTCCAAACGAGGAGCAGACAATGCCAGAGAGGGAGACGCAGACAGATTGAGAGAGGGAGATGGAGTGTGTGTATGTGTGTGCCTGTGTCTGTGTGTTTTATGTAGGTGTGTGAAACAGACTTGAGGTACAGTATAGAACTAAAGTAGGGGAGGATGGCCAAGCAGCCACTCTATTGGCCAGAAATAAATAGCACGGACATGTGGTGTTTCCCCCCTCTCATATCTGGAAACCTGGCCAAGATCCGAAACACACCCCGGTGCCGTAACGGCTGCCTAAGTGTTATTGCCTTAACATGAACCACATTGTTGGGGGTGCCCAGATGGGCAAGCCTTGTCTGGTAACCACAGGCTGCATATTCACCAAAGTGCCTGTTGGATAGTTAGAGTGGTTTGATTTGATCAAAAACAGTCTTGCAGAACACAGATAGTGTACCATGAATGATGTTTTATTCATAGACTTTAGTTGTTGAGCAACTGGAGGGTATTTTTTGAGTCATTTAGAGTATTGTGAGCTAGTTTTACAGAATTGGCTGGCTTATGGCGCCGTTCTTGTGGCGACTGGCAGTACAGTAGAGGTTCACATTGTTCATTTATGTTGTTGCTGTTTGTTTGGTCTATTAATGTGTCTTTGTGGTCCAAATCTATGTCTTTGTCTTCTAACCTATGTTCCTTTTTTAAAGGATAAATAAACTAAACTTGAACTTGAACTTGAATCGCTCTAATAAAATAAGCATTAGCAATTGCATTTTTTATAAATATTTTTTTCTCATTTGTTGATACCAGTCAAGCCCTGTATCGACCTATGCCGATATATTATTGCTGCGTCCCTAACATGGATAACTGTACATACAGTACAGCTGTAGACAGGAGAGACTAACAGTTGCTGGCACCTTCACAGGGTATGGCGTTCACCCTGGAGGAACGCCTGCAGCTGGGCATCCATGGCCTGCTACCCCCCTGCTTCCTCACGCAAGACGTCCAGGTGCTGCGGGTCATGAAGAGCTACGAGACCCGCACCAACCCCCTCGACAAGTAAGGCAACACCTCCCTCCCACCTATCTGATTGGACAGAGGTGTGTCATGGGGGCACTTGTAGCTTTGTGTGTGTGTGTGTGTGTGTGTGTGTGTGTGTGTTTGTGTGTGGTCCACTCACATGCAGTATGTGTGCAGTGAAATGTTTTGGAGACACAAGGTTAGATTTATATCACCTCCTGTCATGGTGTGTGTAGTGCAGCTGGTTAACATGGTGCATAACAAAGGGTTAAGCCCTCATGCCCAGGTGGTTGCAGACTCCACTCTTGACGGTTTGCTACTGCTGAAACAGTGTGCTGTGGAATTTCTCATTGAGGCAAGGACAGAATGTCTGTTCAGCCAAAAAAAAAAAAAAAAAGTGCATTTTGTACCCTTTGCTTTTCTTCGACTTCTTCTTATTAGTTTTTTTTTTAAATGAAAAAAAAAAAACGATGTTATTCTTTGTTCTCTTGTTCTCCATTAACCCTCTTAGGTACATCTTGCTGATGACGCTCCAGGACCGTAACGAAAAGCTCTTTTACCGGCTGTTGACGTCAGACATCGAGGAGTTCATGCCCATTGTTTACACGCCTACCGTGGGCTTGGCTTGTCAGCAATATGGCCTGGCCTTCCGTAGACCCAGGTGAGGAGTGGTGAGCGCTGAGTAGTTGTGTGTTTATAACACAGCAGGTGTAGGCTCCTAATCTCTAAATCACACCCTGTAGCACAATGCAGTAGTTCGATGTACTGTAAGCTTCTTACACTTATACGAATGCTCACTCACATACTATACAACACGTCTGCAGAGTTTTTCATATATTTTGATAATATGAGCTTCCTCTTTTTTCTCTTGGTGGAATTAAGGCTATGTACGTGCCAAAGATCTTAATGTTTATGCTTACAGTTACTTCTCAGTTTTGGCTGAGCTCTGATTGACTTCCCCTTTATTGTCCACATTATCAGTAATGGCCTTTGGGAGTTAAAACAGGTCTTTGCCCTTAGAGGACCTGCATATTCTGAGAGACTATGTGTGTGTAGAAACAACTACTGTAGGTATAGTTGCAAGAACTTATAATGCCTATAATGAGTTTTAGTGCTGCTAGAATTTAGCTTGAGATGTCAATTGAGATATTTCAATTAAATAGCATGTTTTGCATTTCTTTAATGACTACTCGCTGTCAGTTCTGTTGGTTGCTGTCAAGATGAATGATATGGGGAGAAGAGTTTGTGTACTGAGTTTAGTGCAACAGCATTTAAAAAAAACAAACAAGAAATAAGCAACAGCATATCTGAGTCCATCATACAGTTCCCACAGCAGTCGCTTTATGTGTGGTTGGTGTGTGGTATCCTTGATGGTTATATTGGGATGTAATGAGATTATTATTATTTTTAACTTATAAACACTATTGGACTTGGTTCAGACCAAATTGTCTTGGTTGGCTTGGTCAGACTTTACATCATTTTGTAGTTATGTGGGCAGTATAAAGTTCTATGTCATACGTTTTGTGAGTGTAGAATCTCATCTTAAAGACTGATTAATACAGAACAGAATGACCGCACATTTGTTTTAATTAATGTTTAAATGTCTTTGTAGGCACTTTTTCAACAAATACGTCATATATGAGCCGAAAACAAAACAAAACTTGTCAGAAAGGCATCTCACACCTCTGTTTACTTCTTCTGGAGAAACTTCAGTGAATCTTTCATTACTGTGTAGGGGACAGGCTGTGCTTACTACACTCGTTCCAGCTCATGAGGTTTAGGCATTGAAAGAAGACTCTTGTCTCTGGGGAATGGAAAGTTAGCTAGAGATATTAACAGCATGTATAATCAAAAGTGGTGTGTATTTTAAAAGTGCTTTTTAAAACGCTTAATGTTGCTGACTGCAATTATAATTAAGTACAGAGAGTCGGAGACACATTTAAATGTTGTTCCTTTTTTCACCACCAGAGGTCTCTTTATCACCATTCATGACAAAGGCCATATTGCTACAATGCTGAACTCTTGGCCA
>JASCIP010000078.1:9118679-9132436 GCA_034783695.1 Sardinella gibbosa | reverse complement strand
AGACAAATGCTCTCAAACTTAGTCCATCTCAGAACATTCAAAGCCATCCCGAAGCCCAGACCGCGGCATCTTTCACTTCTTCTCAGACCACAGTTGGTTTCCCCGTGGCTCACCCCCACTCAGGCTACACAACCAGCAGGGACTACATCCTCAGGAGAGAGCTCTCAGCCTCTGCTATGCATGCACTTGGCGACCAGCATAGTTCCGCCTCCTCCCCTCATCACCATGGCATGTTCATTTCCCCAACAGGTGCTTATGGGCACACGGAAGGTGGTGCCCATCCACTTTTTACTGGACTTCACGATCAAGCTGCCCCAGGTGCCCACCACCATGCTCTCAACGGGCAGATGCGTCTGGGTCTACCGGGGGACATCTATGGCAGGCCAGAACACTTCGGCCACAGGCCCGAGCACTATGGACCATCTTCACTCCACAGCTACAACTCCATGAACTTAAATGTGAACATCGCTTCTGCTCCTCATGGAGCCACGGGGGCGTTTTTGAGATACATGAGGCAGCCCATCAAGCAAGAGTTAATCTGCAAATGGATTGATCAGGAGCAAACTTCAAAGAAGCCCTGCTCCAAAACTTTCAGCACCATGCACGAGCTGGTGAACCATGTCACCGTGGAGCACGTCGGGGGACCAGAGCAGAGCAACCACGTCTGCTTCTGGGAGGAATGTCCGCGCGAAGGGAAGGCTTTTAAGGCGAAGTACAAACTGATAAATCACATTCGAGTGCATACGGGAGAAAAACCCTTTCCCTGCCCGTTCCCCGGCTGTGGAAAAGTGTTTGCGCGATCGGAAAACCTAAAAATTCACAAGAGGACGCATACAGGTCAGTGAGAGTTCGCTTAGACTAAATGATGACACGTTTTTTGTGCTAACGTAGAGGAGAAAAAAAAAACTTTTGGTCAGCATAACTGGGCTACGTAGTTCATGGATAAATTATCGCGTGGAAATGAGACGTCTGTCAACAAAGCCGAGGCGCTAAGAGGCGCTTAAAACAAGTCAGTTGAAAAGAGTGAGTCCGGTTAAGAGTGTGATGTTGCCGCAGGGTATAAATCACTTTTACACACGCGAAAAAGTCAATATCCTAAACATTTGTAATGACTTAAAGTTTCAGCGTACAAACCGCATGCGGAAAGTTCAATGCAACCACGTACGGTGTAGGCTGTTACAATCGCTTGGTCGTTTTATGTTTAATCTTTACCTAAGCGTCTGACAAGCAACATTTGCTTCCATGATCTAGAGCCCCCCTCAAAAAAAAAAAACATAAATGACATTGGGACTGTTTTGGAAATGGTATGTGGTAGGAAATTTGGTATACAATAGTAATTAAGTAATGTGTTGATAGTAAAGTGACTAATTGTATGTCATGTTTGTGTGTGTGCAACATAAACAAGCGTTCGGGTAGTGCACGATGGCAGCACATTGGCCTCTGCAGCCCGTAAATTGCATTGCAGCCCGTAAATTGCATTGCCTGGTCATACAAAGGCGTACTTAAATTATGTATGCTACACTAACAAGAACAAAATAATTGTGTTCTATCGTGCGTTTTCACAGTCAAAACAATAATGTGTGATCAAGCTTGTCTTTAAACACATTGCTCCTGAACTATGCGCTACTGGGTGAAGACTTTGAGAATGGCCTATATAGTTAAAAAAGTACATGGCTCTCATTTTTGAACTCAAGTGAAAAGCCAGCACGATAGACAGACCCTGTCATCGTCTGTGCCAATAACGTACATGGGGATAGGCTATGATTGCGAGAACGAGGTCCCTTGTAAGCGCCATTGCAAAGAACCTTGGTGGAAACAGGATTACCGAGTGTCTGAGGAGCAAAACAACCGCACAGGGTTAATCTTTGAAATTCCTGCTCTAACTTGAGTTTAGGTGATCTCACTTCACACGTGTGCGTGTATAATTGCCACAGTATTACTTTGGTCAAGTGCTCTAGATAGATATTTTTTTCGTTAAAATGTCGCAACACGTGCAGCACCGAATCAAAGCTGCTAATGCCTAGTGTGCACCAACGCCCATCTCTCATAGATTGTGCTGGGGATTAGGGTATGTTTTTATTACTATATGTCATGAAAATTGGGATTTAAGTCAATTAAATGTACACGCATTTCTCTAAAAACGATAGGAGGGGTCATTTCTTAAGGCCCCTCATAACACTATTATGCGGGAGAACACGTCACTCCATCACCCAAATAGAAAACATTTTGGGTCACCATCCAGTTACTTTAACCCTTGCATGTCCAAATCAGACACAGGCAGCTTAAGGCCTCTATTATCCTCACCGAGTCATAGCCCATCAAGAAGTGTGGCTAAAGGTTTGCTTCATCTCGGGAGTGCTGTGCAAAAATCTATCCAAAGACCATGATAGTTGGATTCACTCAGTCATTACTTCCAGACCGACTCGGTCTGTTAAAGGCCCACATGGAGTTAACATGCAAGTGAAGAGCAAGCAGTGTTCATGAGGGAGTGCGTAACGGTTGCGAATATAAATGTAATAAATAACATGGCAGTCTGGAGAGCCCGCGGCTGCATGGGTAAGGAGGGGGCGGGGGGGACTTCACAGACAAATATGGAATCAATTATTCTTGACGTGATAGCCTACTTTACCAAATCATCTATCTAGGCTATCTATCTATCTATTTATCTATCTATCTATCTATCTATCTATCTATCTATCTATCTATCTATCTATCTATTCCACAGGTAATTGGTTGGTAGCCGATTTATTTGATTTATGAAATTAGACTCCCGGGAATATAATAATAAACAGATATTGTTTATTGTTTACAGTTAACGTATGGAATTAATGTCGAAACTAAATTGGTGTCGTCAATGCACTGAAACGCAATCCCTGTGCTTCTGTCTCTTTCAGGGGAGAAGCCTTTCAAATGTGAGTTTGACGGTTGTGACAGGAAATTTGCCAACAGTAGTGACAGGAAGAAGCACTCCCATGTCCACACGAGTGACAAGCCTTACTACTGCAAAGTGAGGGGCTGTGACAAGTCCTACACACATCCCAGCTCCTTGAGGAAACACATGAAAGTCCATTGCAAGTCTCCCCCGCCCCCTTCTGCCAACACAGGCTCGACATACCACTCTTCGTCCACGACTCTCGGAGATCCCCTCTCCGAGTCTCACAGGAGTCGTTCGGCCAACCTTTCACCTCAGGTTACCAACCTCAATGAATGGTACGTGTGCCAAGGGAGTGGTGGACCCAACAATCTCCACACACCTTCAAGCGATGTGCCAACGTCAGACTCGGAAGACGAGGACTCTTACAGAACCACAGACCCAAGGACAATGCTCTAGTGTTTGTTGGGGAGAATGGATTATTATATTTACGATGAATTCGGTTTCCTTTCCTCTTTTCTCGCTGTTAACATGCCATTGCCCATTGGAACTGAGCGCCTCTCAGTTTTGGCGAGAACATGTGAAACAGCGCCGCGGATGTCTGTTGGTGAAGAGCATTTGCCCTCAATATCAAACCCACCCGCATACTCAGCAGTGCTGTACAAACATATCGGAGATGCCTCCCCCACACTTCACGTCTGATGTGGCTTACAGCTAATCGTCATGTAGTCTACATTGTGTCATAAAATTGTCAGCCATCTTGTGTCAGCGTTAAAGCTTTATTGGTGAAAATCAATTAAGCGTGTCAGGACAAACAAAACATATGTAGGTATATGAAGCACTGCTGTTCTTACCCATAGCAAATGGTTTATCAACAGAAATATCAGTTCATGAATATTTTGGATGTGACGATGAAGATATCTCATTTAAAGATGTGTCCGGCACAACGGACCACTTACCAGTTTCTTTACTTACACACACTACAGTGTCTCCTCTATATTGCTGTCTTATTTGAGGGTATGTCTTTACTTGATATGATTTAATCATAACCTGACAAGCTATTCCCTTGAACCCCTTGTGCATTTATATTTTTTATATGTTCAAACTGAAGGGATACTTGTTCTCTAACAATAGTTATGCATTCCATCATGATAGCTCTATCAGTTTACAGTGAGAACAACTTAGTAAAACAAACAGTGGCTTATAGGCCGCCAATCACCTATAAGAGGGATGAAAGATTTTAAAGGGTTTGTAACTTTGTTCCAATTTATACATTTCTGTGTATGGGGCGATTTTGTGATATTTAAGAACTATTTAAAATGTTTATTTTATGCAGATTCCATCATTGTATCTCTCGCAAACGAGTACGACTATGTCCTTGAGACCCTAAATAACCTATGTACAATTGGTTGGCCTATCCCAGACTGGTTTGTATATAATGCTATTGATGATGCTCGTGAATGTTGTAGTTTTTTCAATGATGTTGTTTTTTTGTACATTGTAATTTATTTGTTGGTCTTAAATGTTTTGAAATTACAGATACACCAAAGAATAATATTATTGATTTTGGTGAACGGTAGTGATGCTTTTTTATCGTGTTCTGTAAAAAAAATGTTTTACTTGAATAGACTGTATAATGTGAAAATCAGTCCTTCGCATGCCCAGTGTAGTATCTCTGTTTTTCTTTTTTTTTTATTCGAGGTGCATGGTGCTGTTTTTTTGTTGTGGATAAAAATGATGAAACATCTCAGACAGTGAAAGTCATTGATGTTAAATTTTAAATATAAAAATGTTATAAACTTGAATAATGAAGAACTTGTAAATGGTCTTATTGCATATAGCCTAGATATATTTAACAAACATAATTTTTATGGTTTTTTTTTTTCAAACAGATATTAAGCATTCAATAGAATTTCATTTTTACATTAAATTGACCCTACATTAAAAAAAGAGACCTAGGCAGAAAGGTAGACGTTGCTTTGCGCCATAAATATATTGCGCATAGGCTACTCTGTGATGAAGGAACACCTAAATCTGAAAGGTTAATTATGCCAACGTAGATGCCGAGTAACTGAAACACACGGATGGGACAAGAAATAAAATACCTGGTCACCGTGTTCACAGTCACTCTCTAAACATAATGGATTCTTTAAATGGGACCAACCCATGGCTATATAATGGTCATCAAAAAAGCATGTGCGTCATGAATCATTCATGGCAAATGTAAAACATAAAAAGATGTTTCACAAAGGGAGAACTCTTGTGTGGAGTGGTCAAAACAAATCCTTGACTTATTTTCTCTATTTAAATGCACAAAATCGCACACTGTCACTTTGAAAGTTCCCCTGTTCAATCTATAGATTCAGAATTGGCCGGCACAAACCCTGCACCACTTCAAAGTGAAGCGGAAGGCTAGGCGCTTTGACAATCTCCATGGTGCGTTAAGATTTCTATGGCAATTGGCTACCGAGACGTTCAAATTTGAATACGTCTAGAAGGCAACCTACGACTGTTGTGGTGTCAAACCTGTGTATTTCTCACTAAACAAACTATGTTCTATATATACCAGTAAAGCAGGAACTGCGTCAGCCAGAAATACATTTGTTGGGCTATATATAATGAAAGATGAGGGTGCAAATGACAGTGGCGTCTTGTTCACTATGCATAGATTAGGTCTATGTCTATATCATAACAATACCACACACACACATTATCCCATGTTATGTTTCTGTCCCTACGTCATGACAAGTAGTTTAGGTGTGGTGTTGGACAATGATGCGCTTCTCCTTATAAAGCGCAGTTCTCATGGTACCTGCGACCACATAGAAGCCTGTGTAATAAAGCCTGCAAAGTGTGAAACCAGGAGCTTAGAAAACAAGACTTGATTTTATGGTGAGGTGACCTTTCCATGCTACATTTGGATTGATATGGCAGCGAGTAGCAAATTCAAATAAATGAGTAGATCCACTCAAAATACTCCACTACTGTAAGGTACAGTTGCCTTGACCTCTAGTATTATTTCTCATTAAAGGAGTCAATATTCAGGTCAGCTGAATTCATCATATTTAGGCTAGTCCCAAATCATTTCAATCCCAAGCTTAATTAGAAATGAGCACTGTTGCTTCTACACATCTTTTGCACAAAGCCATTATTTACTAAAGGAGTAAAAGAACTTCTTTATTTATTTAGAACAAGTGCCCGATGAATAGAGGAAAATAAACACGATGAAAAATAACCAAAGAGATAGTCCTTTTGGCGTGAAAAGGGGAACTTCATAAAAGAGTGAAGCAGTCACCGTTGAATGGGAAACGCTTTGAAGTAGAACTTATTATCTGACGAATGCTTCTCGGTTGTCCTAACGACGCTGCTGAATTGAAAAGCCTCTCCTTTGTCAGCGATTTGTTCTCCTTTGGCGAGAAGCCCGTGGAAATCACTTACACGGACTACCTTAACACGCAGCCTGCAAATCAGTAACTTTGGAAGGCAGACATGCAGACGCCACTTCACAGAGGACAAAGCAGAAGTCACAGAGAAACACTGCGACTTTCCCTCTTTCCGCCTTTATTGGGCAGAATAGGCATAGCAGAGAAGAATGTCTATTTGGAGACATCAGTGACAAGTGAAAGTGACTGGTCATCCCATCACTTTGTGTCATTGTAGAGTTTTTCACCCTTCTCAAATAAACATTTGCACCCACTTGCATGACAGAATAAAGTGACAGGCACTTTCACCTGTTAATGGAAAACACCGCAACTAATTAGATAGCAGGTTCTTTGAAAATATGAAGCCAAATTGCTATTATTTTCTTAATATCTGACACGATTGAAACAAGTGTTGTGTTAAATATTGACATTTTATTGCTGTCCACGAGGCTAACGATATATTGTTAATTTTAATGAACGTTTGTTTAACACACCTTTTCGGACAAAGTAGCCCAAGGTTTAGGCGCAAGGTGTAACAGCTGAGAGGGGTTCACATGCTCAACGTCTAAAAGCGCAGACATTGTCTGTAGAGGATAGTCTTCCTAGAAATCTTCTCCATGCGTCAGTGAAGTCATAAGCTAACATTAAATCTATAGGCTATGCCATGTGTCAGTGCCCTCGCCTTTTCACCAGACAAAACTACAACAGCGTCTTATAGCCTATTCAATTTAATCACAATTTAGTTGTAGGCCTAGGCTACTTCATATGTAGAAAAAAAATGAAGCTTATTAATTTCAACTGCATTGGCCTATATTTAGCTGTGCCTATTTAGTAGAATATATGCTATGCTTCACCAGAATCTGTAACAGGATTACAATGCTTGAACACATTTTTGTAAAATGTAGTCGATGCCGTCTAAATAAATTCAAGTTTAATGTACTAAAGCACTGAAAACAAATATTATCACTTAAGAAGACCAAAAGCACACATAAACCTACACATTCAAATATTTCTTTAAGTTTAACCAACTTAATCTAACCAACTTCTTAAAATCATAACATTAGCCGCTGTACCCCACCACGGCATGTTTAGGCAGGGAAGACCAACAAACTGGGCACATATTCATTATCCAGGCATTCTGCCAAAATCTTTCCAGCACCCTACCTGGCTACTATCTTAAGTTTCCAGAATAAGTGAGAAAACACAATCCCGCAGCTGTGCACCACTTCCTCCTTTAACCTCCAGTTTAAATCTGCCTTGCATGCGGAACACTAAACTTTCAAGCGCAAAGATTCTTTTCTACTCAGCATTCTGTAAGTACCCTATGTGCACTTCGACTTTCTCTCGCTGACACTTTTCAGAACTGACAACTGATGTTAATTTCCGAAAGCAAGTAACTGGGTTTGTACCGTAGCCAATTTCGCTAGCTTTTCATGATAACTATGAATATGTAGGCTATTCTATTTTGTACATAAACTGGTCGAGGAAGTTTGATGTCCCGTTAAATTATGGCTGGGTGAGTAGTCGTAGCCAACTCTAGAAACTCTCGGGACGTCGCGTACCCTACAAGTCCCATTCGAGCAGCTGCGCGTTCACCTATTAGCCCCGATGTCTTTCCGAAAAGATTGGAGGAGTTAAACACCCGACAATGAGATCTCCAGGGGGGCTCTTGCCTGACCTATACCCGATTTTAATAGTTTCATAGGAACTTCATTAAATCAATTACTTAGTGAGCACATCATAATTTATTTGTAATTAGCTCTGAAAAGCTCGATTTTCTGTAACGCAGTAAAGAAGGGAAACGCTACAGGGACTGCCACATTGGAGGGATGTGTGTTTGTCTTCGACTTAGTATTATTTAGCAGATGTAAAAAAAAATTGAGTCTGGACGTCTTAATCTACAATTCAGTTCAGTAATTCATAGGCTTTTCACATGCTAAAAGAGGAGGGAAAAGTTCGTTAAGAGGAGAGATTTCCCTCGGCTACTGCACTCGGGAGTTCTCATTAGTGAGGTATGCAGCCATGCAACAGACCAGAAAAAAGTGAAAGATTTTAGGACAGGCCAGCGTACAAAACAAGTGCATGATTCAAATAGTTTATACTCTTCTAGAGTAGGTTAGTTGTCAAAAATATGGTATAAGATGTAAGAATGAAAGGAGAAGTGTTGCTACTAGCAAACCTTGGCAGAACATGTTTATTGCAAATGAGGTGAATTATTCTTCTTTTTGTAAAGTGTTAATAATATGGGGTCATGGGAATATTTAGATTATGAATCAAGATAACAAATATAAATCATAGATACTCTAAAGAAAGGAGCAAAAGATTACACCTTTACAAAGCATTTGGCTGTTGTTAAAATAGATTTGTTTTAATCCTCTATTCCCGAAATTGCAATAAACTCAATAACAACTTATGTACACAAGGTACTGGATGGGCAAGCGTTCTATTCTTCATCTTGGTAATGGTACAACATGGGTGCCTGAAATTTTTTATCATGACAGCGATGCGAGGACACTCCACCTGCAGCTGGGATGAATCATTTGGCCTGTCTCCTGGAGAAACTGACATAATATCTGGCCATTCAACAACATCTGTGGGCACAGAAACTTGGTTCGGGTCCAAAAGCGCATCCGCAGGACTGGGAGGCTTTCCAAAGCGCTGGGTGAGAAGAGCAAGGTCGTCCACGGACAAGCACTTGAGCCAGGGCCTCGTACCTGGCCCACCCGGCCGCTCCACCAGACGGCACAAACCACAGAAGAGTGCAAGTTGCTCACTGTTTTGCCTTGTGTTGGACAGGGCCTGCTTAAAAGCCTCTAAACACAGGCCCCGGCCGCAAGTAGAGGTGCCCAGCTCCTCCGCTCAGCTCATCTCATCTCATCTCATCCCATGTGCAGCTGGAACCCTTTTACCAGGTATTTGAACCGGCCTGGTTTATTGACACTGTTGGGAAATGTCTGTGTATGTTTGTACGTCATTTGTATTCATGCATGCATGCATGTGAGGATGAAGGCGTGTAGATATGAATTCATATCTATTCATGAATATGTGACAATATGTTTCTATGCTCTGATATATACTGTATGTGCATAAGTCCTTCACTGAATGCAGTGGAATTGGTCCAACCCAGAGATTGCCAGTGGAATTGAGGGAAACAAGTCTGTCTCCAGAACTGCAGCTTCCATGCTTCTCTCAGTTGTTGGTGGCAACATCTCGGGAGGTTTATCTCAGTCAAAAATATGAAGAGGGAAAATGCCTTTTTCCTCCAATTTGCTGAATCATCTAATCTATAGCGTTTCATATTGGCACGCCACTGGAGTTTGGATAATTTGCTCTGGCTTAAGTTAGTAGGTTAGCATCTGACTGTGAAATGTGTCAGGCCCCTGCAATGAAATGGACCACAAACCTGCGATGCAGATGGTGTTGTATGTGTGTGTATGTGTGTGTGTGTGTGTGTGTGTGTGTGCAGTCTCTCTGCTGGGCCCAGACTTTGAACCTGACTTGAAGAAGGTGGGTTAATGAAACAGATTTCCATCTCTAACACCTCTCAGGCTTTCACAGAGTGCTAGCCCACTAGCCCACTAGCCTGTCATTGTGTCCTCTCTTGGCCAACAGGGGCGACCTGTTCCTTAAACACTAGGCTGACAGAGAGATCTGTGCTTTAGCAAGGAGTTAAATTAAGGAGCAAAAGCTCTTTTGAAAGACACAGCGCTGTCTACAAAAATGTTGATTTCAGAAACGGAAATCAAGTTGCATTTGATCTGTAGGCCATGAGTGGTTTGATCTGCCTTGCCTATTTGCTTGAGTTCTTTCCTCGATCAAGAATGCCGCCACTTGCGAAGATTTGGGTTTGCGCCGCCGAGGCTGTTCTGTACGTGGTGACGCAACGAAGCGTGGGGTTTCCCAGAGCGGAGAGCAGGGTTACCGCGCCCATCTGTGCTTTCTGATGGCCGGAGGAAGCGACTGACAGAGCCGAAAGAAAGAGAGCCGAGGAGAACGACAGAGTGGGAAGAGAAGAAGGCAAATCAAGCTGAAAGAGGCTGGATACGATTGCTTGTCGGAGATACAATCCTGAAGGACTTTGTTTTTATACTATTTTCCACAATTTGTCTTTTACTGCGGTGAACCCTGCCCTATTCCGACGCCTGCCGGTGTGCTCCTGTTTGGCGTATCGAAAGCAGGGTTCGGGGAGTGCCGCTCCTCGATAGCTTGTTGGCTAAATCTGTGAGCTACTTGGAGAGAAGGGGGACCGAGGCTCGCTTGTTTCCAGTCAATGCGATATAAACAACGGACACCCACGACTGAGAACGGGTAAGATGGCTTGCAAGGGGGGATGTGTGAGCGTAGCAAACCCAATTTGCACAACGGGGCTGAATGGACTGGCTGGCCTCTGTGTTTGTAGCTAACGATAGGTGGTGTATTGCGACGGAGGTTTGGGGAGGGAGGGAGGGAGGGAGGGGGGGTGTTAGCCAAGATAGCTAAACAACCCGATGGCTAATTGGCTACTAAATTTCTCAGTGGAAGACAATGTAGTGCGACCAGTCATTAATTCATGTTCTTCCAGAAAGGCATCTTTCATGTAAGTTGGTCTACAGGGGAAAGGCAGGGGAGGAGGCAGCATTTGCCTGGATCTGATACGGGCCGCCTCTGGGATCTAAAAACACTCCTATCTGGGTATGCGTTAGCGAGCTAGCTGCTATGAAGGCTTTGATTTGTGTTGCATAATATCGATAGGAACCTATAATGTGACAGTGTTTGGGAAGCCAGTTCGTGTATGGGATGTGTGTATGTTTGCACCTCCAATAGATTTCAGGTAGAGAGCAGTCAAACCTGATCAAAATGGATGGATGTCGACAATTGGATCCAGTCCGTGGTTATTCTACATGGGAAGGAACTGCCAAGCTAGCTGTAGCTACACCACTTCCTTTTCTCACAGCAATGATGGCAAACTGCGCCTATTTGCACAGAATGGCTGCAGTGGACTAGGGAAGTCCAGTGAAAATCTGTCTTTGCCAGTTGGATACGAGAATAAAGTGTTAGATGGGAATGCTTTGATATGAGCTCCAAATATTCGAAAATGGCCACTTGGTGTGTGAAGGAGACGGCCAACTAACGTTAACCACCACCCCCACTTTTTCATGTTTCATCCTGCCTACGCTAACAGCACCTAGCGTCAGTCGGTTAGTCGCTGTTGCCTTCTGGGCGTGTGTCCGTCCATGGACGCGGAGCTCCGGGCTTGCTAGCTATCGGCCGTGCCCCGGCCACGAAAAGATCGCCTTCTTTTTCGGCCTATTGCCATATATCAGAAGGAATCGACCCTTCAGCAGCGTTGGCCGCAGATGTTGCTTTTCTGCTTGGTATGCCAGCCAGAGTGACTGCAAAAGCAGTCACCACAGCAAGCGTTGGTGTGTATCAGACGGCTGCTTGCGCTACTCTGTGGCAGCTCAAGATGCCATGTCTTCCGTCTCTACCCCGTTAGCCTCCATCTTGCTAATTTCCCAGTGTGTTTGCCCGTTTGCCCTGACTTTACGCTTTGCACAGCGGCAGTAGGATGTGCGCGGTGGTAACACCCATGAGACGACAGGCAACACACTCGGGGCTGGTTGCCTCCCAAACCGCCCTGTTGTGGAGACGCCTGAGCAATCTGTGTCTGTCATACTTCGACCGCATCTCCATTTTCATGGCCTTCGCGTTAGATCTCCAGCCAGATGACAGCAGTGGATGGCGCACGTATGTGTTGGTGTTTGTCTCCTGAGCGTGTTAGTGTCAGTGGCCCGGCTAGCTTTGACTTTATTCTAATGAGATCGTCTGCGTTTAATGCTCTCCACAGTCATCTAATTGGATTTTTGGCCAGTCTGTTTAAACGGGATCCTATTATTTCCGTCCGATCACTGATTCAAAGTAGCTTCGCGTTGCTGCCATCACCCGGCCCTCCCCGGCCCCGCGGTCTGGCTGTAATCACACACATTTCGCTCACTAACGTCATGGAGAAATGAGGAAGCAGGCGAATTCAGCTCGCAGTATGAATCGAAACGGGGAAAATCAAATGTCCATGCGGGGGACTTTTCGGGGGGCAGCGGGAAAAGACAGCCGGGCCCTGTCGGTGTGTTATGTTATGTATGGTTGACGTTAATGTTTACCGGCAGTGGGATCCTGCTGGGCGGATCACGTCCAGAGGCATCAGTTCTAGAACGGGATGCAGCCGACATATTTGAACGTGGATGTCACTTTCAGACATCGAATGGAACTACAGTGCGCTCGCACATTTGGCGATTCCCCGTGCGCGGATTGATGCGAGCTGAGGCGGTGAGCCTGCGCGGAGGTCCCGAGCTCCAAACCCCATTCTCGCCTGAAAACGAGACACCTTTGGCATCCCGGTACAATTCGGTGTGCCGGATCCCATCTGTTATTGTTTACTGACCACAAGTTTGCACGACAGCGAGCGCGCACCACGGTATCTGCAATTAGCAGAAGCTTACAAAGATGAATTCATCCCGCGATGCCCCCCCCCCTCCCCAGGATGAATGGGTGTCTGTATTCCACAGCCCCAGCAGCTGCAGACTACAAGATGGCGCTTCGCTGCCTGTTCGCCGAGCTCCTCGCCTGCTATTTATTTATTTATTTATTTATGGATTTCTTTATTTATTTATTTCCTCCCTCTCCTACACCACTCCGGTTGCGACTGGGCAGAACGGCAGCCCCTCTCCTCTCCGGTCTTTAGAGACTCGCGAAACGCGCCGTAATCCATCACTGGTCAGACAGACGGTTTTTAAACGTTTTCCAGCGGCAGACAAATAATCTAGTTAATGTGGGTCCTTTGCGTGGTGATGGGGACTGTATGACAGAGCGTTATGTCGGGCTGATGTTAGTCAGTGAGATGGTTGTCCGTCTGGATGTGCCGTAGTCCGAGGAGAGGAGAGGACCCCCGCACGGCCTTGTAGCTTATTTTGGGACCGTGTTGTTGCGCTGCTTTAGCCCATACCGTATTACTTACTCAATCAGGCCCTTTAGTCCTGCCAGAGCATAGGCCACCGATGAGGCTCTCCCACTGTCCTGTATCAGACCTACATTAGGGGCCTGTTATTACACTGGCTATGGATGGTTTGAGGACACTTTACTGGAGGGTTTTCACCAAAGAATCACATGAACTTGTCATAAGCTTGACATTACATGTTCATTATTTATGTCATAACATTCAAAAATGCTTATGACTGTCATTAAGTGTCGTTCAGTTTTTGTCATGTCTGACCCCAAAACAGTGTCAAGTGTGAATGTCGCTGAATGGTCACAGTCTTTAGCAGTGCCATAGGGTCATGATTATGAGGACCATGTCGCTCTGTGTGGAAAAGGTTCTGATGGGTGATGGGGGAGGGGAGATGCTGGATTAAAGGCAAGTTGTCTGGTGTTGCACAATATGCACCTTTTCCATTCCTGTTGGATAAGACAACCAGTACACATATATGCAC